>NW_024121432.1:15148293-15476282 GCF_016745375.1 Pimephales promelas | reverse complement strand
CGCATACATATATTTATATATGCATACACACACGTACTACATCAAGCATGAGGAAAACAGTTGCACCTTGTATGCAAAATAACTATTAAGAGACATCTTAAATTGGTGAAAAGAGGAGATCGATCTAAAAGACCTAGGTAAATCATTCCAGTCAGAAGGGGCTTTAAATTTAAAGGCTCTCCTCCCACTTTCTTTAGCTATATTTGGTACAGAAAAGAATAGATGATCAGTGTCTCTTAGACTGTAAGAAGTTTGATAAGGAATCAAGTATTGTTTCAGATAGGGTGGGTAGTTTGAAAAAATGCATTTATGAACAAACTGCAACCAATGATACTGTCGTCTAGCACTTAGTGTAAAAAAATCAAGAGCAGTGAGTGATTTTCAGTTATTCTTTTGGTTCATATTAACAGCATACAGTATATAGCAGTATGGACTGTATATTACACTGCTTTCACTTTAATACACAGCCGTGATGATAGAGACAAAATTGAACAGATGTGGTTAGCAGCAGCTCATTTGCATTTAAAGATGCATTCACATAAACAACATTTTTTTCCTTCCACTCAAATTGGAATTCCACTGGGATTTACAACTGTAACAAGGTTCGTTGTTGTGGGAAGAAGGAGTTCCCACAACTGGCGAACAATCAACAAGTTTAACAACATAATAAAACAAATATAAAACAGACGTAAAAAACAGCAGCCCCTCACGGACGACTGCTGTCACATAAAATAAAACAAAACACAACATAGGTTCAGGCCTCAGAGATACGAGACCAGTGTGTCTTTCATCATTAATCCCGCCACCTGCCTCACGCCTTTCTCTCACGTCCCTCAACCTCGTTCTGCTCGCCATAACAACATAGTATAATAAATTATCTTTGGTGTATTTTGAAACTTCAGACACATTCTGGGGATGCCTTACATAACATGTATTACTTCTTGTAAAAAGTGGCATAATAGGTATCCTTTAAAACAGATCGCCCTTTTACAACAGGTTTTCAGATTCACAAACAATTTCTTTTAAAATAATCAGTCCTACAATTTTGCATTTGTTACTTACTTTTCGTGCCATTGATTGCACTTTGCACTCAAGTTTCTTGGATCTCCTGATTCTTGGCTAATTTTTAGTCAGATTTGTGACTTCAGTTAACCGGATTCAGGATCATTCAGTGAGAGTTGTTGACTCGATAACAGTTTCAATCAGATCAGTCCAATTCACGAATGAATTGTTTGGTGCTATTTGCAGGCTCATTGAAAAGAATCAGTTTGTTTACGAATTGGGCACCACTGCTGCATCATGGATCATGTGAAAATTTCTTCAGTTCAAACTAGTGACGAGGAACGAGATGTCTTTTAGAGTATGCAGTGGATTAAAATGTTTGATATGCTTTAGAATGTAGTTAAGTAAAATTTCTTACAATAAAGACGTTGTGTACTGTCCACCGCTGTTATTATTTTACCTTGTAATCAGTTAGTTCCAAGTAAAAATGTCAAAAATAGTTTGTTCTGCAAGAAGCTTGAGCTTCACTTTATTTAGATGCCACTTGGCTGGAAGCAGTCTAGTGTCCAAGGCTACATTCGCACGATTTATTGCTCCGATACGATATTCTTTTTGTATTGTGTTGTAAATTTAGTTGTTATGGGAAGTAAAGACAACAGCCCCTCACGGACGACTGCCACCACATATAAACACAAAGCATAAATGAATAGTCCAGGCCTGGTCCTCTCTTGTCTTTCACAGCTGTCGCTCCTACTTTTATGCTTCCGCTCCTCCATGAGAGATACAAGACTTGTGCGTCGCGCAGGTAGCGCTCATCAGTGATCACACCACCGGCCTTGCGCCATTCTCTCACGTCCCTTGACCTCGTCCTGCTCACCACATATAGCTATTCACATTGTTGCTTTAAATGTGGCCAATATCAGATTCCAGTGCGAACAGATCATACTATGACGGTTCAGACTGTGGTTGCATTGCAAAACAAATAACATGTTTTGGATTTAGTACCACATAAGGAAGTGTCTGAATTGATCTGAAACAAATCTGAATTGATCTATGGCTAAACCACGCCCCCAAACACGATGAGCCAATCAGTGCGCATAGCTAACCCAATACATTCAGTCATTCTCTGCTTCCATTTCCATTGAAGTGCATGTTGTTATGTTTTTTTTTTTGTCATTTTATGTTTTAACTACTCCGATACTAGGTATTCTGAGAGGCTGGGCGATGGTGTGTATTTTTTACCCTTTTTTAAGCCACATCTCAACTGAGATAGATAAGTGTCTGCTCTGGATTAAGTTATGCGGTAATGTTAGACCACAACACCAACAAAACGTGGATAAATTAAACAAGGATGTCTACATCTGTTCTACTTTAAGTCAACAGTGTACTGTATATGCACGTTATCTCTAACATAATGTTAGCTTAGAACATTAACGTCAGCTTCTAGCTGCGTTGTATGCCATGTCACTTAGCTTCATTAACGTATCTGTAAATAACCGAGATGACAAATGTTAGCAGTGTTGTGCTGAATGATTCATGTAAATACTGCAGTGCATGACCAATGCTTATCCTCTATCTTGTTGTCTGAGATGATGGCAACGAGATGCGGTTTATCACGTTTACACTGTGACCTGTACATTTTTGCCTGGAGCTGAAGCTTTTCATCGACCTTCTCAACAATAAAATTATTAATATAACCCTCCAATGCATTGTTAATGCCCTTATGTGACTTCGAGATGATGTATAATTTTTCTGTCTCCAAAAATCATCAATTGCCTCCTGTGAAATGTCTCCTACTGTGACGCCATAGGTCAATTAAAAATATCATATTCCATGTGGTTTTTGCTGTTCATTATGGCATGAGAAAAACAGACCTGAGTCACATGTGAGCAAAAATTGGATTTAGGCCACATTTGCCTGCAGTGTACTTGGGACCACTGTTATTTTTTTCCTTAAAGTCCCAGTGAACCGGAAGTTGCAAACGATTTTTCTCCAGTGCTGTGACGTATTTCCAAGTGAAACGGAATATTGAACAGAGGGCAGGGTTTTACTCTAGCGCTCCTCCTCTCCATCTCTCGCTCATAGCAAACTAACGGTTTGAGGGGAGTGGTTAAGCGTTTCCCCACCCAAACTGTGAAACCTACGTCATCAGAAAAAGAAACTGTTCCAGACCGGAAGTAACTTTTCAGATTTTGATTAAAGATTACTAAGGTAAAACATTTTTTTAATATATATTCACTTGCACGGATTAATTGTTCACCACAAGACTAGTAATATGCGCTAACAAAGTAAATAGGTTCAATTTTGATTTCACGGGGACTTTAAAGGTTTTGTATAGGTTCCTAATTTTTTATTCAATCAGCAGAAAATGTGTTTCCTGTCCTCCCAAAATACTATATTACTCTTTAGAAATCTATGGCCTTTATGTCCAAGGTTCATTGCAGAGAGATATGGACAATTAAGGAATTCCTTATTTGGCTGGACTGGAATGCTTTGGCAGCATTAAGGTAAACCCAGCTTTGCAGAATCTTCCTGCAAGCCTTACGAGGGAGTTTGATTTGCTTATGCAAGAAAACAAAGTAATCAGCTTGCAAAGTTAACTTTTCACAAATAATTTGTATATATTTGAAAAAATCTGAAACTTTTGATATTTATAAAGAAATCTGTTTTGTAGCTCAGTAAAGTGCCTAATGTTGTTCATGACCCTTAGAATGACTGCACTGCTTTGGTTGACCAGCAATTCATTACAAACCTAGAATTTATTTCATTATTATAACTCCCTAAAGTGTGTATTTGCCCTAGTGTGTAATATAGCTGTTTGTGAATGTGAAAGTGCTGCAATGTTTCAAAGATCAAAATGTATTGTCTCACAAAAAAAGAACCAATCTGAACTGCCTAAAACAAGTTGACAGCAATTCCAGTTTTCTACTTTTTAGTGGATTGTATCAAATTAACTATGAAAAATATGATTAATTAATAATAACTTATTATAATTAATTATAAATGTGTCTATTAGTTAATATAGTTATCTTGGTGTAGCTGAATTATTATTACAATATTACAAAAAATCTGTTTGTCCAGCGAACACTTCGAATTGATCGCCTATCGACTCTCAGAAAGGATTTTTTTTTGTGGCCACAGAAAAAGAAAAATAACTCTTTCTTAGCATGTAGCTGTGATTGCATCATTAGAGGGACATTGATTTACAAGCAAGGACCAGAATCAAAACTCACATGAAGGTGCACAAAAGTTTTATTTGACTACCACATTCACAAACATTTATTTACATTTTTGTTTACTTTTATGCATTTGGCAGACGCTTTTATCCAAATCGACTTGCATTGCAAACACAAACGCAAAATCATAGAAACAGGGGAATGAAACTATGGAAAAGAGTCATTTAACCATCTTAACAGATTCAGTTTCACAGAACAGTGGGTCTACAGCTTATACCAAACATCTGTTAGTTTCTTAAACAAAATATACTTTCAATGCCTTAGCCGTTGAACGAGCATCCAGAAAAGTTTAGGATAAAGTCTTGATGGTTCGGTAAATGGATAGTGTGGAGGCTGCAATCAATTTCTTTCACGTTGAATGCAAAAATTATGATAAACTTGCTATTAGCCTGACTCAGTCATTGTTGAGGAAGTTACAATAGTTGTAACTTGAGACTCCGGGACAAAGTTCCCGTGGTGTTCCACATGAACAGCAACCCAAAGTGAGCAGAAGAGAGAATAAGAAAAGGATGGGAGGGGAAGGTCACACCTCCAAGGGGTCAGTGAGCCAATAGAATTTTAAACTTTCAGAGGGAACGTTTCCGATCCTTTGTCTTTGAGCATGGTATTTTGCATATAATTGGATTGGGTGTTGATGCAGAAACTATTAAATATTCTTGTAAGAGTAAAATGTCGTATAGGTCACAAAATATAACATACACTATCATTTAGCTCATCAAAAAATTTGTAGATACCAAAAATTTTATAGGTGAGGTTGCATTAACCAGGGGTTCTATCATAAAGCATGCATAAAACGGTATATAACACAAAAGACATTGTACAAGACAGTAATAATAATCATACAATTTTCAAATATCACAATGTCACAATGTCATGGAGATATATGCATATTAATTTGTAGACTGTTTGTCAATTAATTAATGGAAAAGTTCTTTTCTATGGGCCTTTCTATGGTCGCCCCATATGTGCCTTATGCCATTCGGGGTTGTCCCATACAACTCTTACACAGTTTGTTTGTTGGGAAAAGGGTTTTAAAGATAATTTGTTAAATAATAACAACAAATAATTCTGTGTCTGATTTGTCTGTCGTTACAGGATTTTACTATTAGTTTTTTAGTTTAGTTACTGTTCATTTTTAGTTTAGTTTAGTGGAATGTTACAGTGATAAATCACTGTTCTAGGACTGATTGGTTGTATCGCTGACTGCCCTGTATAGGGCATTCAGTTCAGACCACCCCTGTATTGATTAGTGATACCCTGATTACAGTGATCCTGATGCTTCACAACCAATGGCAGTGTTCTAGTCTTAAAGTCAGTGTTCAGTTACTGGTGATTTCACTAAGTTTATGTCTGTGACTGCTGTGTGGTGGGCCTTGGAGCATGCCACAGTATTTTACACACATCTCTTTAAGGTCCTGGACTCAAAAAGAGCACAATTGTGAGGCAGGGTGGTCTGATAGTTTGCTTACAGGGCTCCACCCAACTATGGTGCTTTTTCGTCGTCTATGAGACAGACTGTCTGGCTTTCAGAGAGCTGACCCAATTTTTACAGGGGAAAGGCTCAATATCCCATTTAGTGCTCCCCCCACGTAAGCAAGGAGAAGAGAGAGTCTGGGTTAGCTGAATGGCTTGTTATTGTAAATCTATATTGAATTGGTACTTTTGATACATGGAGCTGATGGCTTTAAAGCTGATTGGATGATGATGATGATGATGAATATGTATATTTGAAAAGCATTATTTATACCAGCCAGGCTCAATTAGACCCTCACTGTCTCTGGCCTCATTCTGTCCATCTCTGTCCACATAGACAGCATGAGAGTGAAGTATGTAGGTTAAGAAGAATTTGTTATTTAAAATGGGTTGATGAGAGGAACGGATAGCAGGGAAGTAATAGAAACACAATATTTGCTCCATGTTCTGGATCTAGGTAGTTTTTCTTAGTCAGGTATAAATTGCACTGAGCTTTCAGTAGTGTCCAGTACAATGCAAAGAAAGAAAGTCAAAATATAGGAACTTCATCAGGTGTTTCCATCATCATAGCCAATGGGCAACACCACGTCAACCAGAAGAATGCAGAGACTTTTCAACCTGCCCTCCCTCTTTGAGCTGGGCTTTGTGTCCTATTGAGAAGCTCAGGTTAAGTAGAAAGAGAGCAGTCAAACTTGCTGCACCTTCCCCAGAGACGGCCGGTTCAGAGATACCAGTTTCCTGTGGAAACAGACGCAGTGGATGTTCCTGAGCCATCCCTTCCTCTCATGGCTGTTGAAGTGTCTCTTTCCTGCTCAGTGAAGTCTATCAGTCCAGTCATGGTCACCGAGGCCATCTCAGAGCCCACCGTTTGTTCTGCAAAGGCCGCAGAGTACACTGCAGCACCCCCTGATCACCTGAGTCTGCGGCAACACCCTCAGAGATGAATGATTCTACATTTTCTCTACCTCACAAGCCAAGGAATAATAAGGTTTTCGCTGTTTTACAGTCCACTGTTCTTCCAGAGTCTATCCTAGAAGAAGAAAGTCCAGTGTCGGTTCCAGCCCCTGAGAAAAGTCGACTCCAGTGTCGGTTCCAGTCCCTAAGCAAAGTCCAGTGTCAGCTCCAGCTCCTGAGCACAGTTCAGTGTCGGCTCCAGCTCCTGAGCACAGTTCAGTGTCATTTCTTCCGTCATGGACAAGAATGCCAGACCTGTGTGTCATGTCCACGAAGGATATCCCTGAGCCAGTTACTCTTCCTATCTTCCCATCTATCAGAAGCCACATGATAAACTTCTACCTGTCCCAGGCACAGAGGCCATCCCAGAGTCGTCTGCACTACTTGTCAGGGCCATAGAGGTTACTTCAGATCTGTCTTTTCACCCTGCCATGACCACAGTGGCTGTTTGCCCTTCCTGTTGTACCAACAATGGTCTCTCTTGCCAGTCATGTCACGCACATATAGGTCATCCCAGATCAGCCCTCTCTCCCTGTAATGTCCATGGAGGTCTTTCCCCGAGCAGCCTGCGGTCACTGCCATGGAGTCCTCTCCAGCCTCAAAGCAGCCAGAGTCCACTTCAGCCCAGAGCGACCAGAATCATTCATGCTAGTTGGTCTGTTCCCAAGGCAACAAAGTTTATTCCCAAGTCATCTCTAGAGTCTACTCTATTAGCTCTGGAGGGTGTTTCTGCAGCCCCCAAGGGCATTTCTGAGTCTGTTCGTGGCCCCAGAGAGAATTCCTAAATTTAATTATATAGTCCACAAAGATGTTCCAGAGTCAGTCCCTGAGTTTGTTCCATCAGCCCCAGAGGACGCTCCTGAATTAAATTATGCAGCTCCCAATGGGCCTTACAGAGGTGTTTGGTCGCTTCCCTGCTTGGATCCTAATAGGGATGTAACGATTCACTTGCAACCGGTTGAAAATCGATAAAAATGTGTGACGATTCAAGTAGGTTGAAGTAGGCAGCGAGCAAACACTGGCGTGAAGCTAGCAAGTGTTTTCACTTCATTCATGGAACTTGAGTTTGTGTGAGCCAAGCTCAAATTCCATAGGAATGAACTGAAAACGCTCTGTTTGCTCCGCTCGCGCCGCACCAGTGTTGGATATTACTTTGGTCACTTTCACAATGATTCCTGAAAAGAGAATACAAGTTTGACTCCCAATGCATGCAGACCGTATTCAAGATGTTATACTGTAAGTTACTGTGTGTTAATGCGGTTTTCATTCCCAATAACTGACCGTGTGAACGTAGCCAAGTCTTAGGCTCAATCCCAATTCACCCCTTGGCACTACCCCTTGTTTTCGAGTGTACCCCTTGGCCCTTAAAACAAGAGTTACAAGGGCCAAGGGGTTGAAATATTCCCTTACGAAATGGACCCTTTATGAACCCGATAAGTCATCAGTTGTCGGCGATGGCTCTGACGTTACAGAGTTTTTACAGCGAAGCTGCTCTTAACTTTGAGGAAACATGATGATTCCTTCCTCGAAATGGATATCTTTTCTGATTTGGAAAGGTAATTTCTTATACAATTTCTTAATTTAAATATTATTCTTAATTTAAGTATTATTATAAGAGTAAATAAAGTGCATGGTGGTGTCATCTGGCACTAAATTTAAATGTTTAACCGTTTGCGAAGCCATCTTGCCGGTGATTTGCGATGCATTCTGTGAACTTTTGTTTCGAAGGCTATGTAGCCCTACCCCTTCACCCTACCCCTCGATCTCAACAAGAATCGGGACTCCTCCCCCTAGATGTGAGGGGTAGGGCCAGGGGTAGGGGCAAGGGGTGAATTGGCAAGTGTTACAGCTTATCCTCAGTCTAACTAAAGGCTCCACTCGTCAACACAGTGCAAACCTGCAACATAGTAGAAACCCCTATAAGTTCCTACAGAGCATAACAATAAAGGGTTGGTTATAGCCTGGCTGCGCCCTCCTACGCACTTCCGCTCAATTTCATTTTCCTTCAGTACTACGTCGGGGACTGCTGTATATTCTTAGGTTTCCAGAAATCAATTTTTTTTGTAGGACCAATCAGCGAATAGAGGGAGTGGCTGAAAACAATGATGTTGATGTAGCCCATCAGTTTCAGTTCAGCAATGGGAGTGGAGAAAGACGTGAGAAAAGCTATTCGGTCCGTTGTTGGAAATATACCGAATTTAAAGCCAGAATAAGAAAAAGGTTTGCGAAGTTTTGTGGGTGGCCATCCTCCCCACTGGATTCATTTATTAGAGTTTGAGCTGGGCAGCTTGGCGTGCACGATGACCGTGACATTTTGGACGGACGCTTTAGCCTGGTGTTCGGAAGCCCCGAGTCCTGGCTGCTAAACTGTTGTTGAAGATCCAAGTCCAAGAGTCATGTCAGTAGCTCAGATTCCCAACAGTAAATTTACTAATTCTTGTGATGAATAGAACATTTTGAGCCCCTTTGTGTACTCGTGCAGGAGGTTGGTGTGTCAGATTTACATGTTGTGAATCATTCAAATTTGTTGTGATTTTTTCATAAATAAAAATGTGAAAACACATACTTTGAAGACCATAATTTGAGTTTCAGTTTTAGATGTCAATGGTTAATTTGTTTAAATAAAAACTAAATGTCATAAATAAAAAATCTACAAACACATACTTTGAAGACCATAATTAATTAAGGTAATTAAGAAACAATAAATCATAATATGAAAAATTGTTGTCTGTTACAGATCTGCAGTTAGAAACAGATCATTCACTGTACACCATTTGCGGCAGATCAGAAACGACCGCAGCGGCGTCCGAATATTTTTAATTAGATTAGACACAGCTTCGACAGTTGAATGAATACATCACTGTCCTATCTGATCATTCGGACTTGTTGTTTCCAGCCGTTTCGGCGCATGACATACGTCACGACCACACGTTAGCGATTGGCTATGGCAGATCGTGAGTGACTCTGGGCAGATCCAATAGTTTTGAACTTTAACAGAGAACCCGCCTACAAGGAAGTAAATGTTTCTCATTGGAGAGAGGAAAGTGGAGAGTGGACTCTGTACAAATGAAATCTACGAGAGTCTGGTTGAACCAGGCTAGGTTAGTTAAAAACATCGTCAAATACCCCTTTTCCACCGAAAAAAGAACTGGTTCGGAACTGGTGCTGGTTCAAAGTTGGTTCGGAGTTGGTTCAACTTGCGAACCCATTCAGAACCTGTTTGTTTTTCCACTGACTAGAGCGCCTAGGGAACGACGTTGTTACATCACTGTGCACGTCGCTAGAAACCCTTGCAGATACATTGCTTTAGGATTATCTCTAACTCGTGTACCAAGAAAACTTTAAAAACAATTGAAATATGTAAGTCTTTTAATCTTTTCGTTTGATATGTAATCTTTTCTGATAAGTTATGTACCCCTGTCTTGTGTCTTTTTTCTTACCATTTATTTGTTCTATATCGTGACTGTTTTCTTCTTTGCTTATGTTTCAAATAGAATAAATAAATAAATAAAAACGCTTGCGTGTTTCTGCAGTTTCTCCTGGCTTTGCGATGGTCAGAAAAGGTGTTTAGAACACATCTAAACCCGCCCCAGCCCACGACGTAAACATGACGTGCTAAAAGAACGGTTCTAGTCCAGCAAAGAATTGGTGCCGCTTTGGAACAGTTTTCCCGGCCGAGAACCGGGTCTTTGGCTGTCAATACACAAAGAACTGGTTCGCGCGCAGGCACCGGCTCCGAACCGGCTCTCAAAATGCTTTGGTGGAAAAGGGGCTGAAGTAGTCCGTGTGACATCAGTGGCTTAGTTAGACTGTTTTGAAGCATTGAAAATACATTTTGGTCCAAAAATAAAAACTATGACTTTTTTCAGCATTGTATTCTCTTCCGGTCCAGTTGTCAATCCGCGTTTACGAGTCCACAGTGACGTTGATGACGTAAGACGCTGCTGACGTTTTCTGGTCCGTGTATTCGGGTTTAAATAAATATGGCTGGGCAAAAAAGTGTAAGTCTTCCTCTGTGTTGAAATCCTTAGACATGTTTGCAAAGATTGTTTTGTTTACAGCGTCCGTCTCACTCAGGTGCACCAGATAACATGTCAGCAGCGTCACTGAACATGGATTGACAACAGAACCGGAAGAGAAAAAAATGCTGAATAAAGTCGTAGTTTTTGTTATTTTTGGACCAAAATGTATTTTCGATGCTTCAAAAAATTCTAACTAACCCACTGATGTCACATGGACTAATTTGATGATGTCTTTATATCCTTTCTGGACAAGGACAGTATACCGTACATATACATTTTCAAAGGAGGGAGAGGGTAGGTTAGTGTACATCAAAAAATAAGTTCACTAAATTGAAACATTATTATTGGTCAGAAGTTTTCTAGTTAAAAAAAAAAAACATGTTAACGGTCTATAAAATTTTCTAGGATTATTCTAAAATGTATTATACAATTTACACTTATTTTCTTAATGTCAAGTACTTTTCAGTTGCTTAAGCTTTTGTTTATCACATTTATATTCAGAGGTGGTTACACTAGTTATAATTTAATAATAATAATTACAAAATAAGAGAAACATTTTATCCTGAAAATTATTGTGGGTGCCAATGAAATGTTTTAGTTTTTGTAAGGATTGTGAGATGGGACAGTTCTTCTTCACAATTTTGTCAATTTTGAGACAGAGAAACTGGTCTTAGGAAACAGAGGACAGAGATGTTTAATCACTCCAACTCAAAATCATGTTGCCTTAAATATTTTCTGCTTTTCTCCATGATAAAAGCAAATTAACAGTATCTTTGTAGCAAATCTCTAGTTTTTTTTTTGTTTGTTTGTTTTAAATTTACTAAATTTATTTAATCCTTCTGGTGTTTAAATATTATATTTTCCAAGTGCTCAAAATCAAGTGCATATAGTTTGGAACTATTATTGCCATTTTAAACAATCATTTCCTAGTATGCTGCAGCAAATGTTGCATATAACTGAGCTTGGCTGTTTTTACACGCACTATAATCCAGAATTGCATCAACTTTGGCCGTTAAATGAATAAGGTAGCTTGCTTTTAATTGTCTGTTTGGCTTTGACTTCAATGCTGAGAGTGTATTTAGTCTGAAAACGGACCTCCCATATAAGCTCTGTATACTGAACATTCAGGAAAGTTGCATAAAAAGAGTCTGAATCAAGAAAATGTTCATATCTTCATTAAGGGAAAGTTCAATGAAAGGACCATTTTAAACAATAAACTGACACAAAGACGTAAATATGTAATTTAACATACAATCAATTTTGAACGATCCTCCTTTCCCATCCTTGTAAACAACTAAATACTTCAGTCTACGTCCAGCGTGTCCTTTCCAACTTGATTAAGTAATGCCAGGCGCGTCGCAGACAGCACAAGACGAACAATTGTGGTTTGAGAATTGAGAAAATGACCGATCGTTTCGCTAGATAAGACCCTTTTCTAACAATTTGGTTACCGTTGAAGTCCATTGTGTGGAGAAAAATCCTGAAATTAATTTTTTAAAATCTTAATTTCTTTTCCTTTGAAGAAAGAAAGACATGAACATCCTGTATGGCATTGGGGTAAGTAGATTATCAGGAAATTTTCATTTTGAGATGAACTAATCCTTTAAAAGAAAAGACACATTTGTATGGCGGTGTCCAGGTTTTACACTGGATAAATGAATAAAGCAGTAGTGACACGGAACCTGGCAAGTATCTTCATTTTTTGAGTTTTATTGAATATTGGATGTGTGATTGCTCGTGCTCATTCCCCTATTTTTAACGTTTGGTTTACCTTTGCTGTCATATAATGTGTACATTAAAAAAATATATTTTTTAAATTTTTTTTTTAAATGAATTGCTGTCTAATTCTTTGTATCTCAAACTGCCTTACCCAAACACATTGTTTACGGCAAGTTCTGCGCAATAAGGGTTCAAACTTGGCAGGTTTGGTTTGATTAAAATGAATTATTGTGCGATTGCTTACCTTGCACACATTTTTTTCTCATCATAGTCACAATGTTGGCTATTGCAGTTCATTCCAGGCATTGGAACCGCGTCGCCTTTCTGCAGATCATCGTTTGTGCATGTAATGAAGGAATTCCTGGTGCTGTTTCTTCACACAATTTTTAAGCTCTTCACAAGTTCCCAGCAATTAAAAATACCATCATATGTACGCACATACAATGAGGTAATTTAGCCTATAGCACAGAGCATTGTTTTGGATGTTCGGTAAGTTACTTGGCAATAAATGTGATATAAAAGTCTCTTTTTTTGTATATTTAGGTTTCACCTTAAAAATGACAGTGTGAACCAGGACTAAATTTATTATTTTCTTTATTGGTCTGGACCAAAAGAAACAAGAGAACTGAACTACAAGTGTGAACACCCCCTGTAATGCCTCAGTGCTCAGTGGCACATTGATTAGAGTCAATAGTTTCATTGGGAGTCATATACAGACCTCTGCAGGAGAAACTTAAAACTGCAGCTTCAGGTCAAACTGCCCAACAATAGACACAGACAATTCCTCCCCTTACCCCACGCAAGTCCTCCACCCCCTTTACCTCCCAGTCAATGGGACCTGAGCAGTTGGCAGAGCTAAAAGGGATACTTGGGGAGACTCAAAGGGGTACTGCGACCTACACATCTTTTCAGCTCTGATGAGATGCTTTTGTAGAACTACTTCCTGAAAAGGGCTGATCAAAAGTAATCACAAGGGGTCACAATGTCACAGCAAAAGAAGCCTGTTTTTTTATCGTATACTTTTTTTCAAGACTAAACCAGGCCCGCCCACAGTATTTATTTATTTATGTATTGTGTGCATTGTAATCAGACGTAACTGCTGGAAGTTTTTTTTTTAAAGTCAACTTTAGGTTTGCGTCACATCACTACTTCTCATCTGACACAAAATCACTTCCCACAGCACCACACTTGGTCATTATTATGATTTTTGGCAGACTCTAGAGTTCAGACATGCTTTCAGTTTGAGTAATTGTTTCCTTTGTGCCACTAAAGGCCCGTGTTATGCAGAGCTCTTGATGTGTTTGACTTGTGCATGTTCTCAGCTTCACCATGGCATCTCTCAAAATCTTCCTTCTTGTTAATGCAGAGGGTTTTGATTCATTTTTTTTTTTAACACTTTCTGATTCAGCAAACAATGACTTGTATTTAAACACTTGGGGGATTTTTCCTAATTTAGACATTTTAGTTATTTAATCTTCATATTCACTGCTCTCCTTTAGAATTATAGTCCTTAACTTTGGAGTTTTCAGTCAGACAATCAGTTCAATTCAGTCAATGTGGTAGTAATTTTGGTGATTCACAGGTTGAGGCCATAGTTTGTCAGTTTATGTCCTTGTTAGGGCAATTCTTCTTCATCTGTGTAAACTTAAAGCTTCTGCAACACTGAATGCTTATGCAAACAGCATATTTCAGCATTTGTGTTTTCAAATTTAAAAACACAATGTTAACAATTGCATTTCAGTGTTAAGAAACAAAAATTTCAGTTTTGTTGTTCATGATTCATTTGTGAGGGTTTTTTTCATTATTATTTTTTATAAAGTTTGTCTTGGAATATATAATTATATGTAATAATTTGCTTTGCCTTTATTTTTTTCTTTCTCAGGCTATCAACAAACCGTATTTTTTTTTTTACCTCACCCCTACCATCACCTGAATCCATGTTTTCACATGTTCATAATATAAATGATTCAGGTGTTCAGCACTTAATGCACAATGGGTTTGAAACAGCTCAGCATTAAAAACAGTTAATGGATAGTTCAATGCTGTTTTCAAGTTAAGCAAATAGTAAGTCAAGGGGATTGGGCGAAGACTTCGGGCTGGGAGGAAGTGTTGTGGCAGTTAAGCCTCTTCCACAACTGTTTTCAGTTAATCAGAGAGATTTGCTAAATATCTCAGAGAGAAATGCTAAACTCATGTAAATTAATATATAAGCTAAATTAAATTAACTGAAAAAAACTGAAAAACTGTTTTGAAAGTTTTATACAGTGGGGCAAAAAAGTATTTAGTCAGCCACCAATTGTGCAAGTTCTCCTACTTAAAAAGAGAGAGCCCTGTAATTCTTTAAAAAAAAAAAAAAAAAAAAAAAAACTGAGAGACAAAATGAGAAAAAAAAAATGTAAAACAGGCCATTTTACATTATTTCCCCGTACCAACTTCTATGTACAAAGTTACCTTTACGAAACTAGACCAGTGTGCCCTTCAATGTTTTTTTTTTTTTTTTTTTTTTTTTTTTTTTAATGTTTTAATGATATTTCGGCCTGTTTTGGTTCTGGTATATTACATTATAAAAGTATGGAGGACATCTATGTGTAATACAATTGTACTTTATTCTTTAGATACACATCCAGTAGCTTATACAGTATATACACACACTTACACGTAAAACAAGCAAATCACTCACAGATATGTAAAAGTAAAGAGCATGAGAAGTGATTATAAGGTCTGACAGAGACTGATCGTGTTACACACTGACCATGATAAGGTGCTATAGTAACAATACAAATTCACATATTTGTATAGATTCATGAAGAATAATAATGGTGGTTAAGGATTTGTAGAGATTCTAATCTAACTTAGTACACAGTCAATAACTCCATACCACAGCTAAGCTTACTACCTCTAGCTGCTACAAGCTGTCAAAAACTGAGGTTATTTGGTGTCCATTCTTCAATGTTATGGATAAAACCTTCGATCCAGTTTCTGTATCCCTTAATTAACACAGCCCGGGGGATGTTGCAGTCAGTACTGGCTCACTGCTTCACATTTTTGCATCGTTAATTCGGGCAGATAGGAAAAATTGGTGGTACACACTGGAGTTTCCATTGCTGGTGCTGCTGCGTCGGAGTCAAACTTCCGGGTTTGTGTACCCCTCAACGGCATTTTCAAAATGGCCGCCAGGTGAACAAAGTGAATGGCCAAGACCAAAGAGCTGTCAAAGGACACCGGAAACAAAATTGTAGATCTGCACCAGGCTTGGAAGACTGAATCTGTAATATAAGCAGCTTGGTGTGAAGAAATTAACTGTGGGAGCAATTATTAGGAAATATCACCCCATGGGGTCAAAAAGATCACAAGAACGGTGAGCAAAAATCCTAGAACCACATGGGGGACCTAGTGAATGACATGCAGAGAGCTGGGACCAAAGTAACAAAGGCTACCATCAGTAACACACTACACCGGTCCGAGAGGGACTTAAATTCTGCAGTGCCAGGCGTGTCCCCCTGCTTAAGCCAGTACGTGTCCAGGCCCATCTGAAGTTTGCCAGAGAGCATTTGGATGATCAAGAAGAGGATGTCATATGGTCAGATGAAACCAAAATAGAACTTTTTGATAAAAACTCAAATTGTCGTGTTTGGAGGAAGAAGAAAACTGAGTTGTATCCAAAGAACACCATACCTACTGTGAAGCATGGGGGAGGAAACATCATGCTTTGGGACTTTTTTTCTGCAAAGGGACCAGGACGACAGATCCACGTAAAGGAAAGAATAAACAGGGCCATGTATCATGAGATTTTGAGTTAAAACCTCCTTTCATCAGAAAGGGCATTGAAGATGAAGCGTGGCTGGGTCTTTCAGCAAGACAATGATCCCAATGATCACACCACCCGGGCAATGAAGGAGTGTCCGTGTTGCCCAGCAAGAGCCCTGAAACATCACTGCTCTAGGGGAGATCTGCATGGAGGAATGGGCTAAAAATACCAGCAACAGTGTGTGCAAACCTGGTGGAAACTTACAGGAAGCGTCTGACCTCTGTCACTGCCAACAAAGGTTATGTTACAAAGAAAGTACTGAGAGAAACTTTTTGTTATTGACCAAATATTAATTTTCCACCATAATTTGCAAATAAATTCATTAAAAATACTACAATGTGATTTTCTGGATTTATTTTTTTTCTCATTTTGTCTCTCATAGTGTATGAGAAAAATGTATATGAGAAAAATGACAAGGCTCTCTCATTTTAAGTGGGAGAACTTGTGTAATTTCTGGCTGAATAAATACTTTTTTGCCCCACTGTATATTGATTGATTGATTGATTGATTTACTTTATTAATAGCAGTTTTCAATTTTTGCCATTGTACATGAGATAACATTATATGAGATGAGACCACCACTCTTGCTGTTTGACAGTGATGCAAACAACCATTTGACTTTCTTTCTTCTGAGGAACACAATGATATTTAGAAAAATCTTGGACCCCACCGATCAGAGGTGTTAAGTCCAGGGGTCAGAAAGTAAAAGTCCTGCCATATGTTAATTTCACCCATGAACTCAGCCAGCTGATTTCACTAATTAGTTCTATCTCCTGGCTGAAAAACTGTGCTAATTAGCAAATCCAGGAACAAAATACTGAGAAGGACTTACTTTTACTTTCTTAACCTGGACTTTACACCTCTGTTGACTTTAGTGTATGAACCATGAGGCTGTCTTCAAAATATCTTATTGTATGTTCCACAAATTGATAAATCCTTTTAACAAAAATTCGTTTTTGAATTTGTAAAAATACAGGGAGACATTTCTCAAAATCAAAAATCTGTTATTCAGTGTTTGAAGTTTTGTCTTATTAGAAGTCTTGTCTTATTCGACTTATTAGAAGTGCTGAATAATAACTAAAAGTAAATATAATTAGGCCTACTTTCCAGTGACCAAATAGTGGCAAAATGTACCTAGAAACAGTTGATTCCCAGTTCAGAACATTTCCTAGAAACATTGAAACAGGGAAAATATGGTTAATATTTGTTATAACTGGCTTGATCATTCACATGCTAGTCTACTCGCATAGTGTGGTTCAATGTCATTAGCTCCTCTCTGACCCGTGCATATAGGCCTAGTTATTAAGATAGCTTAGACATTAATAAAAAAAACAAAAACATTGAATTGTATAGGGATGTATTTTAATTCAGGCATCCTAAACAAATATTTACAGTAGACAGCTTAGATTTGCAATTACAGGGAAAATCAGGTGAGTAGACATTTGAGGAACTGACTCATCAAATTAGCAACAAAAATTATTTAAAGGGGGGGTTGACTGCTTTTTTTTTTTTTTGGCATTTGAAAAAAATAAAACACAAGGCTACGTCTGGAATTATACATGCAAATACATTTAAAATGATTAGGTCTTAGCCTACTTACAGGTTGTGGCCCAACAACTGCTGCCTCTGGTTTTAAAGTTGGAAATGCTTCATGTTTTAGTAACAGTTTCTTGTTGAATCTGGTGTTGAACAGCAGAAATATGCGCATGCCCTTTTTTTTTGCATTTTCCGGAGGGAGGGAGGGAGGGAGGGTTGATGTAAATGTGTGGGTTAGTGACGGGACGTCTAAAACCCAGCTGTAGTCCCAATCGAGTCATTTTTGTAGGCAATATACTGCCTGATTTTTAAAAGACGATATCTTTGCTTACACTGAACTTTCAGCGCTGCAACTTTGCAGATACTGTTTATGCACCAACAGCAACATTACACACTAATTGCAAATCAATCGCAATCACCCCCCCCCCCCTTTAAAAAATTAATAAAGGTTGAAACGGTTGTATAAAACCCAGAAACAGATTTAGAAGAATTAGAAGTAATTTTTCTTGAAACAAACAAACAAAAACAAGAGAGATAATAAGATGTGGGGGGTGGGGATATATATACATTCTTTTGGTATTTTTGGTCACACTAGATTAGGGTATATGTTCACTAGGAGTTAAGTTATGTTAATTGGGTAAGGTTAAAGCTGCAGTCCGTAGCTTTTTTGGGGTTCAAATCTTTCCAAAATACATAGTTGAGAAAATTCATAACCAGCCAGTGTTGAAAACTATCTGCTTGCCTTCGCTCGATTCAAAGCGGTAAGCTTGTAATAATGTTTTTAACTCCAGTGGTACTAGTGGATTTCCATGTGAGATTCGAGCATGTCTTTGCATCATTACGTCACATCTGTACACACATAAAGAAGGAGCCTCGTCTAGTATAAGCTATATTGCGTGTGAGGATGTTGGAGGTGGAGATTTATAGCCTTTTCTCACAGCACTTGATATAGTTAAAAAAATAAAACTTAAACTTATCAATTTGATGGCGGATCCAGAAAGGTTCAAACGACAATCACCAGTGACAACTAGAGATTCACCCGCTGTAAAATGCTAAAGACTTCGTTTGGACTTAAGCATTATAGACTTTAGCATTATCTGGTTGTAGAGACTGCAACCAGACCATGCGAAAACAAGGATACATGTCGGAATGACATTAAATGTAGTCACGCAATGCTGACGTTGTTAACATTTAACAATTTCAGAATGAAGTATAATTTGCACGGTTTTGCGTGATATGATAACTTATAGGCGATTGTAAGATTCAATCAGCGTGATTTACTGCAATGTCAGAACCAGAACAAAAGTGGATGTTTCTTACTTGTTCAGATGACATTTTCCAGTGAAAATTCTTATGTTGGTCATATTTCCAAAAAGAAAAATCTTTGATTCTGAATGCCAGTATCGACACCGGCGCGGTGATTGACAGCTGCACACTCTCCTCAAACATTGTTCATCCGCGTTGGGCCATGTCGAACTACAACTCACGTAAAGTTGATAATTCCGCGAATGACTGCAATTGCAGATTTAGAACACAGATGGCGACAAAGAGGAAAAACTATGGACTGCAGCTTTAAGGGATTTAGAATAAGGTCATGCAGACCTGCATTAATGCATTAATATGTGTTTAGGTACTAATAAATGGCCAATATGCTAGTAATATGCATGCTACTAAGCAACTACTTAATGTACCTAATCTAAATTGTCCCTGCATGTTGATTTTATTTTATTTATTACTGTTCATTATCATTGTTGGTAAGAAATGACTTCAAAACCCACAATGTTCACAGCATAATCCATCAATATAACTAAAATCCATCTCTGACTGACATGTCTCTCGCAAAAATGAGTAATCATTTCAAGTATTCATATTTATTTGAGATAGACAGCCAGGAACAAGCTAAAAAATCAGCCTTCAATGCTGTCTGAACCAGTTTTATTTCCGACCTGTGTCTAAACACGGGCAGCTTTTCCATCCTCACTGCTGCTGCTTTAAGGATCCTCCCTCCATTTTTTTGAGAATGAGCAGTCCAAGCCTTGCTGGGTTTGACTGCATGCAGCAAAGGACAGGAGAGCGAGCGAGAGCAGTAGTGAAGGCAGAGAAGGAGGGGTTTGGTTAGCGGCGAGACTAACTACACCGCAGCAGGGCTGCGAGCGACCAGTCAGCGAGCATTCCCTTATCTACCAATGGAATGCAACAGCTGCAGCAGCCTGTGAGCGTGTGTGCTTTCAGTCAGCGTGTTTGTAAAAGGGGGAGGGGGGACGGTCATGGTGGGCCAGCAGGAACCCCCTTGAAAGACCCCCAACTCTCAACCCCCCACGTTCTGTAGCATCTGGGCTCCTGAAAGGCAGCTCAACCAAACGCAAGCGTGAGAGACACAGAGAGACCGAGAGGCTCGACAGGGCAACACACTCCGAGACAGAGGGAGAGAGAGAGAGAGAGCGAGTAGAAAGTAAGGGAAGTGGAGCAGGGAGCCTCGGAGGGGGGTTGAGGAGGTGAGCGAAGGGTGAAAAGGAAGAGAGGCGAGGGAGAGGGAAAGACAAAAGAGAGGGAGAACCAGAGTGGAGGGAGACCAGAGGGAAATGGCTTCAGAGGAGACCGCTGGAGGAGCTCGCAAAGCCACCAAGAGCAAACTATTTGAGTTCCTCGTCCACGGAGTGGTACGTACCCTCTCAGTCGGCACATGTGTGCGTGTATGTATGGATGTGGGTGTTTGTGTGTGTGAGAGAGAGAGAGAGAGCTCAGCTACAGACACAGCCCGTGCTGTGTTTGAGTGATAGCGCTGAACAGTGTCCATGTGAAGGTTATTTCCAGTCCTCCGGATCCCGGCTGCGCTCCGGTCTTCTTTTTGGTACGCAGAGACGGGGTGGGGAAGAGGAGGCAAACGAGGGAGCCGAGTGTTTTAGAAAAAAAGCGAGAAGGATTAAAAAACGTAAAAGAAAGGCCAAAGGTAGCCACTTGGTCACTGGAGGCTGCATGCGTTTGGCAGCCTGCCTAGGGTGACGAGCGCTTTCATTCAAAACACAAGCCGCTTTCAGACTCAACACGCTATTATTACAACTCCGAGAACACATCAAGTGCTTCCCAGATAACATCTACTATGTGGATTAGATTGTCCGCTGTCATGTTGTTCGTTAAACATTCAAGCTGTTTCTAGAGCTAAATTATGTATTTGAAGCATTAGTAATGATTACTACTAATGATACTGTAACACGGACTGATGTTTCCCGTATGACATTATTCAAGGTTTGATGCAGAAGAGGCAATAATGATCCACTTAATGTCTGTACCTTTGTGTACATACAGTAGCTGTGTAATCTTTTATTTATGATTTGCAGGGCTTTGTCTATCCAGAGCAGATCAATCTGAAGTGAAAACTAAAAGGAGTTTGTAGTATAGCAAATGTGATGCGTAAACCTGCGTTCATATTACGTTTCTTGTGTTTTTGTTCTTGTTATAATTTCTAGCTGTTTCTTTAAGGCGACCTTGGGTTTTGAAAGACTCTTAATAATACTTATAATATTAATAATTCCTAAAAGTATTATTATTACATTTGCGTTATTACATGCTTTTATTGATACATTGATTGGTGTCTTTATTGTCTTTTTACTGAAATTTAATAAAAAAATTAATTAAATGCAGAATTATTGATTTAATATGAATTATTCAACTATGATATTGCCTACTGTTCAAAGGTTTAGGCTCAGTAATTTTTAACAATCTCATTTTTCAGAAAGGATGTTTTAAATTGATCGAACATGACAGTAAAAGATTGCAAAAAAAAGATTGCAAAAGATTTCAATTTTAAATAAATGCTGTTTAAAAACGCTCTGTTAAATGTTCTAATCATCAAATAATCCTGCAAAAATATATATTAAGCAGGACAATGTTTTCTACATTGATAATAGTAAGACATGTTTCTTGCTCACTAAATCAACATATTAGACTGATTTCTGAAGGATAATGTGACACTGAAGACTGGAGTAATGATGCTGAAAATTCAACTTTGATCACAGGAATAAATTACATTTTAAAATATATTCAAATAACAAATAAGGATTTATTTCAAATCAGTAATTCAAATGATTACTGTTTTACTGTATCTGTAATAAAATAAAAGCAGTTTTAAGGCAGGAATAGCCTACATTACACAATATTTGCCCAGATTTACCCAACAAGTTTATAGTTGCTGAAATCAGAGACTGAAGTCTGCAGATTTGAATTGACAGATTTCATAAATTGTGCAGTGTATGATGGGCACAGACTCTAATTTTTTATTTTATTTATATATATATATATATATATATATATATATATATATATATATATATAGCTCCATATTATTGATTCCATCCATTTGGACGATTGAGCTGATTTTCGAACATATTGTTTTTATTTGTCACAAATTCATCTCCTTGCAACATGGCACGTGTTTAATGCGTGAATTTGTTGTTCAGATTCGGAACGATTTGAAAGTCTGCTAGTGTCTGTCTGATAGTGTATGATGCTCAGTTTTCTTGAACTATTCACTAAATCGGGAAATGTATGGTTCCTAATGTATGTATTCCAGCCTTTATTGATTTTTTTAACTGTACTAAACTGTAAAAAAAAATATTTTCAAGATTTGTTATCACAACATATTTTCTTTTGTCAAAATCAACTTAATAATAATTTATTTAGTTGAGATAACTTATTATTTTGAGTTTCTGATGATTAAATGAATCTCCTTCATTGTATTAACTCACTTTTTCTAGTTCAATCAACTTAAAATTTTAAGGCAACCCAGGTTACTTACTTTTTCAAGTTAAACCAACAATATTTATTTACAGTGTATGCTGTAAGCAGTGTTGTACAATTTTACTTTTGAACTGCTGTGTATATAATGACTTGAGTTCTTTATGGCTTAATATTTAATTCTGGCATGTGATATGTGTTTTATAATTTATTTTGTAAGAGAACACTTTTCACTTGCAGAGTTGCACCAATCATCTTGGTTTGCATCATAACCTTTTGTTCACTATTTGCCTTAGTGCATAGAGTTGCTTAAACTTTTAACACATAAATGCTGAGTTTGGGTGATTGGGGGAATGAGGAAAATAGTGGTGTTGCCTCTGCAGACTAATTAACCTTGGCGAAGCACTGATTGTTCCTGGGCAAAATGTTTCCCGCTCCTTATTTTGGCTTCCTCTCCTTTTATGTCCTCTCTTATTCCTGTGTTGTTCTCCTCTGTTTCTGCTATGTTTCTTTCTGGACTCATGAGTTACCTGGATTACCTCAGCCTGACCTTTGCTATTGTTCGCCTTGCTGCTACTGCGCTGCACTCCTGTCTAAAGCCTGCCATGTGCAAGTTATACAGTATATTCGTTGTTACATGGCAATATGTTTGACCACAGCTTTAGCTGCAAGAATGTGGTGGTTCAGCAGCCTTGTTCCCAAGGCAAGGAACAGTATGTGCTCATCAAGGTTTGCAATTTAATTACAGTTTGAACAGCTTCTAGAATGAGAGAAATGTATTCTCAAAGTTTGTTTTGTGTGGGAGGAAATCCATGGCCAATTATGTACAGTATCTGTTGCCGTCTCTTGTTTAAATGTTCTAAATCAGTGTATTTGAAATGGTCTTGATCTATTTTGTCTCTCTGTGATAAATCACTCGTGCTTGGGCGATGACTTGTTTTTAGTTTTGTGCATATTCTGTCTAGGTTCTTATTTCTGTTTGATCTCCCTTTCCAGCCGCTTAGTTTTGGCTCGATGTCAAGTTTATATTAGGTTTCACAAATACACATTACTTGTAATCTGTTATATTAGCTCTTTCTCTCTCAGACAAAATAAAATGCACAGTCTTGGTTAATGACAGACTCAGTCTTACTGTGTAACTGTGTGGATAAATAAAGATGACCTACAGGTCATTTCACTCTATGAGCGGAAACTTTCATTCCAGTTCACTTTAAACAAAGCAAACTTACTACCATGGTAAAATACAGTGAGATGAGAACAATGTTTTTACATGTTAAGTTTTGGTTTGACTGTTTGAAATTAAGTAGCAAAACAGCAACAACTATGAATTGTACCTCGTTTTGTTCATTGCTTCAAAAACAGTCATGTTGTGATTCATTGCAGAATTAATTTGAAACTGTCAAAAGAATGAGATGTAAACATTTTAATTGTACTTTCCATTTGTCTTTATGTATCAATATGTTTGCATGCACTTATCACCAGTCCATATGACTCCAATCCATTTTCAGATTCTGAAAGATCTGTTTAAATGAACCCTAAACTTTGCGATCAGGATCGCATATCCTTTAATGAGAGGAAAAAATCTCAGCCCATGCGCAGTTGCTTCGTTCATAAATGGAGAAATGATTACATGTTTATTTATATTACTATAAATGGTGGTGATGGTGCAGGGGATAAGACACGTGCCTTCGGTGTGAGAGACCCGGGTTCGAATCCACTGTGAGACACCAATGTGTCCCTGAGCAAGACACTTAACCCCTAGTTGCCCTAGAGGTGTGCGACCTCTGAAATATATAGCAATTGTAAGTCGCTTTGGATAAAAGCATCAGCTAAATAAATAAATGTTATGTAAATTACTGTAAAATACAGTTGTAATCAAAGTTTTCTTCCCCCATTGCAAATCAGGTTTATTGGCACAATTTTACAGACTTTCAGCTGTTTGCACTGACCAAATCAAACAAAAATAATTGAAATAGCTTAACACAACAAATGTGGTTTTCCCAAATTCAACTGAAAATACTTTTAATGACTTCTGCAGTCTTAAAATTATTCAACCTTGTGAATAGAATCCCTTACAACAACAGCATAAATCTGCAAAACATGCGTTGTCTCAATCACACCTGATGCAAATAATCAAGAGCTTCATTAGTTGCACCAGGTGTGCTTATGCTATAACACATGAAACATCTAGACTTGCTAGGTTTGTTGAGCGTCACATTTGACTGCATCTTAGACGTATAGTTAGAAAAAAGTCAAAAATATGGTTCAAAACATTTAAAGAAAATATCATCGCCTTTCACAAACAAGGAACGTGTTGCAAAAAGATAGCTTTTAATGTTCCTAGAGAAACAGTTCTGCAGTTCAAAGGTAACTCTCCCTATAGTTAAGCATTGTGGGGGTCGGTGATTCTCTAGGGCTGCTTTGCATCCTCTGGCACTGGAAATCTGCAGCATGTGGAAGGCAAGATGGATTCATTGAGGTATCAGGAAATCCTAGGAAAGACCGCATGCCATCAGTGAGGAAGCTGAAGCTTGGGCGTCATTGGACTTTCCAACAGGGCAATGATCCCAAGCACACCTCAAACTCCACCATGGCCTGGTTGCAGAAGAAGTCCTGGAAGATTCTACAGTGACCATCACAGTCACCTGACCCTTTGGAAATTCTCTGGTGGGATTTAAAGGAGGTGGTTGCAGCAAGCAAGAATATTACTGAACTGGAGGCCATTGTACATGAGGAATGGGCTAGGATTCTTCAGAAACACTGCCAGAAGCTGGCGTCTGGTTAAACATCTTGTTTGCAGCAGGTCATAACAGCAAAACGGTTTTCTACTAAGAACCAAATTTGCCTGCCATGTAGGGCATAATTTTGAGACTGCAGAAGTCATTAAAAGTTGCGTTTTCAATTGAAACCACTTGAAACATTTGTTGTGTTAAGCTATTTCAATTATTTTTTTTTTTTGTTCAGCCCGTTCTCATCCTTTAGCGTCATAGGTGACGCTATATGACAAAAACTGCGAAATACTACGCACATGGAACCCTTTATCGTTAATATAACACGCGAACCCAAGGCATCATAAATCCTTTAGCGTGAATATGAGTCTACCCTACCCTACCCCACACCTGAACCTACCCATCACAGCGCGTGTTATATTAACGATAACGGGTGCCATGTGCATAGTATAGCACCGTTTTGTCATATAGCGTCGCCTATATTATGCTAAAGGATGAGAATGCGTTGATTTGTTCATTGCAAACAGCTGAAAGTCTGTTACAAAATAATATCCAGTCCCTCTCCTCCACTGATCAGTTTGTAGGACATGATAATACATCAACAAACGTTTGTAAAGTAACATTCAAGGACTTAGGTATCTAAAAAGATCTACACCAACCCTTTCAGCCAGATCAAAATTAAATTTAAATTGAGCTCAATCGGATTGAGGTGTTTACATGAAGGTTTTCAGTCCTATCATAAACTGATTATCTGGTTACATATAAATATAGCTAATGTTGGCCTAAACATCTGCAGAAACTCATGGATTATTTCAGGAGTGAAATAATGCAGTTATGGAAGTCTATCCGATCAGATGTCTGCAGTAGTTGTCATATTAACAGGAAGCAAAAGAACTCCAGAGGGACTTGCGTGTTCTTGAGCAAAAATAAGTTGTTTATCAGTAGGAATCGGGCAGAAGTGCTCATCAGCCAGTGCTGATTGACGGCTCAAGCACCGCCAATCTCTCTGAAGTGCAAATCTACATGGTGTGACTGCTGGAAAACATATTCCAAATAAAATGTTTTCCTTCCTACCTGCATCCAAATTTATATTCAAAGTAGTTTGTGAACAAAGCAGCCTCACAAACAGAGACAGCAAAGGACAGTAATTGTTTAAACTATTTTAAGTGGTACTTTTCAGGACTGTTGAAATGTTCGATGTTTTTTATCTATGTTTATGTGTGAACTCGCTACTCTAATAAGAAGAATAATCTGATGAAAGACTGTTTTATCCCTCTATAGCTATTAAACATGATGATTTCTCCTGCTGGTCAGTTTTGCCTTTGTTAATATAAGCGTTTGACCGCTCAGCAGCAAACACAGACAGCTAAAGCATCTGGCAGCACATCAGACTGAGAGACAAAGAAAGTGTTTAACTGCAGCATTGAGGGAATAACAGAAATGTTACACCTGCAACCGTATGGCCTTATCAAATTCTAAATATCTCATTGTAAGTCATTGTCTTTCATTACCCTGCAACTCAATGTTCCCTGCACAGTCTGCTCTTATTTCACAATAGTCTAGAGTTCACTTCATCAGTCTCCTAAACTGCAGACATAACAGTGCTCAAGCCCACGCGAGGTCCATCGTTATTAGGTACATCACAATCACTTCCTTTGTGTAAATTAAACACAAAAGCATCTAAAATCAGCAGTTAGTCATTACTTTCACACATTTGTTCCACATTCCACATCTGCAGCAGTTCAATGCCAACCCTTCCTGTTTAACTGAAGTGCGAAGATATTTCTCACAACGTTGCCACAAGGTGAAAGTAATAATGTTTAACATAACTATGCCATAGGATTCAATCACACCATTAGGAATGGAGCTTGAAGGATCTTCTCCATTTCAGTGGTCCTATGACTTAATAATGTTGAGCGCTTCTTAAATCAGATGTGGAATTGTTTTCCGCTACAATAACTCAGAAGTTCCCTTTGAACATTCCACGAGAAAACTTCTGTTGTACATTTTTTTTATTGTGCTCAGAGGTATCAATATTTATTTTAAAGAAATTGTTAAATTACGTAATAACATAAGTCACAACTTTCAAGAATGCAAATCAGAATTTGAAGATAAGTCTTGAAAAGAGAAAAACCTTTCATAAGCTTTTCAGATTTATCCTGCCATCTCTTGCAGAAATAGATGAAACTGAAAATAGGTCAGGAATAATGTTTTGAGAAATGAATATGTAGCCTAATACATCAAATATTGAATATTAAACTTTTGTGACACATCCATACATTTTTACACCTGATTTTCCCCTGTGATGCAGTTTTACTTTCTGAGTTTCAGTTGTCATTATCCCTTTCATCTGTTCCCTGAACATTTCTTTGTTGTGGCTTCAGTTGTTCTCATTGAACTAATTTTCCTCTCATTATGACTTAGACAAAAAGTGGACACTTTTGTCTATTTTTGTCTGATTGGAGTTTCTCTTGTTCTTTTGTGTTTTCTCTGTCACATTTCAAACTGTACTTTGACATGCTCTCAAACAGCCTGTCCAATTTGACTGCCAGCACCACAATCCTAACCTTGTACTGTATTTTTTCTTAGTAAAATAAAATCCAGTCTCGCCGTCATTAACCTATTTACCATGTCTGTCCAATTGGCTGGTTCTTCTTTATGTTGGGAATATGGTTGTGTATTATCATGGGGAACTTTCTCTTCATCCATCAGTTGTCAACATTGACAACATATTTATGTGTGTACGCAGTTCGATTTCTGATCTCTGTGTGCGTGTGAGGTGTGCGCTTCAATGATAGTCAGTAGAACTGACTTGGACCTGTGCATTAAACGATTTTAATGCACACCTTCCAGCCAATCAGAATGGAGTATAGGGACAGACCATGGTGTGTATATATATATATATATATATGTGTGTGTGTGTGTGTGTGTATGTATGTATGTGTATATATATATATATATATATATACTGTGCAAAAGTCTTAGGCACGTTCGTTTTTTATTTTCAAAAAATGGTTTTATATCTTTTTTGTTTTGCTGTAGTTTGTCAGTAATAGAAATATTTGTACATTTACACACATTCATTTTGACTTTAAGTGTAATAATCCAGTGAGAGGAATCTGACAACAACCGGTGTGCTCCACATGGAGATCTGATCTCACCATCATCAAGTCCATCTGGGATTACATGAAGAAACGGATTAAATCCAGAGGAACTGCGGTAAATTCTCCAAGATGCTTGAAACAAATCTACATAACAGTGCTGAGAAAGGTTTTAGACACTTGTGTAAAAATGCTGTAAAATGAGGATGCTTTCAAAACTAATGTCATAAATAGATTTTATTTATCAGTTAAACTAAATCAAATGAATATTTGGTGTGACCACCCTTTGTGTCTAAAACAGCTTTGTCCACTACTCTTGCACATAGTTTATTCAGGTAGCTTTTCAGGTCGGTTTCTTCAAACGTTTTCGAGACAGTTCCTCTGGATTTAGTCTGTCTCCGCCTTTTCTGTTTCTTCATGTAATCCCAGATGGGCTTGATGATGGTGAGATCAGATCTCATTGTGGATAATGCCTGCATAAAAAAATCTCACTGGAACTGGATTCTTACAGATTACTAAAAACAGTAAACTGACTAGCGGAAACCTTAGTAAATCATTTTACCATAATTAAAGTAACCATCATTTTTGTGTCTGAAATGGAAGCTCCTACAAATGCATTAAGGTCAGCCGCAAAAATAACATGTCCATGCCTTTTCAGCGCTAATTTCTCACTGTGTGTGTTTAGTAAATTCTGACAGTAGTTAATGCCAAAAGAGGGTTTGCACTGGAGCAGATCTGGCTCATAATGTTAATATGTATTTGACCTGCTCAATTCAATAGTGATCCTACTAATCTAGAGCTCTCGTTTCCTGTTATGTCAATTACAGTACTTTAAGTTGTTTCCATGTTATTTTACCATAATTGAAACCATGTCCATGCCTCATTCTAATGTAATTAGAGTAACAACTTAACTAATGCAATACATTGCAGCTAAAAGATAAAATAGTATGGGTTTATATTAGAAAAAGTTGAAACACACCATCTGCTCTCAGGGTAGAGATTTATGTGTGACAAGAAGACTACGGGTTTACTCTTTCGGAGACATTTGTTCATTGTCCTGAGCTCTTGTACTTATGACCTGTTGTCTGGTGTCACAAGTGTTGAGTAGGTTGTGCATGAATTGTGTGTGCAGTTGCTCCTGCTGTTATGGCAGACAACAGCTGCAATTCTGAACTAGTCAATTTAGTAGGTTTAACAGACTATAGTGTGCTTTTAAACTTTAAGTACACACAGGTGCACATATTATATCCATTGTTCAAACTTTCATTTTCATAAAAAAAATCACAATTGATTGTCAGTTATTTATACATTATATTACATTTTCTCCACCTCACTCAGTTTCTTATGTCCATCTTTTGGTTGTCACCCTTTTTTCAGCGGCCTGGCATGCCATCAGGAGCACGAATGCCTCATCAGGGGGCCCCAATGGGGCCTCCAGGGCCACCATATGGAGGAAACGCCGCTGTCCGGCCTGGAATTGCCAATCAGAACATGGAGGCCAGTCGCAAACGGCCCGCTCCTTCACAGCAGCAGATGCAGCAGCAGGCCGTACAGAGTCGAAACAGGAAGTGAGTATTATATGACATATACTAATGATCAGGAACCCACGAAAAAAAAAATACAGGATGATATCAGAACAGGAACCTAATGTTGTAGACTCATGTAGGCTTTTGAAATTGTGAACCCTGTTGAAGCAGCGATGCAGTGTGTTCGTAACATATATGAACTGACAGGTTTGAGTGCAAACTCTCCCCTCCACTATCATATGAATAAAGATAAAAATCATTATTCCATTAATTTTTAATCCTGGGTTAACATCATTCTGGGTTATCCTGGCAAAAGCAATAGTAAGCCCATTTTGCAGCAGTGATCCACGGTGAAAAAGAAGCACTCACCCCTTTTCAACAATGCAAATGTGAAATGCTACTTTAAGGGATAGTTGATAGTTCACCCAAATATTCTGTTATGGTTTATTCTCCCTCATGCTGTTCCAAACCTGTAAGACTTTCTTTCTTCTGTGGACCATAAAATACAATTTTGAAGACTGTTGGGAATTGAACATTTTGGTGACCATTGACAAATACTTGGACAATTGACAAAATATCTTCACAGATCATACAGGATTGGATGAACATTAGGGTGAGTAAATAAAGATGATCATTTATTTTGTTAAAAATCAAAACAAGACAGTGAAAGTGTGTCATTGCCTTGAGATTGGAAGGTCTTTAATACTAGACAACACTTTTCAATAACCCCCTGAGGACTTACAAGTACACTCTCACTGTATTCCTACAATTTATAGTATGGACACAGTGGAACTGAAGTGTTCAATACAGTCAGAGGCAGAGCTGAATGACTTCAACTGAGTTGATTATGTCAATTGCCTCTTCTGCATTGATGGTTGGATGGGAAGATGTGTTTTTTCCTCTGACAAGTCAAGAGCCATTCTGTACAGTATGTTTAAACATGCATGAGGTTTGATTCTGTACATGCAGCTTAATGGGAAATAAAATAATTTACATTTACAAAAATATAGCAAACAGCTGTTCACAATGAAATGGTTATGACTCTATTGATATAGTGTGTAGATTTCATGATGTTCTTTTCTAGCCTTACACTATGTCCTACTAACCAGGTAGAAAGTGATTTAAAAAAGTTTATTTTTCATGTAAATTTTTTGTCATAACTGACCACAATGAGCTCTTACTTGATTTCTATTCAGTCTATCCGTCTTCTAGACCCAAACGCTGTTAAAAACAAACAGTGCTAATATACCCTGTACTACTGAAAAATCATAATCCTAGCCTTAATCTCCATATCGAAATCCCAGTTAGCCAGACAGTGATTCAACTTTTCCGAATTGTTAAAATACTGGCGTCCAGGACACTGTGAGGCCAGAAACTGTAGTGCACACACTGTACTGTAGGTTTTTAAAAGCTTTGCTTAAATGTGTACTTTAATAGAATAGTGCTCTTAAAGGGATACTCCACTTTTTTTGGAAATACATTTTTACTCATTTACGTTTTTACTCATTTTACAACTCCCCCAGAGTTAAACTGTTGAGTTTTACCGTTTTTGAATCCATTCAGCCGATCTCCAGTTCTGGCGGTACCACTTTTTGCATAGCATAGAAATTAAAATGTAAAGTTGCGATTTTCTAGGCTGATATGACTAGGAACTATACTCTCATTCCTGCGTAATAATCAGGAAACTTCACTGTCGTACCATGAGTGCAGCAGGCGTAATGATATGACGCAGCACCTGAAAATAGTCCCCAGCTTCTAACGTGACTGGGACTAAGTTTGTGTAGTCATCGCGTCTGCTGCACTCATGGTACGGCAGTGAAGTTTCCTGATTATTACGGAGGAATGAGAGTATTCCCTGCATATCAGCCTAGAAAATCGCAACTTTACATTTTCCGTCAGTCTTAGTGCACGATGTAACTACAGAAGAGTCAAGTTTTAAATAGGAAAAATATCGAAACACTTTGGTAATTTATTTGGGAGTTCTAATTGTCTTGTGCACTTCAATGATGTATGCTAAGCTACAGTATGCTAAAAGTGGTACCGCCAGAACCGGAGAACGGCTGAATGGATTCAAAAACGGTAAAACTCAACAGTTTAACTCTGGGGGAGTTGTAAAATGAGCCTATTTCCCAAAAAAAGTGGAGTATCCCTTTAAATGGCTTTTGAAATGGTATTCTCAGTTGAAAATGAGTAGAGGCCTCACCCCCAAAAAAGTATTATAGGAAGGAATATTAATATTCACCTGTCCACAGTGAAATCTCATTGGTCCAAAATTTCGCTCCATACAGAATAGCTGCACATTAGACATCAACATTTCTTCTGTTTGTCTTTAATTGCATCATGTTGCTGAACAGTTTCACTTGACTGTGGCGAAATAAATCGCTTGTTGCTGGAAACTGTTTAGGACATTGTGTTATTCTCATTACTCTTATTTTTCATCTTTCTTATTAGGATGTTGATTTCCTCTAATTTCAGTTGCACTGTTTGTTCTTTGGTGCCATTTGTTTGCTGTTTTGTTTTTTGTTTTTTAATCAGAGGATTGATCTGACATAGCCCAAACTCCCAAATGTTTTAAATGGGGTCACTCTCTATGGTCTTGACTCTTGTATCACAAATCTTTGTGACATATGTCTTAGTTTGGGCAGTGGTGGTTGTTTAGTTGCAGTTAATCTGTAGAGTCTGCTGGTCAACTGACAGAACTGCTGCACTGTTGTGACAGAAAGGGGCCACTCACTGAGAAATATTTTATATAATAATTTCTTTATATAATAGTTTCTTCGTTTCTCTCTCTCTCTCTCTCTCTCTCTCTCTCTCTCTCTCTCTCTTGTGTCTTCTCTGACTCAGCTCCATTGATTCGCATACTTGCTCATTCTGTCTGTCGACCTTGTCTGACACATTAGTGTAACATTATCTTGCATTGCTACTATTGCTACCCTCATGTCTTACATCAGACTAATCAATGCAATAGTTTTATGTGTGTGTGTGTGTGTGTGTGTGTGGGTGTGATAACCACACACGGCTTATCAGATCATTTGTCCTCTAGGTCTGCTGGTTTTTGTGCAACTTCCATGTTGTCTGTTTTGTCTATTCAGCTTTTTGTGATGTGCCGTCAAAATATTCAGCAATTCTTAACTTGCACACAAACACACTCAGTACCCTCTAATGAACGACCCTTCAAATGCCATCAGGAAGCCTGTGGGATTTCCTGGACCAAATGAGATGCCAGGGAGGCAGATGGACATGAGAGAGGCCCAATCAGATCCCACACTCGGATCAAAGTAGGAGTTTATTCTGCTGCATGATGGATTCACACGTTTTGATCTCACCCTTGTCCCGAGCCTTGACCCCATTACCCCCTGGCACATCTTGTCTCAGGAGACATATCCCTAACGAAGATTTCCCCCCTCACTTCTGATTTACCACAACCTTGATGTTTGCTGGTTGTTATAGAAGATTATTCATACAGCAATGTTTTAATTCAGTTGTAGATCAGTTGATGTCAGTCTATTTGATCTAACCTTTCATTTAAGTCAAGAACTCTGAAAAATATTGAAGATTTAACGTTATTAAAAATGTTGCTGAATTCGGCATGGATGTGCTTGCATGTCCTGTTGCATGGCATGATAGCAGATGTTGTCTGTGAGAGCTTGTTTTACACTTCAATGCAAAGTGTCATCTCTAAACGAGTCAGGCTGACTGAGTTGTGCATCTTTTAGTTGATGGGATAAATATATTGCTAAATGGAAAAAAGCAAAAGTGTGCTAATATTTGATTTTATTTAATCTTTATTATATATTTTTTTATTTTACTTTTACTTTAAAAACTCATAAGCTAGTGAGTTCTACCCAGAGATTCATTGTGGAATAACAAACATTTCCCTGAGGTTTGGTTTTGGTGATTGTTACCCGTACGGATCCTGCTTTTTGAGTGTATAAAACAACATTATTGTTTGTGTTCAAAGAAATAGAAGAGCAATCTTACAGTACATGAGCACAAATATACTTATGAGCATAAAACACACCTGTCAGCACAACATGAGCTGGTCCTTTGCTGCTTTCAAAGCGTCAACTTGTGCAAGTTTAAGCAGTAACGATTCTAGTAACGTCCTCTGTGCCAATGGTTGCCAGCACCATCTGGGCTGGTGAGGCACACACACACACACACACACACTCTCACACTGGTTTTCCCGCATCCTGGACCAGCCCCAGAATTTTAGCAGATGTCCCGGGTGCTCCACTGTCAGTCTCCATAGTAACATCTTGGTTTTTTTTCTGCCTTTCCTCTCCGTTTCCCCTTTCTCCCTCTTTCTGCAGTGCCAAGAGGAGGAAGATGGCTGATAAGATCCTTCCACAAAGGGTGAGTAAGAGATCTGAGCCTTTTCATTGCTTTCATTGGTTTGACTGGGTTTTTTTTCTGTGTGTGCTGTGTGTAATGATGAAAATGTTCTGGCGTGCATGTCTCTATCTCGGCCTTTTAGAGGGGCGGTATCCTCTACCAAACAAGCGATACGATGGACAGAATTGTTTTGGAGGGCTTTTGCATTCAGTAATTGTCGCTTTAACCAGACAATACATACCGACAGCAGGCCTTTAATATATATATATATATATATATATATATATATTAGACAATATTTCAATATATAGTAAATAATCGAACAAATATGACAGCATTATTGCTGTGGGTGTTTATGGTGATGGCTGTTTGTTGAAATTTGTTATTTATATTTTAAAAATGTAATGGGGTTTAATGTTATTGTTTACGTATGATTCTGTTCTTAGTTTTTATAGTCACTGTGTCACTATGATTTGGTCGTGTTAGATAAGATAATCGGCAATATGCGTGTGTGTTATCAGGCAATATAGATAGATACAGCTCCAGTGGAGATGCTAGACGCATTAGTCATTGACAAAACCCTCAGTCTATCGTCCACAGAACAAGAGGGGAGAATAACTAGGATTGTTTGGATTTCTTTACCAATGCTGCCGTTTACAAAATGAGGTTTTATTGAATTCTTTTTTCAGATTCGTGAGCTTGTTCCGGAGTCACAGGCGTATATGGATCTGTTGGCATTCGAGCGCAAATTAGACCAGACCATAATGCGCAAACGGGTGGACATCCAAGAGGCACTTAAGAGACCCATGAAGGTATTTCTCATCCCCATGATGATCCACGTATTCTTTTTAATTTCACGTTTCAGAAAAGATCTGTTTTATCTAGCCAATGAAAAATATATATGTCTTAGCACTTTTGTTAACCTATATATCAGACCTTTTAAAACAGCAGAAACGGAACCTTGGGACAAGAATTTTCATTTGTTACTGAACCATTTTAAATATTGCTTGCATAAATCAACAGGATAAGACACAAAACAACTTAAATGAGCATAAAATGAGGTTGGTGTCATTATTCGGTGTGTCTAACTTCTAATATTTTACCAATTATCAGCTTAAAAGCATTTTTCCCTGCATTATGCTTCTGTATTTGTGTGAGTATACAAATATCATCTTGAGGACTGGATGAAGATAAATACTTAGATAAACTCTTTTTTTTTTTTCAAGCAAAAGCGAAAACTGCGTCTCTACATCTCCAACACGTTTAACCCTGCCAAGCCTGATGCAGAAGACTCTGAAGGCAGCATTGCATCTTGGGAGCTGCGTGTGGAAGGCAAACTGCTGGATGATGTGAGTCAATTTTATTCAATAATTGCACAATACGGCTATTTTAAATCGTTTACTATAAAACACGGAGGTGCTGTTGCTTTTGTTTTGGCGCTTTTATTGGTAATAAATATCACATATAAACTGTCTGCAATGTTTGATCAATGTTTGTCTCTGACATCATGACTTGTGAATGGCATGTGCCTTTTGATTCAGTGAGGTTAAATTTACTCTTCCAGGCTCAGAGTCTTGACCACAGACATATGCCTCATTTACCAGTGAGATCACTTCCCAGCCTCCATCCAAACATGCATGCCAGAAAGTGCTGTGGGTCCATTGACTTGAACTGTTTTTAACTTTTACCCAACAATTTGTATCTTGAAGGACAATTCTCGGTTAATGACATCTGAAGCTCTATCAACACGATTTGTGGCATGCTTTTATTGTCAGAAAAAATTTCAACCTAAAAGCATCATTCCCGTAATACACTAACATTGGCAGTCTAGCCGGCATGTGCAGCACTGCTGAAATGTATAGACATAAAACATGAATATTATACAGGTTAGCTGTAGACTGGTTTGAATATTTAAAATCATGTCATGATCAGTTAAAATAACTGAGATACCAGGAAGTGACATGACATAACTATTCATGAAGTGCTGTTTATATGGAGCAAACTCCACCCATTACATTTGTAATGAATAACTAGAAGTTACCAGAAATCGTTTTGCCTCTTTAAAAGTAGATTTAGGTAACTTATCTTCTATCTGTGAATCGGCATTACATAAGTATATTTATGTTTTTATTGACCAAGCTGAAGCTCATCGCACATTTATTTTTTGCTCATGCATGTCCCCTTCACTTATGGCCACAAAAGCACTTGAGCCACGGCTGCAAAACTTGTCTGATCTGTGCAAGTGAAAAAAAAAAAAAACTTTTACATTCATGACCTTCATATCTATGTAACGATACCAATTACCTTTCTAATGATAGCAGAATAAATAATATTCAGCATCCATTCAGTGCAAATATAGGTTTATATGATAATATTGAATGTTGCTGTTTTCTTTATTAAAAGCATATTTTGGTTTATGATCTGACAAACGTGCTAATGTACTGGTTTGGGTCATGTGATTGCAGCCCATCAGTACATCTGGTTTACAGTTATATATACTGTAAGATTTTTGAAGATAATGAACTGAAGCACAAGGACTCAATTCTTAAAGGTTTATGCAATGCAGCATAAATTCAGCCTCTTGGTTCGGTCTCTAACCAAGACCCGTTTAGCTAATACTCTTGAGGCTTGCTTTTCCATGCAGAAAGAAATGAAACTAGTACTTATTGATGATAGCTTGAAGGACTCATGCCATCTCTGGGCTGAATGGAATGTTGTCCCGCACAGCAAATCATCCACCAGTTTGCCACATTTCATTTGAACAATTTAGGTTGTACTCTTCCATAGAAAGTCTACCCGGAAAGTTTATGATGTTGTGTAAGGTTCTTGTTTTACAAAAATGAGTTATACTTAAAACTGGATCGTTTGCTCAGCGGCACACTCTGAAAAACTATTCATGCTTTCATTCACAGCCTGCTAAGATGAAGAGGAAGTTCTCCTCATTCTTCAAGAGTCTGGTGATTGAGCTTGACAAAGACCTTTACGGCCCTGATAACCATTTGGTTGAGGTTGGTGTTTGATTTTCTGCTCATCACCCTAAATAAAAATGTATTAATATTGGTGATTCCTATAACCAAGAGCTAAATATGTTATATGTATTTATGTATTATATTTTTCATTATAGTACATACAAACATGCCATATAGCACTTTGTTTATTAAAGATGTGCGGTGTTACTGTCATTCAAGTGATTTTTCTTTTCAGTTTCTGCAAATCTGTTTTTGTTTTCCTTAATGACTTGGTGAAATTATGTTGATTTCTCTTGTCTTGCACAGTGGCATCGTACCGGAACCACTCAGGAAACAGACGGTTTCCAGGTGAAGAGGCCTGGAGATGTTAACGTGCGCTGCACCCTGCTGTTAATGCTGGATTACCAGGTAAAGACAACAAAATTCATCCAGTGTTGTTTATATGTATATCAGCTGAAGGCTATTGGTCATGACCTGCAAGATTAAACTGTATCATTTGTCATTTCGAATTATAGAACAAGAACTTGTGTGATTTGCTTTTTGATTGTAAATTTCTTTCAGACCTCAAAGCTTTGAGTTTACCTGGAAGTTTCATTTAAATAATACGTTGATGACATGGTTAACATAATTGTGAAGGGGGAATATCACATATATATATATATATATATATATATATATATATATATATATATATATGTATTACAAAATAACAGGAACTCTGTGAGCTGCAGGTTTACTTATTAATCATTTTGTTTAGTCCAAAATAGATTATTTAATATTCTTCTATTTGCCCTTCTTTTTATAATTAAAACAACTTAATTGACCTAATATAATTGGAAAAAATATATATATTAAATGACTGAAAAGTGAATTAAATGTAAGCATAATACTCTTGTGTCCTGTATGCAGCCGCCTCAGTTTAAGCTTGATCCGCGTCTGGCTCGTCTGCTTGGGATACACACACAGACTCGCTCCAGTATCATACAGGCCCTCTGGCAGTATGTCAAAACCAACAAACTGCAGGACTCGCATGACAAGGAGTACATCAACTGTGACAAGTACTTCCAACAGGTACGCTTGTTTAGAAGCATTGAATAACAATTGTCACAGTCTGGAATTATTGAATGAATCAGCTTCATGTATTTAATAATTAAAATGATACTGCCAAAATTCACAGAAACATGTTGGAATTATTATGTAAAGACCATATACTATATTTTAATCGACAACTTTTTATTTTTCGACCTCATCTCCTCTCTCAGATCTTTGACTGTCCACGCCTGAAGTTCTCTGAAATTCCTCAGCGCCTCACCAACCTTCTACTGCCCCCAGACCCTATTGTCATCAACCACATCATTAGGTATTTATGTGATTTTGTTCGTACGAATGTGTCCTATTTATTGCAGATATCTACCAAGTAGTCAATATGATTTTTTAAAAGAAATGAATCTTTTATACAGCAAGCAAATCTTCATATTAGAATGATTTCTGAAGGATCATGTGACACTGAAGACTGGAGTAATGATGCTGAAAATTCAGCTTTGACATCACAGGAATAAATTACATTTTAAAATATATTATTTGGTTTAGTCTTTATGCTCTTATTAATTTTCTGAAGAACACAAAACATGTAGGAGCGTCATTGAGGTTATTTTTGTACAGTGTCGACCCTAATGATCAAAAAAAGACGGCCTGCTATGACATTGATGTAGAGGTGGAAGATCCCCTTAAAGCACAAATGAGCAGCTTCCTGCTCTCCACAGCCAATCAGCAAGAGATCGCCTCTTTGGACAACAAGGTTAGTGCAATAATAGAACAGATAATTGAACTTCTGGACATTTTATTCTGAATTATAGGGTCTCTGATTTCGACTGACAGAAGGATAATAATCTGGACTTAACCAGTTTTGCAGTGCTGCCATGTACCCTTGATTTTTCAATCTGGTTCTAAATGATCTACAGATCCATGAGACTATTGAGTCCATTAATCAGCTGAAGATTCAGAGAGATTTCATGCTCAGCTTCTCCAGAGATCCCAAAGGCTACATTCAGGACTGGCTCAAATCCCAGAGCCGAGATCTGAAGGTCTGCACCAGCTTTCTTTCTTCTATACATGACTCTTGATATTTATATAATAAATGTATATTTTTGAAGATTAAGTGTGTTCTCATATCTCAGTTTAATGTGCTGAGACTGATGCATGAAACCCATTTGTAGGCTGAGGTCTCGAAAAGTGTAGACACAGTGGCTCTGTGCCGATTTCAAAACATTGCTCAGTTTGTTTGAGTGGTCTGATATACCAACTTCTGGCTCAGCCAATGGCATGAGTTTGGGGCGGGACAACCCGTTTGGAACAGGTCAGAAGGGGCTGTAGGAGTGTTTGGTAAACCTATCTGGAAATACATTTTGCATTTCTGTTTGCTGCTGTTAATGATACAGAAATGAAACACTTTGAGACAAATTTACAGAAGCTTCTAGAAGATATTTGCTTCAAAGTCAGTAGTGTCAATCAGTAAAAACAAAAAAAAACAAAGCTTTATTAGCTCTCTTACACTATGGTGTATTCTTTTTTTTTATTTTTTTTTAACTTTTTTTGGAATAACGCCTTTCTGAAAACGCCTAGCTATGGGCACTTGAGAGCGTTGTGAAAGCGCAGCATTTTTTTTCTTCAGTTTTTTACACTTTGCTTGTTATGATACGGAATATCCGCGAAAGTGTTACTACAACTTACTAGGATCTAATTTCACACATATTTTGTTTCTTTGTTGATTCTATATTAAAATGTCGATACAATGTAATGTATTTTCACTTGTTCTTTTTTTTTATATTATTTTGTTCCATTATTATGCTGCTTGTCATCTGTTGACGTACAAGTAGAATGTGGTGGTTGGTCCCATTGAAAACAATTGAAAAAATACGCCATACGCATGAAAAAAAAACATTTTGGTGGACACACGGCCTAAGGGCTACAAACAAAATTCATTAATTTTCCGTAATGAAAATTAGTCCGCCATTTTGAATTATTTGAAAAACATACTTTTTCGATCTCCTCCTCGGCCATTGCATTGATCAGATCATCTTGTGTGGTTCACTTATTTTCACAGGACTCATCTCTTTAGGTTCCTGAATCCTTTCCGAGTCCAATGATCCTAAACATGTTAGGTTTTGCCTTTCGGTTGTGTGGCATTGTAATATAGCGATAGCTTATTTGCCGATAGCTTCTTAACCATTTGACCGATCGAGACCAAACCACCATCAGAAGTTTAAAAACATTGGTAGTTGGTTAAAAGTAAATGCCGAAATGTCAAAATATTAATAGTAAGTGGCAAGAAAATTCAAACAAAAAAAGTCAGGTTTGGGTCATTTTTTTTATGCGTTTATGCATATAAATGTCTATTACCCCTAAACAAAATTAGATATTTTCACCAAACTTGACACACATGGGCTCACTCTAAGGACACACAAAAAAAATATTTGTGGGATTGTGCCACTTGTTGGCGCTATAATAGAACAAAACATGAAATTGCCATTGACTTCAATATAGTATTGTGATGTAAAATGCTATACTTAACGAATCCCTTGCTGTAACGTTACAAAACTCCATATGTGCCACCATGCCCTGAAGATTTTGATACAGCGCCACCTTTTGCTCAAAAGAATAATTAAATTTCCAAAAATTCTAATAACTTTTGAATAAATTTGCCTATTATGACGAGATTCCCTGGGTTATGCCAAAAACATAGATACCAATTTTACCATAGTCAGCCAAACTTCCAGTCCGCCATCTTTCATGTCAGTTTTCATATACTGCAGGAGCAAAGTTATTGGCCACCTATTGGTCTGTGAAAAACCATTAAATCATCTTATATGTTATTATATATGGTTTTTCTGCCATTTGCCACAAAATCCTCTTAAAATGTCTTTAATTGCCCCTTACTGCAGTTGGTCTGACTCTCCCAGCCATGTTGGCATTTCTTGACCCTGATAATTGCTGCTTGCAGCTATATTTCATAATATTGTTATTTTACTGTATTTTTGATAAAGAGCAGTACTTTTGACAGACTTCTTTCAAAAACATTGAATAAACTAACTGACTGCAAACAATTAGAGTCAGTTAGTTTAGTGTAGTGTATGCATCTCTGTAAACAATGTCCTGCATCATGTTTGCCCTGTCGTTGTCCTTCTTTTCTTACTGTTCTCATCTTTTGATTGTTTGTAGCTGATGACAGATGTTGTTGGGAACCCAGAGGAAGAGAGGAGAGCAGAGTTTTATCATCAGCCTTGGTCTCAGGAGGCTGTCAGCCGTTACTTCTACTGCAAGGTAAGCGCGTAAAAATATATCATTGTTAGTGTGAACCTTCTGCTCGTCTACTATAAAACAGGATGGAAAGGGCTGGATGTTAGTATCTTTTGTGAGGTTTGTCAGGCATCTGCACTGCCTGCAAAAACTGACTGGCTCTATGTCTTCCTAATCTGCTTTCCCCATCCAAAGATTCAGCAGAGGAGGCAGGAGCTGGAGCAGGCCTTGGCCCTGAGGAACACCTAGAACCCACACCCACCACATTTCCTATGTGGCTCCTTTGTAACAACACTGCCTCCATGTGGAGGTCCCAGCATTATTGTCCACAGTGAATGAGGGTTTGTGTTGTTTTCACTCTGACCTACAATCCACTGCACTGGACCTATCACACCCTGTTACTCGACAGCCACTGCAGCTCCATTGTACAGTTTGTGCATTTCAGCCAATCACAGTGTTGTGTCTTCCATTCCGGGAGGAAGTTATCTTACAATGCGTTCTTTGGATTTCTGTTGTTTAATACCACTCATGTCCACCAGTATTTTGAACGTGATGACTTCAGAGCCGGCTCAGTCCCACTGACTGTGGATCCAATGTTGATGCAGTTGTGATTCAGCCTTCCTTCCTCTCAGTCATTAATTCCTGGTATTCACACACAATTCCCATGTGATAAATGTGTTTTTGGTGAGGTATTGATTGCATCTCTAATTTAGTGAATCAAATTTTTTCTTGAGTATTGATCAAAAAGGTCATTTTGTATGTGTATCAGTGTAATCAGTGGAGCTGCAATAATTATCTCCACTATTTACACTTTTATTCAGAAATGTATTTATGAAGTACTTTGAGGCAGGCAGCTTTAAAAGAAGCATCTTTCAGTATTAACTGAACTGGCTTACAGGGTTTGTCACACTCTGCTGTCTGTCCCTGCCACATTAGTGACATTTAGCTGCGTTTTTTTTTAAGTAAATAGTGTATATAAGCATTGAAAGATCGAATTAGGTTGTTTTAATCAAGTATTTAAAAGCTATTCTACCATATAAAGACAAAACACAGTAACTAGACCTACACTTGAGGGCGAATGAGAAAATGGCTTTAAAGATTTTTTATTGATTTGGTATCAGTTTTCACACTACTTTCATTGAATTATGTGTAGTTACTGCGTTTTGTACGGTGGCCAAGAGAGCTCAATGCGCTGCAACTGAAGAAAACACATGCAAATAGAAAAAAAAAAACGTATGCAAATAGAAAAAAAAAAACAGAAATAACAGACCACAATGGAACAGAAACAGAAACGCGGTGCAAATAACAGACCACAACGGAAATGTTTCCTGGGGAACCAAATAAGTGACGAACCCGACTGGGATGTGCTGAAGCTTACAACTGAAAATTCTATAGCAATATGTTCAATGTCATCAGAATACAAATGAGAAAAGAACAATGAGCTGAAAACTAGAAATCCGTTACACTTATAAGAAATGTTAGGTAAAGTTGAGACACACAGATATCAACATGACATCATGACTTTTGCGTAAACATATACGCCACTTTCGAGTCAGGTGGCGTGTTATCTCCACGCATTTTGTGCTATCCGCGTGTATGCGTATATGCAGACTGATCTCATGAAGTAGCGTGTGTATGACACGCCAATTCGTATTTCCATTTTTGGCGTGCTATCAAGACGCATAATCGCCTTTCAGCGTGTTTATGAACGCCGTTGACTTAACGTTATATAAATATATGACTTACCTCAACCCCGTCCCTAAACCTAACCGTCACTGGGGTTAATGGCATTTATGACTGGAGATTTGACTGCGTGTTCAGACACGCGGAATGACGCGGACATTAATGGCGTAGACAGATATATACACGCATATTTTAAAACCTTTTTTGTAAAGTAAAAATAAAAATGTATTTGCAACCGTTATGTTAACAGCATTATATTTCTGTAATAAGAACAGCTATTTTGCTGATGGTCACGGTCACGTTGTCATGGGAACATCCCATGTGAAAATACTGAGGAAATTAAGTGTTCTTTCGTTGCTCCCTTCATCAAGTGAGTTTCATGCGGCTACATAATGGCACACTGGAGCTCTGCTCACTCCAAAGTCCCATTTTAAGGGCTCCGTCGTCTGCCCTTCGAAAGGAGTATGGCATAAAGAAGCTTACGAGCAATAAGCACATCCAAGCCGAGATGGTCCTCACTGCAGAACACAAAATCCACAAGATCCAGATCCAACACCTCCCACCTTACATATACCTAATCCTACCCATCTCCACCCCTTATATCTGGATCCAACTCTGCCCCCGGATCTCGTGTACTGCAATGAGGTGCTACCGTCCAAGCCAGGTTCATCACTTATTTGGTTTCCCTGAAATATTTCCATTGTGGTCTGTGTTATTTGCACCGCATTTCTGTATTTGGTTGTGTTTTGAACTTTTGGAGCACATGTGTGTTGTGAAACTGATGATGTTTTTTTTAATTTGCAGGTGTTTCTTCAGTTGCAGCGCGTTGATCTCTCTCGGCCAACATAGTTTTTTCCTTTGTAGGTCAGTACTGACAGTCATTTGTTTTACTTTGAAGGAATTTGATGGGTCACGTTTTTTGAGAAGCTGTCAGATACATGGAGAAAATAGGCCCTCCTAACATAATGACTAAAGTTATTTAGAAATATAATCTACTTGTTAAATTGTGACATCAAATACTGCTTCTGGGTTAAAGCCTGTACTCTTGAAGAATACTGAATACTCATTTTTGAGCACTATTTATTCACATGTAAGCTAAGCTTTTAAAACCTACTGTGTACACTAGAGTTTCTAAGCTCGCAGTGTCACGGACGCCAATATTTCTGGTCTGGTCAACTGGCATTTCAGTGTGGAGATAGAAGGTTAGGATCATGATTTTTCAGTAGAACTACAGCACATGGTGAGTGTATATTAGCATCGTCTGTTGTTTAGTTTTGGGATCTAAAGGAGCGTTTAGACCCGGAAGCATTAACGTCAAACTTAACAACTGGATTATCGGTATAGTCAACTAGATAAAAGATAAAAGAGAATATTCTGACATTTTATTTTGCTTCACCAAAACGTTTTCTGTGCACATTACTTTACCATCTTCTTTGAAAATGTCTTTTAAATCGTGATTTAATTTTTTATCCGTTTCAATAGTGGGGTTTTAACACCCTGTGGGCATTTGTTTCTTATTAGTGTTGCTTGATGTTTAACCAAAGGTCTAAATTAGTTTCAAGACAGTGTACAGACTTTGACTAGATGAAGTTTTGGACACATGACACAAGATGGACACTTTTTTAACAAATACCGGTACACATTTTCCCCATACGTGTCTCCCTAGCTGTGAAAAGAACACTTTTTATGACTCGTAGTCTTTGCACTAAATCATGGATCATGACTGGGCTCTCCGAAAGCTTTCCATGCTAATTATGTGTCACTTACACAAAAAAAAAGAAATGAAGGATGAACTAAGGGAACAAATGTTGAAAAACACTGTACTGCCAATCTGGCATTATAGACTGGTTTCATCATTGCAGTATTGTCCCGAGTTCTCATTGGCTCTGGGTTTTGATCATGAACCCTCTGCTGCTGTTTTAATGTCAGCTGAAGGATGGCTCGTCCAGGTCAATTATTTTGTGTTCTTGCAGTTTGCCTGTTCACGTCTTCTCGTGAAGAAGGGAGGATTGCCAGTGACCGGTGCGTTGTCACTCAGAGTATTTTTTAGACCTATGCATGCTGCATGGACACATTTTTATACTTTCATACAAGGACATGAGAAACCTTCTGACTGCTTGGGAGCTGATCAGAAGAGCACTGAGTTTCTTTAGTTAGTTGACCCTCTCTGGCTGGGTCATGACAGCCTCTTCATACAGTACCAACCCAACATGTACAGCAGAGGCCATTTTAGGTCATGTGTTATTTTCTTTTTGTTTTGTTTTGTCTTTTAAAAAGACTTTGCAATTTAATATGTGGACAAGAAAAGCACACCAATGATTTATACAGAGCCTGTTGGGCAACAACAGCATCTCCCATCAAATCTTTGGGTACTATGTATGTATATATTCAGCCATTTTGAACGACATTATGAACTGTTGTTTATGAACAGATGTAAATCAATATAACATCTGCCTGTGGGACTGTGTTAGCAACTGAACAAGGTTTTCTGCTCTCATGTGTAAAGTAAACTCTTCTGTTGCTCTACAAGCCACAAACCGTGCTTTTCTTACCTATCGTGTGTTCAAATGTTCAATGTTACCATCTCCTGCATTTGAGGTGCAGTGAATGCATTATGCTGCCCTCCAGTGCCTCTGTAAGGGAAAACATCCAAACTGTTTGGGTGCTAAAAATGAACGCTGATTGGAATGCTTTGATAAAATGGCTAAAGTATTGAAGAGAAAGTTCCACTGGGCTTTGAAATCTTCATCATAAATGAGTTTGATTATGGTGTCATTTTTACCCCCGATTTGTTTATAGAAGTACTGCCACGCCAGCAGACATCTGAAGTAGGTTTTAATGGCCCACTATGTATTTTTTTCTTCTCTCAGTCTGTATGTTTGCATTCTCACCTTGTTTCACTGTTCAGCGAGAGAGATCTTAACTACAGATGTAACTGTGTAGGATAGTGAGGATGTAAATAAACAAGCGCTTGCCAAAGTTTGTGAATGAAACACCATACTGAAAGTGTGTTGAGAGTTTGTTCTTAATGTGTGCATTAGTGCAGTGGTTCTCAACCGTGGCAAACAAATTCATAAAATTTACATTTGTTATATTAACATAATGCACAACATTAATCTAACATCATATTTTTGGTCCATATTAGTTTTAGCTATTGTCTTGTGTCCATTAAAAAAAGGTTGAGAAACTGCATTAATGTGTGTGAAAACATTGTGATTGCAGTAGTGCTGATTTAGCAGGGAGTTCTAATGTCCTTCAGTGTTTTCATTTTATTAACTCCTCTTTTAGGACAAATATGTCATTATGCCAATGAGGAAACTGGTGTTTGTATTCAGCAGTAAGCCAGACGCTCCACTTTGAAAGAACCTTTCACTACCTACTTACTCTTGGCCTGGCAAAATGGGCCCCCCTCTGTTCTCTGAAATACATGAAAATAGAAGTGTGGAGAAAGACTTCCATACAGCCAGATGAAGAATGTACTCTATTAAGCCATGTTCCCTGTGGAATAAAGTGAAAATAAATAGAGTTAAGGTGCCATTTCACACAAATATCTCTTTGGCCCCTCTAAACATAGGCCTACAGTTTGAATTGAGTTTCATCTCACGTTGAAAAGCTATAAAGGAGGGGACTGAGGGGATTTAGCAGACTGGTGAGCTAGACAAAGCTAGTTATCTAAAACTTATTTATTTCCTCAAGTCTGTCCATCAAGAGGATGGCACCCTTTTTACAACAATCTCTAACAACCGCTGACTGTAGAGTGGTGAAGTCACGTATTCGATCACCGGGCCTTCGGTGCTCATGTACCTTGCCTGGAACAGCCTTTCCGCGGCTAGTCGTTCTGGCGTTTGCCGCTGACTCTGACGTGTCTGTAGTGGTTAACTTAAACATGAGATAGAATTCGTCTTTTGTAGACCTAACGGGTGATCTTTGGTCTTGTGAATCTATTATTTGTTCCCTAGCCTAGCCAATCGTTTTGACTGAGGGCGTCCTAGCCGGATAAGTGAAGTTTCATAACACTTTATTTATTTAGGCTATTTAACTTTACCGGTTTACTAGAGCGCTGACTTTTGAATTGTACTGTACCTTACCTTACCCTACCGCTCAGTGGAAACGAGCCATACTTGTTTACAATTACTTGTTATTCTCACAATGGCAGTAAATTTGTCATATGGATTCTCCCTACTTTTTTTATCTTCCTTTCTAAAAAGGCTACTGCTGCTTGTATACATTCAGAAGGTCAAGCCAGCCACTTGTCATCTATCACTGAAAACTGAGACCCACAGCTTTTGATCACTGGATTTACAGAAATCATGTAATGTTGAGAAAACACATCTTACCAGCTCCCGAAAAACACATTAATTATTATTTGAACTCAGTGCCATTTAACTCCACGTATTACTGTCTTTTGTACGGAGCCCCTACAAAAGACAGTAATACGTGGAGTTATTTGCAAAAAATAAAACATATTTCAGACTTTGGGTTGCATCATAATCAGGTTTCACAGATAATTTATTTATTCAATCCTGAAATATTCAGCACATTCTGTTTAAAGGTCATACAATCATATATCTGAAGGAAGAAAGATGGCTCAAGTTACTTCCATAGCTGAAACTAGAACCTCTACTAACCTTCAGAAGTCTGACAATTCATCTTTTACTATGTATACAGTATGTATATATGTATTTCACTTGCTAACGTGAGGTTCCTGCATTCAGTCATCTGTAATTATGTAAACGAGGTGAAACCCATTTTTCAGGTTTTATTTAAAGTGAATTATGAAGACTTCATGTATATTGATCTCTGGTTAAATTAGTCACATTTCTGAGTCAGTTCCACTATATGTAGATCCTTACAGGGATTGTTCACCCAGAAAATGGAAGTTCAGTCAATGTTTGCTCAACTTAAAATGGGTTCGAACTTGAATTACATTATTTTCTTCCTGCAGATCACAAAAAAGTGATTTTTTTGATGAATTGGTCACCTTTGACATTCATTGTACGGACAACAAAGACATTCTTAAAAAAAAAATTATGATCCGAAGAAGAAAGAAAATGATACAAGGGTGAGTAAATGATGACAGAATTCTCATTTTTATGTTAACTATCCCTTTAACAAGGTAACTTCACTGTGTTTAATTGAATTGAGTCACTGGATGAACTATGCAGAGATGTTCACAGCATTAGGGTGAAATTTACTCGATCAATATCAGTAGGTCATTTAAGGCCACCTAAAGGAGAATCAAAGTTGAATCCATCTTAATGTTGCAGTAGTAGTCAGTTCAGGTGCTGTTAGCCTGCTCCTGTTCAAACAAAGCCATTGCTAGGTGTGATCGAGAGGCCAGCCCCTCGAGGTTACTAAGAACGCAGCGGTGATAGATGTCCTCACTGAACCGCGGGTTACATTCCCTGTGCACATACTTCTGAACTAGCGCCGGCTCGACAGCCCGAAAGACGTGCAGCCCAGAGTAACGTACAAAGATCTCGTAGACGTCCATGCTCTCAAGCAATTCATCATTGTCCAAGATGTCAGCCGCCATCTTTGTGCGGGCAGCCATGTAATCAGCATTGTAGAAGCAGGCTTCTTCAAAGACGTGGCGGTCAAAGTGGCCATCGCGCAGCGCCTCAGATGCAAACGATGAAGCGACAGAAGGCTGTTGGTCGCGGTAGACCAGAGCGGGACTGTACTCTTGAAAGTGGATTGGGAAGAAGACCTGCCAATTGCTGATGGCGTTCATACGGCAGCGGTTGAGAAAGTCGGCGTTGACCTCAGTCCATACGCTGGCCAGGAAGAACAAGGTGTCGACTGGGTGCTTCTTGGAGATGATGTCCATGAGCTTGACCTGTGAGGGAACTTCCGTCTTTACACTAATCCAAGGAATCTTTACATCACTGTAACGTTTCTCTACCTCACCAATCATGGCTTTGACACCGGCAAAGACGTCCGTCTGGCTGACTCGCTGGGCATCGAAGGGGTCATATACAAACAAGAAGGTGAGCAGAGCATTGTCATGGGTATCCAGAGCATTCATGACATACATGTCAAGGAAGTTACCCACAAAGTCTTGGTCGTGTGCCGTCACAGGGAGGATGACCTGTACTCGTGTTGCCTCTGTCACATATGGCATAGGGATGATCTCGACAGCACTGAGCGGCTTCAGCAAACTCACCCTTTTGGCGATGACCTGACTGTGACCCTTCTGGGTAAAAGCTTCCAGGGCCAAATCCAGCACATACTCCATGCCTCGTGTGGGATCGAAGCGTCGGTACCCGTTCAGCAGACGCTGCTTACGGAAGCGCAACTGGGGCTGATAACGCTCATTCAGGCGGCCCACTGCAGTCTCCAGGACTGAATTGACATCTGCCCGGTCCGCACCCCGAAGCTCACACTTCGGAGAGCTGTCAGCGCATGAATAAATATGCTCTTCAGTGAAGTATTCCCAGTTGATCACCTCAAAGCGGGTTTTGGGTCGGAATGGTGGGTTGATTCCGATGGGCCACGTGGCTCCGGCTTTGCCCTCTGGAGTGAGCTCACTTATGTTATTGATCTGGTTCTGTGGCCAAAACAACAGAACAAGTCATTTTAAGGAGCGTCAATAACGTTTAACTGGTAAAAGGATATTTTCTTTGAAGAGAGTTCTTTCTTTGCTTTAGGCACATTATGTATATTAATCGCTTCAATTATTATGCAGAAAGGCAAAGTTTCTCCTTGACTCAAAGACAAAGTCATCCTATCCAATCTAAAAGCAATGGAAAAAGCTTTTCACTTTTAAAAAAACTTTTGCTGATAACTTTGGTGTCTGGTGTCGTTTAAAGCCCTTTCAAGCTGCACTGAAACTCTCATTTGGACCTTGAACCGTTTGGTTCCCAATGAAGTCCATTATATGGAGAAAATCCTGGAATGTTTTCATCAAAAACCTTCATTTCTTTTCAACTGAAGAAAGAAAGACATGGACATCTTGGATGACATGGGGGTGAGTAAATTATTAGCAAAAGTTTTTTTTTTTTTAAAGTGAACTACTCCTTTTAATGCTTTAGTCTGAAATCTAAAATATTTGCAAAGTCAGACTAATATACGTAGATAATGTGTTTGTAGCATGGCTTCGTCCAGCATGTTCACACATTAACCAACTACACTTGACCTTGGCATTGTGTATTTGCTCAAAAAGTAACTTACTTAATCTTGAAGGCGCTAACAGAGACATATCACATCGAAATACAGCATGCATTTAATAAAATGCTAAATTGTGCAGGTCTCAACAAGGTACACCTTAGTCAATATGCATGACACGGTCATAATGCATTCTCAAACTGAAGGTGCTGATTCTGGAAACAGGTTTTTGCACATGTCTAAGGGTAACAACTGGGAACTCAACCAGCTGGCTAGAAGTTAATAGCTCATGAAAATGAGATCATTTTCTAAGATGAGGTACAGTAACATACCTGTAACTGCTGAATTTGTGCATAGGTCCAGTCCAGTTCAATCTGGTTGTAGCGTTTGTGTAGGCGATACATCAGGAAGGGTTCAGAGACGGGGTGGACGGTGAAGGCGCCTTTAAACTGTGCACTGTCCTCGCGCTCAGGGTCCACGTTCTTCTGCAGCTCAAAGTAACGGTAGGTCATCTCCTACATCATTTTAAAAGATCACAACAGCTCTGATCATAATCCAGGTGTTAACAGATTCTCCCTCTGTGCATAGTTTTGGTCTAGATTAATGATGAAAATAAGCCATGACCAAGCACAAAACAATATTTACTTTGTTTTCACTAGTATGAGATAATGATATTTAAGTTCAGAAGGAGCAAATTAAACTGTGGTTACTCTGACAAACAATCACAGTTTATACAGCAAGTGATTTCAGCTTTTAATGGGCTTTATGCACAGCTGCACTACTTCCTGAACTTCAGCCAGCTCCTTGTTTCCTGTCGGCCATTATTGGACACATTGATTAATTCAGGTGTGCATGGCCTCAGTAGTCACTGCAACAATAATCAGACACACCTGAATTAATCAATTTGGCCAATAATGGCAGACAGGAAACAAGGAGCTGGCTGAAGTTCAGGAAGTAGTGCAGCTGTGCATGAAGCCCATTTACATTGATTTAAAAAGCACTGTCCCACCTGATGCTTCTCCACACAGCTAAGACCCAGGTAATCGATGATGCAGCGACCAAGCCACTCATCTGGCCTGACGCTGAGGATGTCATTTCGACAAGAGTCCAGGTGGGGCTGCAGTCGGGCTAGCAAGCTACGCGACAACAGATACCCATATCCACCATGGCAATATCGGGCACGTTCTTCACCCCCGATAAACTCCTCTGCTCGTCCCATGTACATATCCTGTCCCGCACTGAGATGATTAACCAGCTCCATGACCCTTTCAGCTTGTGTGTACGTATCATCTTGTGCAAGGTAAAACCAGTCATATTCATTGCCGTGGTGTTGGTGAAGGTGCCGTATAGTTTCATACATCAGCCATACGGGTCGATCATCACCATGAGCAACAACAGCCATGCCGTGCGGTGCCTTTGCACTCCGTAGGCCAGTGAAAAAGAAGGTACGGTGAAAATGGTGAGCTACCGTTTTATTGACTGCCACCCCTAGCGTATTCAGAGTGGCGCGTGAGCTCAGGATGCCCACCAGAAGCCGTTCTCGGATGCCCAGCTCCGTGTGGATATAGCGAGTCCTGTGGCAAAAAAACAAAAACAAAATGTGAAATTGAACAGTTTCATTTTAGTGTAAATATACAGTAGCCTACTGTTAAAGTTTGTTGTTAATTTTTTGTTTTTTTTTATAGAAGTGTCTTAAGCTCAAAAAAGCCTGCATTTATTTGATTAAAAATTCAGTAAAACATTAATATTTTGAAATATTATTACCTTTTAAAATAACTACTTTACTATATTTTAAAATGTAGATAGAGATCTAAGCCAATTAATCTTAGCAAAATAATAATAAAATATAGCTGCAAGCAGCCATTACCGGGGCCAAGCGCAAAAAGCGGCAACATATGCCAAAATGGCAAGGAGTGGCAGACCAACTGCAGCAAGGAGCAATTAAGGGCATTTTGAGATAACTTTGGGCAAATGGCTAAGAAAATCACATAAACATTAACTTATGAGACGATTTAATGGGTTATCACTTTCTAACAATAGGTGGCGCAGTTACGAAATAGATGTGATGTGGTCAGAGTGAGGTGACAATGACACATGCAAAGTTTGGTGTCAAAATGTGAAGGCATTGCAGAGATAAAGCCTAAATAGTAATTTTGGCAGCATGCCTAAACTTTGATGCTGTGGTATACAAAAACGGTTTTGTCTATCATCGTGCAATTCATAACTTTTAGTCGGCACGGTCTGGAGATGATACGATTCAATTTTCGTGAAAATCGTACAAACGGTCTAGGAGGAGTTCGAAAAACAAGGTTTTTCAAAGAAATAAAGATGGCGGACAGGAAGTTTGGCTGATTATGGCAAACCTGATATCTATGTTTTCGGCATAACCCAAGGAATCTATTTAGATCAGTTTCATTGCAATAGGCAAATTTATTCAAAAGTTATTAGCGTTCTCAGAAATTAATTATAACTTTTGACCAACAGGTGGCGCTGTCTCAAAATCTTTTGAGTACCTTCAGGGCATGCTGCTTATGGCACACACTGAGTTTCGTAATGTTATACCAAAGCATTTGTTTAGTATAGCATTGTATTTCACAAAACTGTATTGAAGTCAATGGGAATTTCACGTTTTGTTCTATTATAGCGCCACCAAGAGGCTCAGTCCCACAATTTTTTGTGTGTGTCCTCAGAGTGACCCCATACATATGTGTGTCAATTTTGGTGAAAATATCTCAATTCGCTTCCGAGTTATAAACATTTATATGAAAAAACACGTAAAAAATGACTGACACATGACTTTGTTTGAATTTTACTACCCCTTACTATCAATATTTTCGCATTTGGGCATTTACATTTAGTTAACAAGCTATGATTCCGTGTTTCTGACGGTGGTTTCGTCTCGATCGGAACAACGGTTTTGAAGATATCGCCACGTGTTTTTTTCGCGCTAAATCGCTATGCTACGCCATCCGTGAGACGAAACCCGACATATTTGGTATCGTTGGACTCGGAAACGATTCAGGACCTCAGAAAGATGACTCCCGTGAAAATAAGTGTACCACACCCAAAGTTATAAGCGTTTGAAAAAAAAAATTCACCACTAGGTGGCGCTGTTTCGAAACTTCTCAGGCTTCTTCAGGGCATCGTACTGATGACCCATACCGAGTTTCGTAACAATTCGTTCATGCGTTCAAAAAATACAGCATTTTAGCACATAATTCAAAATGGCCGACAGCCAAAATGGCCGATCTGGGAAAATTGGATATCGGTCGACTCGGCATGATGCCCTGAATCTAACGAGATGAAGTTTATGATTTTTGGACAAACCGTTCAGAAGTTACGAGCAAAAATAGCCATTTTTCATATCTCCGGACCACTAGGTGGCGCTGCGCCGAAACGCAGCACGTAGCCTCAGGTCATGCTTGTGATGACACGTACAAAGTTTGGTCTGAAAACGAGTAAGCGTTGCGGAGATACAGCCTCACGTCTGTTTTTGCAAGCGCTACGTAAAATTAGTTTGCGCGCTTATCGAAAACGGTTATTCGAATCATCTTGAATTCCATAACTTTTTGTCAGCACTGCCTGGAGATGATCCAGTGCGATTTTGGTGAAAATCGGACAAACCGTCTAGGACGAGTTCGCAAAAGTAGGTTTTTTGGAAAATTCAAAATGGCGGCCGTTTTTTTATGACGGAAAATGACGTCATAGGGTGCGATCGAATCGGCATGAGCTCAGGAACAATAGGAAAAAAGAATTTTGTTGATAGGCCTTACGGTTCAAAAGTTATTAGCATAATAAAAGTGAAACTTTGGACAGTTGGTGGCGCTAGAGGGAATGAGTTAGAGACACCAAAATTGGTGTATTTAAAGTTGGGACAGTCCTCTATCAGAATGTCAAACCAAAACAACTTTCCCGCAAACCGGTCTATGGGCTGCCATAGACGCCCAGTCGGAAGAAGAATAATAATAATAAATATAGCTGCAAGCAGCCATTACCGGGGCCAAGCGCAAGAAGCGGCAACATATGCCAAAATGGCAAGGAGTGGCAGACCAACTGCAGCAAGGAGCAATTAAGGGCATTTTGAGAGAACTTTGGGCAAATGGCTAAGAAAATCACATAAACATTAACTTATAAGATGATTTAATGGGTTATCACTTTCGAACAATAGGTGGCGCAGTTACGAAATAGATGTGATGTGGTCAGAGTGAGGTGACAATGACACATGCAAAGTTTGGTGTCAAAATGTGAAGGCATTGCAGAGATAAAGCCTAAATAGTAATTTTGGCAGCATGCCTAAATTTTGATGCTGTGGTATACAAAAACGGTTTTGTCTATCATCGTGCAATTCATAACTTTTAGTCGGCACGGTCTGGAGATGATACGATTCAATTTTCGTGAAAATCGGACAAACGGTCTAGGAGGAGTTCGAAAAGAAGGTTTTTCAAAGAAATAAAGATGGCGAACAGGAAGTTTGTCTGATTATGGAAAACCTGATATCTATGTTTTCGGCATAACCGAAGGAATCTATTAAGATCAGTTTCATTGCAATAGGCAAATTTATTCAAAAGTTATTAGCGTTCTCAGAAATTAATTATAACTTTTGACCAACAGGTGGCGCTGTCTCAAAATCTTTTGAGTACCTTCAGGGCATGCTGCTTATGGCACACACTGAGTTTTGTAATATTACACCAATGCATTAGTTTAGTATAGCATTTTATTTCACAAAACTCTATTGAAGTCAATGGGAATTTCACGTTTTGTTCTATTATAGCGCCACCAAGAGGCTCAGTCCCACAATTTTTTGTGTGTGTCCTCAGAGTGACCCCATACATATGTGTGTCAATTTTGGTGAAAATATCTCAATTCGCTTCCGAGTTATAAACATTTATATGAAAAAACACGTAAAAAATGACTGACACATGACTTTGTTTGAATTTTACTACCCCTTACTATCAATATTTACGCATTTGGGCATTAGCGAATAGTTAACAAGCTATGATTCCGTGTTTCTGGCGGTGGTTTCGTCTCGATCGGAACAGCGGTTTTGAAGATATCGCCAAGTGTTTTTTTCGCGCTAAATCGCTACGCTACACCAACCGTAAGACGAAACCCAGCATGTTTAGTATCGTTGGACTCGGCAACGATTCAGGAACTCAAAAAGATGACTCTCGTGAAAATAAGTGTACCACACCCAAAGTTATAAGCGTTTGAAAAAAGAAATTCACCACTAGGTGGCGCTGTTTCAAAACTTCTCAGGCTCCTTCAGGGCATCGTACTGATGACCCATACCGAGTTTCGTAACAATTCGTTCATGCGTTCAAAAAATACAGCATTTTAGCACATAATTCAAAATGGCCGACAGCCAAAATGGCCGATCTGGGAAAATTGCATATCAGTCGACTCGGCATGACGCCCTGAATCTAACGAGATGAAGTTCATGATTTTTGGACAAACCGTTCAGAAGTTACGAGCAAAAATAGCCATTTTTCATATCTCCGGACCACTAGGTGGCGCTGCGCCGAAACGCTGCACGTAGCCTCAGGTCATGCTTGTGATGACACGTACCAAGTTTGGTCTGAATAGGATGAAGCGTTGCGGAGATACAGCCTCACGTCTGTTTTCGCAAGCGCTACGTAAAATTAGTTTGCGCGTTTATCGAAAACGGTTCTTCAAATCATCTTGAATTCCATAACTTTTTGTCAGCACTGCCTGGAGATGATCCGGTGCGATTTTGGTGAAAATCGGACAAACCGTCTAGGACGAGTTCGCAAAAGTAGGTTTTTTGGAAAATTCAAAATGGCGGCCGTTTTTTTATGACGGAAAATGACGTCATAGGGTGCGATCGAATCGGCATGAGCTCAGGAACAAGAGGAAAAAAGAATTTTGTTGATAGGTCTTACGGTTCAAAAGTTATTAGCATAATAAAAGTGAAACTTTGGACAGTTGGTGGCGCTAGAGGGAATGAGTTAGAGACACCAAAATTGGTGTATTTAAAGTTGGGACTGTCCTCTATCAGAATGTCAAACCAAAACAACTTTCCCGCAAACCGGTCTATGGGCTGCCATAGACGCCCAGTCGGAAGAAGAATAATAATAATAATAATAATAAGAACCGGCACAGATACAATAGGTGCCTCCGCACCTTCGGTGCTTGGCCCCTAATAATAAGAACCGGCACAGATACAATAGGTGCCTCCGCACCTTCGGTGCTTGGCCCCTAATTACTTTAAATCTATGTAGTTAAGTCAATCTCATTGCAATTTTACATTATGGCCTTCTGTTCTTATACTGATACTAGTTTAATTTGTGAATGATTTATACAGTACATTACAACTAAAAGAGCTTTTTTATAACTGAGATTTCAGTCTAATCTGAAAATTAAATGAAACCCAAATGAACTGACATTTAAGGACTCACCTGAGAACTTTCTTGTGTGGTTTGTTGGGGTCCTTGTGATAGGGCACAATGCGAGGCTGGAAGTCCTCATTCCCATCCCCATCTTGGCCATCCTGGAGATCCCTGATATGACCACTGTGTACGAGTCTCCCATTTCCCAGTTCATCTCCACAAGCCTCATCGGTGTCCCCCTGTGACCAGGACACCATCAGGAGACTGAGGCTACAGCCCAAAGAGAGGCCCAGAATGAGGGGCAGAGCAGGCCGGAAAACAGCCAGGAAGGGAGACAGGCGCATGGTGGAGCAGGCAGTCTTCTGCGCAAGCCAGACCAGTCAATGGATGTCAAGTCTCGATAGGTCTCCTTGGAGAGCAGTTCAAGTAACAGAGTCTTGATTACAGTAGAGGCATTTCACAGCAATTCTGTATAGGAAGTATTTGAATTCCTGACACTATATGATCATAGCATGAGTAGTCAATTCAGTGTTGAGGTCTTCACAATCAAAATAATGGACGATGAAGATGTCAAGCGCAAAGGCGAACAAAAGGAGGAGCAATAGTAACCAGTGTAACCTGCCTCTTTACAATCGAATGACTTAACACCAGGACTTGCGTGATTTACCATCTAAATAGGCAAAAAAAAAAAAAAAAAGGCACTACCGTTCCCTCCATATATAAAACAGTCCACTGTGACTGATCTAACCGGACATCCTCCTGCAAGCGATATGCGTGAGCTGCATGTATGAATACATTATTTGAGAATTACTTCTACATTATTAGATGAGAAATCACCTCCACTGGTGATGCACAAAATGTTAGATCTCTAACCAGTCGACACCATTTGCAGCCGCAACCGAGATGCAACGTTCATGTACAGTTGACCGTGGACTGAAATATGATATAGTTCAGGATATTAGCATGCACGTTTTTAGGTCTTTTGGAGAGAATCTGCGGTTCGAAAGACAATCGACGATAAATTAGATTACATTCTATAAAAAGTCCTCCACCACTATAGCGTAGCTGTGCTTGCTCACTGAAGCTGAGCAACATTAGCAGCCGCCCGCAAAATTTCCCAAAAAAAACACACTAATCCGAAGTAAATGCTGTCAAATGTGGATTCATTCCTGCGTCACTTCCGATGATTAGTTGAAAAATACCATATGTTTATGGAAAAATACAAAAAGTCGCGAAATTACTTTATTGTCTTTTCTGTAAACGTATCCAGCATCGTCGGGCACGTATCAAGTCCTACGGATGTGGTCGAGAGAGGAAGATTGACTGAATGCGTTAAAACCAAACGGACCCAGGGAAACAAGCAGCACGCGCAGAAGAGTTCCACGTGTACACGAGTCCTACAGCAGAGAGAGAGGGAGAGTCACTCTGACAGACAGCAACTGTTTGTCCGCGCGGTTACTGTTATCCCATCCCGCTGCTGCACCGAGGGGAGACACGTCATCAACCACGAATGATAGGTCAAGATGCAGGCCATCAAATGTCAAATTGTGATTACAAAGAGAGGGGAGGTGAGAGTCGCATTAAGAATAGCTACAAATAAAATGAAAAAGGAAATTAATCATATAACAGTTAGCCTAGCTAACTGAGTGAAAAGTGAATTTCGTTTTGACTTGTATCTTAATTTTAATCCATTTTTCATCAACCAATTGCCAGTATTTAATAATTATGAAGCAAATATAGCAGACAATATAATCATGACATGGAGGCACCGGCGCAGTCTCTTGCACTGCACATGAACTGGAGCATCTCATTATAAATGAACCGAAGCTCATGCCTCACAGACATGAGAAATATCTAAAGAAAGCTTAAAAGGTCTTTAAACGAAACAAGCTCTCTGATTATAAACGAAATAAACTACTCTCTGATTGTATAATCCATGATGATATATAATCTCTCTACAACACGTTCACCAATAAGTAGATGGCGATCGTCAACTTCATCTTTGCAGACAGAAAACAACAGTTTATTAATAAAAATCAATGCACGTGTGTCACCAGATTTTGCTTGGTGTACGCACATATTATTTTGAAATAATGAGCTATGATGTTGAAATGTCATTGTTAATAATAAATCTTTAATTTTGATCATTACAATAATTGAAAAAAAAAATAAATGGCCAATGTTTACTGTTAAACATTGTTATGTAACATTTAATGTTAATAGTAGGCTATTTATATATCTAGCACCCCCTCATGCATTAAAAATTCTCTTGTGGTTATAACGGCCCACGAATAAAAAAAATGGTCGGGTTTAAACTGAGCTCTGGCTCATAATAAGTTTCGTTTAGAGACACAATGTGCACAGGCTCGGGTAGGTTGAAAGCAAAGCTCTACTGTGAATTATAGTGAATATTACATTTTTGAATATTTTTCATAAACAAAAATTGATTTATTCCCAAAATAGCCTAAGTGTTATGACCATCTGGACCAGCGCAGTCTTTTGACCATACGTCAACATCCGCCGTTTTAGGGTACCCTTTAACGTCGGTTAGATGACGTTATCGGATCCTAACCCTACCCTAGACCTAAACCTTACCCTAACCTACCCCGTCACCTAACTGACGTTAAAGGTAAAGCGTCAGTTGACGTCCCAGGATCCTCATGTAACTGACGTTAAAGGGTACCCTAAAACATAGATATCTATATAAAGGCTTTATATCTATGCCCTAAAACGGCGGATGTTGAGGTATGGTCAAAAGACGTCAGTTACAGTATATGATGTCTTGGGATGAGACTGTGTTATCTGGACATCAGTTGTGTGTGAACTGAGTTTAGTGACACTATAGTGTGTGATAGTAAGTGTTTGACTGTTTTCGTAGTTACGCTATTAGGGTTATTGCACTTTGCAAGACAGTCCCTGCGGTTCTGTCTCTCAGTCTGCACATATAGTGATCAATGTATTTTGTCCACTGCAAAGGGAAGATCGTTTTGAGGAAAATTTGTAGCTGCTTGTCTACATTACTACGATTAAAACGAGGTGTTATATGTGTATAACAAGTTTAGCTCATGAGTTATTGACCCGGAAGTTCGAATCTGTGAATTTATTGCCAACTTTACTCAACTGACGAAGTTGAAGACAATATAACAAGACTTTATGCGTAGCTGCTCTACTTCCTGAACTTCAACCAGCTCCTTGTTTCCTGTCTTCTATTATTGGACAAACTTGATTAATTCATGTGTGTCTGATTATTGTTGTTGTGACTACTGAGGTCAGACACACCTGGATTAATCAGTTTGGGAGCTAGCTGAAGTTCAGGAAGTAGTGCAGCTGTAAAGACGATAGAACCAGATGACAGAACAAGATGACATAAACAGAGAACATACATAAACATATAATTTATCTGAACAACTAGGCAATGTTGTCAAAAATGTATAGGATACAAAGCAGTCAACTCATTTTTGGCACAAATGGAATCCCATAGATCCCAGGACTGGCAGGACATATAAAAAGTCATATTATATGTAAATGATATATAAAGTGATATATTGCATATTTGTAAATTAAGATTAAAATATTGATTTTTGTTTTCAATACAATTCAGTGTACAAGACTACGCAAAGTTACAGCATTCGTCAGCGTGGTGAAGCGTGGTTCAGCTTGGCTCTCCAGCAGGCGGTGATCTGATTTTGCTCTTCTTCATCTTCACCAAATACGGTCAGCGCGCGCCTCTGAGTGTGCGAGGTGCGCGAGCCGCGGCTGTCAGTGGCGCTGCCTGGGCGCGTGTATCAGAGATGGGCTCTTAGCTCGTCTCGTCTGAAAAGGTAGGCCTACGTCTATTAAACACCCATTTTACTTTGCTTCAGCTTGCCTGAATTTTCTTGAATCTATCATTACTTGTAAATGTACAGTAAACGAGGTAATATCCAGCGTGTACTGTTTGTATTTGAGCTGAGCTGTATTCGGGCCTTAAACGCGAATTGCTCTCATTTCATTATGTCACCGATGCCAAATATTTGATACAAATTAAGCGTCACACGACTGTACATTTATATTTGTTATATTGTGTAACTTACTAGTCTCAAATACAGATGTCACTAAAGCGCATTTGGCTAATGCCCGGTGTGTGAATAGACTATGGGTTTGATTTGGGTCATTAAATCTACAAGGGTGTTTATTTTAAGACACTGTCTAATGCATACATTTCTTCATGTTTTCTAAAAAAAAAAAAAAAAAAATCGTTGTTGGTAACGTTACACGTTTTTTTAGTAGTAGGTAGCCTTGGATGAATAGCGGTGTGACATTGTGCTGCCACTCACTTCGCTCACATGAACATGATTCATTTTCATAAACTGCCACCGTTTTAGATCAGCCTCTCAAAAGTCTTTCAGTACGTTCACATTCAGTACTGGCCGAGGTGTTCATTGTTTTTTTTTCTTTTCTTTTTTTTTTTTATGAACAGTATTTGCAATACACAGAGTAGTGAAATACCTTAATCCGCTTTATATGGAGAATGGCCATATATAAATTCACAAACCACTGTCAGGGTCATTGCTGTTGATTTACTTTCAATCAGGTGAGGTCAACCTATTGATCTGTATTTATGTGTGTAGTAGGTTGGTAATATATGAGCTCATGTGTGTATGAAAATATTTTAAAGTAGAAAATGTAATTTGAGATATTAAAACTCACAGGCTACTGTATGTACTTAACTCCGCAGCCATGCCATCAGATCTTGCTAAGAAGAAGGCTGCAAAGAAGAAGGAGGCTGCCAAAGCTCGACAGCGTTCGAAAAAGCATGATGAGGTGACCGGAGATGGAGAGCTTCCGGATGGCCAAGAGAATTGTGCAGTAACTGATGGGGAGGCAAATGGAGGTGTGTTTAAAATGCTGCATGAAGTTAGAAGAGAGAAAGAGACATATACATTGTAGACAAGTGATTATTCACCCACACTGTGCACTTCCTACCTTTTTGACAGTTCACGCTCATATAAGGCACCTTGGCAGAGGCAGACTCAATTTACACACAAACATAGAGATGTTATAACATCATTTACTTGACATTTTACTAAATACCAGCAGTGCATGATTTAAGTACAATAATTGTTAAGTACAATAACTGCTGTTTGGTTGACGAACCATCTAATTAAAGGATAGTTCACCCACAAATTTTAATTCTCTAAACATTTACTCACTCTCATGTTGTTATGAGTTTCTTTCCTCTGTTGATAGTTTTCCATAGTTTTTTTTTTCCATACTATGGAAGGCAATGGGGTCCACCAACTGTTTGGTTAACCATATTCTCCAAAATAACTTATTTTGTGTTCATCAGAAGAAAGAAACGCATAGAGGTTTGGAACAACACCCTGTTCAACACCAGGATTGGGCACCCTGTTCTAAGGTGTGCAGTTACTTTCCATTTTAAGCACTGATATTAAGTAAGTCCATTCTGTCGACTGCATTAAAGTTTCATATCACTTCGCCAAATTCTTTCAGTTTTCAAAGGCACTGACCAAGCTAACCAATATGACAGACAATAGCATAAAAATATATTTTTCCTCTAAATTACTTTTTATTATCTATAAAAAATGGCCTCTTTTTCCCTGCTATCTTCTGACATGCTCTGACTTTTCCGATAAATAAGCATGCAACTGAAAAGCTGCATGACATTTCTCACGTTTCTAAGCAGTTAAAATAGCTTCGCTGCTACAGAACACTGGTGAGAGCCTCTCTCTCTCGCTCTCGCTCTCTCTCGCTCTCGCTCTCTCTTGCATAACTGCACATCAACTGCCTCCATTACTAGCTCTAAAATTACATCTTGGAATTAGCAGCAGAGGCTTGGGGTGAGATGCATAAGAAATTAGTCCCACACACATGCATTTTAATTCAAAAATCAAACAAATGTGTTGAAATAAAACATCTGAACAATGTCTTGAGGCCTGGTAACCATAGTATATGCAGTATCAGGCCTGGACTGGTAATCTGGCATACCAGGAAAATACCCGGTGGGCCGACGTGCTTTTTGGGCTGATACATCTCATACAAAACTCGTACAGCACAGCCGTACTGGGTTAGTGCCGGTGTAATGCATTGGTCAAAAAAAGTCAGTGTTTTTTTTTTTTTTTTTTCCTTTCTGACAGACCGGCCCATGAAATGCGTAGATCAGTGGCCTATTGGTTATTTTCTTGATGGACATTGGGCTGGCCCAATCACATCTTTAAACACCTCACACTCGCATCTGAGCGAGTGAGCGTGCAGTGTCAGTGTGTATCTGTCAAAATATTCTGAGAGATGAAACGCAAGGAATGTGCAGAGAAATGACATGAAAAGTAGATGCAGGCCCTCAAGCAATGTGTCAAAATATATATTTTCTGCAGCAGCAGGACCTTAATCAGCTCCAGTGACTGAGGAGGAAAGTGAGGATCAGGAGAGAGATGAGAAAGTGTAGAGCCTGCGGTAAGCAGAACTACTTTCAACTATGTTATGAGTGTAGGAACCCATTTCCCAGTTACGATTAACGCAGTTTACTAGAAATTTAATGAGACACGTTTGTAAACCATGTTTTCCGCCAAAATGAAAGCTTGAAAAAAGTCAAAAAACTAATTATGAAAGTTTCCTTTATTTTTCAATGCATTTGTTTTAACAATATTAGGCTATTACTGCTGTCATATGGGATTAATATTATAACTACTGTATTATTATGCAGTAGTGTTATGTAGACAGACACTGTTACTAAAAGAGGTTCAAATTTTCCTTTGTTTAATTTGCGCACAGAATATGGGTTGCAGCTTTTAATTTTGAACTCTTTAAGTGCACCAGATTGATGAATTTAACATTAAAATTCACAAAATATGCACAAAAATTTCTTACGGGGGTGCATGCCTCCCAACCTCCCTAGAAGGCTAAAGGTCTACCCAACACAGTTTTACCAAAAATCCTTTTTACAATACAGATTGTATCAAAGCATCTTCACAGTGATAACATGAAAGTAATACAACACAGATCAATAATGTTGTTGAACATTAAATGTCCCTTTATAAGCTTTATAAGCTTTGCTCACCTCTTACATGCTTATCTTTTCTATGTTGCTTCTTTCACTTTTTTCTGTAGATGTCAGCGCTCTGGCTAAGGACCTGGATGAGTTTGAGATGCGTAAGATGGAGGCACGGGCAGTGACGGGCGTCTTGGCCTCCCACCCCAACAGCACTGACGTTCACATCAGCAGTCTGTCGCTCACCTTTCATGGCCAAGAGTTACTGAGCGACACAAGCCTGGAGCTCAACTCCAGCCGGCGCTACGGTCTCATTGGCCTCAATGGTACAGGTATGAAACTTAAGTGACATTGGGGCTGATGCTTTCTTTGCTTCTCAAGCTTTGTATTAGAGATGCACTGGTTGATCGTCCAGAAATCGGAACCAGTTTTTGATCCAAACACACAGGTTTTTGTTTTATTTCAGCCGATCTCTGTTTCAGACTTTCTATTGAAAAAATCTCTATTTCTGCACAGACTGCATTGCGATAATTTCCTAAAATGTGATTAGTGTGGAAATATCACAAAGACCTTTTAAACAGGACATTAACACAGGCTGGAGATGGGACACATTTAAGACGGATGCAAAAAAAAGAGAATACGTGCCGCAGCAGAGCAAACACTGTACCGGGCACAAAAATGCTTGAAATATTGAAAGAAATGTATATAAATATTGAATTGGGTTTGGGGTATTATATGAATGCATCGCTACAGAGAACTGACTGTCTTCAGAAAAGTTTCGATGGCATTATCTTTTCTTCTTACCTCCATATAATGCATTTATGCCAGCGCTGCTTGTTGTACAGCGGTACCCAAAGAAACTGTTCCATAAGTACCATCTACTGGCAGAGAGTGAATATTCAGTCCGTCTGCTGTTTTTGTCTTGTGCAGGTCTTCTTCTATGTAGCATAATTTCACAAATATAAAGACAATTCTTTTTTTTAAGTCTTGAAATTATGCAATATAATTTAAGTAAAACCAGCTGCTCATGCTACATGTGTGTAGCATCTTTGATAGTGATTAAATTCAGTTGTTGCCTCTAATTTCCAATGACTACATATATTTTTTGTTTAAGGCCAGTTTGGCCGGTTATAGAGCAAATAAACAACAACTAAATTTGCTTAAACAAAGAAAAAATTTTGCTTCTAAAAATATTCAAATCTGCAATTAAAAATTCAGGATCTGTTTATCCCTACATTGTACAGTACATAGACCTGTGTGTAAAATTTTGTATGACTTTCTACCATAGCTACCATGACATTTACATTGACCTATTAATTAACAAGACATTCTCGTAAGCAAATATAATAAAGGTTAGGGGCATCTATGAATGGTAATATTGTTGAATGCTCTTTGTAGGCAAGTCCATGCTCCTGTCTGCTATTGGCCACCGAGAAGTTCCCATCCCAGAACACATAGACATCTACCACTTGACGCGTGAGATGGCCCCTAGTGAGAAGACAGCACTGCAGTGTGTTATGGAGGTTGATGAAGAGAGGATAAAGCTAGAGAAGGAGGCTGAGCGATTGGCTCATGAGGACTGTGAGTTATCCACATATTTCATTAATTCTTCCACATTGCATCATACACCCAAATCCATCACAGGTTTTTGCTATACAGTATATGCGTAAGATAAGCTAATGCATTATAAGCAAATACACCTGGCCATTCAACTCTTATTACTGTTTATATATATATATATATATATATATATATATATATATATATATATAAATGCTATTCCTGTGGGTTTGCTGTCATTTCTTTAACAAGTTCTCTGCTCTTCTCCTCACTACAGCAGAGTGTGAGAAGCTGATGGAGATCTTTGAGCGTTTAGAGGAGTTGGACGCAAACAAAGCTGAAGTTCGAGCCTCACGAATCCTCTTTGGACTGGGTTTTACCCCTGCTATGCAGCGAAAAAAACTGAAAGATTTCAGTGGAGGCTGGAGGATGCGTGTGTCCCTTGCCAGGTATGAAAATGGCATTTAAAGGTGCAGTGTGTATTTTTTTTTTTATTGCTAGCGACATCTAGCAATTCGGTTGCAAGTTTGCACTAAGGGCTCAGCCCACTGCTCACCCTTCTCTTTCGAAGAAGCTACAATGGCTAAAACAGGACAAACATATTGTCGTCTGAGACAGCAAAGAATAGCCAGACTGAGCCAAGAGTGTGTAACATTGTCACTGTTTCTGTAACACTAACACAGTCCATTATCAACCTCATCATGGATAAAGTTTACAAAGCCATGGTCAGGTGAGGATCAAGGGTATGATATAATAGCTAATCGCCTGATTGTCTCACGAACGTAACCAGCACATTTCTCCCCACATAGCAATTGCCTAAGGTGCGCCTCCGCATCCCCTACACACCATTTACTACACACAATAGGCTTTTTTTTTTCTCTGATTTTGAAAACTCTTTGCGATCGACTTGATGATGTTGATGATTCCTGTAACATACTGTTTTATGGTCCATGACAAGAGCACTAATTAGCTGAGATTGTCTCACGAACGTAACCAGCACATTTCTCCCCACATAGCAAAGCCATAATACAGTGAGGGAGAAGAACTAAGTTACATGAAACAATCCAACTACATACTGTATGTATTTTTTGGATAATTTGTAACCCAAAAAATCCACGGACTTCAGCTTTAATGAATGAACCAAAGTCTCTGGTCAAATTATAGTTTACTAATATAATACATACACTAATATTAATACATTTCCTACATTTTGTCTAATTTCCCTCTTTCAGAGCCCTGTTCATAAAGCCCTTCATGCTGTTGTTAGATGAACCCACTAACCACCTGGATCTGGATGCCTGTGTGTGGCTGGAAGAAGAACTTAAGTCGTGAGCACTGTTCATTGGATTTTCTAGTGTGCCAATAACGATATGGTAATTTGCATGCGCAGAAACTGATTAAAAGAAAGAAAAACAATGTCAAAAAGTTTATTGTTAGACAAATGCCTAGGAATTGTAGCTTAAGTAAAGGCACACCAGGGGATAATTTTGAAACAAGGTTTTTTTTTCAAAAAGAATATGTTTTTGGCATGATGTCTAACAACTCCCCCCCCCCCCCCCCAGTTTTAAGCGCATCCTTGTGCTCATCTCACACTCTCAAGACTTTCTCAATGGCGTTTGCACGAACATCATTCATCTCCACCAAAGGAAGCTTAAGTACTACACTGTGAGTGCTGTTTTGGTCACGTTTTTTTTCCTCTAAAGTTTAATATTTGGCAAATCTATTGAATGCATTTAAAGAGATGGTTCATCCAAATATTCAAAACTCATAAGTTACCCTCCCTCCAACTGTATGACTTACATTTTTTTTTCTGTGAAGCATAAAAGAGGTATTTTGAGAAATGTCTTAATGGTTGTTGTCAGTAGAATGGAAATAGAAATATCTTCTTTTAAGTTCTACAGAAGAATGAACCTCGTACAGGTTTGAAACAGCATGAGGGCATTAACGAAAATTAAGACAGAATATTTTTTTTCTAATATAATGTCACACCTTTTTTGAAAATATGCAGTCCATTCAGATATTATTGAATGAAGCTCCATCAGTGTTTAGGAGCTTGGATGTAAAAACTTGATTGTCTCCAAAAATCTGTATTGCTACTCAGCAAGCAATAGCTGTCATTTCACAGGTTCGGTTAACTGTAGTCAGACTATGAGTAACCCACTTCTAGACAAGATAACCTTAAATTTAATTGTTACGTATTGTTTTTGTCAAAACAACTTGCAAAATTTATGATATTCCACCATTCAAGCAAAGTCAAGAGTGATTACAAGGTGTTTGGTTTAATTTCTTTGAGAGGTTCTATGTGTAGCCTGTGTGAGTCTATTCTTGGGCTATGGTTAGACATCTATAAAATTTTCTCTGACAGTCCAAATTTTGCCTTGTTTTAGCCTAGACATCAGGGCTGTGGACTGCTATTGCACACCGGACTGCTATTTGGACTGCTATTGCACACTTATTAACCATAACAAAGGTACAGTATGAGAGCGGTAAAGTCTGTTATGTATGCAATTTTAGGGTAACTATGACCAGTATGTGAAGACCAGGGAGGAACTGGAAGAAAACCAGATGAAGCGGTACAACTGGGAGCAGGACCAGATAGCTCACATGAAGGTGAAACAGTGCAGCCTTGTGGCCTTATTGCTCTGTTTGAGTTGCACTTTGTCTTATTTCATCATTATTTTATTGTGTTGTTGCCACAGACATATTCACCAGAGCTATGTCATTGCAAAAATAATGTCAAACTTATTCCCTTAATCTCTTGTAGAACTATATTGCCCGCTTTGGTCACGGCTCTGCAAAGCTAGCTCGCCAGGCTCAAAGCAAAGAAAAAACACTGCAGAAAATGGTGGCTTCTGGCCTAACAACTCGTGTCGTAAATGATAAGGTTTGTCACACAGACAAACACACATCAACACTAACTCACTGTATCATTTACAGTTCTTGCATGTCATTTTCTCTAGCCCAACACCTGTTATCGGCATAAAGCATCAGTTTAGAAATGCTCACTTTGTTCAATTGACTAATGCAATGACTAAGTCAAAAAAAGTGAAAAGTGAGAACCATTTAGAGAAAAAACACAGACACGATTTTTTTTTTGTCACTTCAGTACAGGTTTGGTAAAAGCAATTGATTAAAAATGAATTCTGTAATTTCCTTAACAGTTTACTAAGCCGACATTTGCTGTGGTGACTATAAACACTAGTTTATAGTTTATAGGCTCTAGAAGGCACTGCGTTTGCTTTTAAAGATGAAATTGTCAAGTGTTTATCAGAGTTTTAACCACACCTTTATCCTTCAGACCTTGTCGTTTTATTTTCCCCCTTGTGGGACGATCCCGCCTCCGGTCATCATGGTGCAGAATGTCAGCTTCAGATACTCCAGTGACACAGTGAGTCAACAGCCTGTTGCTGGATCATTTACACAGTATTGTCTGTTTGTGATATTTTTGTTTCAGCACTCATACTGTAAGCTGGCATAGGCCGTATTATGTTCTAAAGTTTTAGTAAGCCTTCTAATTCTATAAGAATATTGAATTCCACACTACAGCCATAACGATAAAGCCACAAAGGAACAATATTAATGTGTCCTTTTCAAAACAAGTTTTTTCCAGTTGACATTGACTACCAACCAGAATCCAATCCACTTTAAAGAGCTCAAGCAGTAGACAGCATAACTGCAGACTATACTTATAGACCATTTTGCAAGAAAAATAACATAAAAGCATAAAAAGCTGGGATAAAATACAACCAACAGAACATATAAAACTGAATCAAAAAGTTACATGTGAAATAAAGAAAACAGTTACAAACTGAAACAGGAAGTGCTTCTGGACCAGTGTTGTTTACATCTTGCAAAATGGTCTATTGTGCGTTGGTGTGGACGCTACTATAGTTATTATTATTGATGAAAATGGGCATTTGGACTGAAAGATTGTGGCACACGTAAATATATCATAAAAATTGTTTTCGTTGAATTTAATTACATTTTTTTACAGCATTTTATTTATAAGAACTTGGAGTTTGGCATTGACCTGGACACACGAGTTGCACTTGTGGGTCCCAATGGGGCAGGGAAGTCCACACTTCTCAAGCTACTAATGGGAGAGGTCAGTTATGAAAAAGAGAGTGATTTGACAGTTAAACGTCTTTAAAAAAGTGAGTTTTAAAGTCATTCACATTAATTGGCTTGTGTTTTTATTTATCTGTTGCAGCTTCTCCCCACAGATGGTATGATAAGAAAGCATTCACATGTCAAGATTGGCAGGTATCACCAGGTATACCGTCTTCATATAAATACAAAGTATGATTAGATGACTTACTACTTGTGGTGTTCTTTGCGGTTTCATAACATTAAATGTCTTAGATATCTATGTACTGTATATACATAGAGATACATATTAAATGTTTTTGTTACAGTTCTAGGGGAATATTACAGAAACTTTTTTTTTTCTTAAATCTGATTTTTCATAAATTCGTATTACAGAAGCAAATCTTAAGTTGATTTAGGATTCTTATTCCTATTTTACAAAATCTGATCTCATCTGTAGTTAGGAAATCTTAAACCCCTCCATCAAGTTTGCAACCAATGGCACGAAATCAGCTGCTGTGAAGTAAAACAGAAAAACTAGAGAATGAAGAAAAAAATAAGTGGTGCTTTTCATTAAGTAAAGTTTTGATAAGCTTGGTAGAAAAAGCAAAGCCTAATCCTTTCATTTCTTAGGAGCCTAATTATTTGTTTTTTTTTAATTATTTGAGTTTTTGAGTTATTTTGAGTTTTGTCGCAGCACATCATTTGGGTGTTCACAAAGTCTTTCCACCATCAAACATTGTTGTTCTTCATCTTGTATCATTGATTGTGATTATTACAGTTGGCTTTCAAATCATTTTGAAGTTAGGACACCATTGGGGTTCTCCTAAAGTTATGACAGTTTTTAGGATTTTTCGTGGAGAACTGAAATTGCCATGGTTACCAGATAAGATAGGATTCTAAAGTTAGGATTTTTCTGTAATGCGCCGCCTGAAAGCTAAATATTGTCAAATTATTTATGTTTCCTCATAATGTAAAGAAATAAGCACATACATTGTAAGTATTGGCAATTGTCCTGCAGCATCTGACTGAGCAGCTAGAGCTTGACCTGTCTCCTCTGGAGTACATGATGAAGTGCTTCCCTGAAATCAAAGAGAAAGAGGAGATGAGGAAGATCATTGGACGTTACGGCCTGACAGGGAAGCAGCAGGTAGGTGTGTGTGTGGTTGTGTTTAGTGTGCAGGGGTGTTAACATGAGTACTACATTGTTTTGAAGTCCAAACAATACAGCACGCTCTACTTAATTATTTCTGTTTTAACTGTCATATCCCTCATATACAGGTCAGTCCCATCAGGAACTTGTCGGATGGCCAAAAGTGTCGGGTGTGTTTTTCCTGGCTCGCATGGCAGAATCCCCATATGCTTTTTCTGGATGAGCCAACTAATCACTTGGACATTGAGACAATTGATGCTCTGGCTGAGGCCATCAGGGAGTTTGAGGGAGGAATGATGCTAGTTAGCCATGACTTCAGACTTATTCAGCAGGTACGTTTTATAGTACAAAGCCTGTAAATGGATCATACCCATTATTAGTGTGTCTAATTAGGATCATTTGACTGATCTGAATTGTGTGATGGATGAGTTTTCTATCTCATTCTAGGTGGCTAAGGAAATTTGGGTTTGTGAGATGCAGACCATCACCAAATGGAATGGGGACATTCTGGCTTACAAAGAGCACTTGAAGTCAAAGGTTCACAAACAGACTCATGATGTATAAAAATCCATGAGCTGAACAAACAAGCTTTTCCATCACGGATTGATTACCCTTCTCAATTTCCCAGATGTGCATGACTGATGGAATTTTAAATCGGACAGTGAACCCAGTTTCTCAGCTGTTGTGGATTGCATTCCATTTTACTGTCATCTAGGATTGTTGGCAACTTAAAATCAATCATTAAGCGTTCCCTGGTCTTATATCTACATCAAAACATAACCTACGGTGCTCAAACCAAAAATAATGACAGTAGACATAAAATACCAAAACTGAGGATTGTGAATAATGCCTGCATATGAAGGCACGTACACTTGGAACAACAAAGGGTTGTAAGACTTCTGTAAGACCTTCCTTTAAAGCAAGCTGAGCTGCTGTGGCATTATTTAGGCAAAAAAAACTAAACACATCAGGCAAAACTGTGCTGTTGCTTAGTTTACACGTACAATCAAGCCTGTTCAGCTAGCTTTACTTGTACCTGTGAAGATAATTCTACTGTAGCTTAGCAATACAACAGCAAGCAATGATTAAGCTATATGGTTTCTAAATATTTTAAGTAGTTTCTCAAAGAAGACTGTGCAAATATGTCCATGTTGAGCAAAAAGGTAATTGCATCAGTTCTAATGAACAGCAGCACCCTTGCTCATAAAATAGCAAGTCATGCAGGTTTCAGTTGTTAGGAAATGTTCCTGCCCACACTGTGTGTGAGTGTGTATTTCTAACTTGGCTACACATTGAGGACAAATTTTATAAAGATTTTCTTTGTTAAACTCAACAAGATGATCTGTCTCTGTCTTTCTGTTTCCCGCTGTATTCATTTCTTAGTTCATACTGTAAGAGGAGTGTGTGGTGTTTGATTGTGAGGGTGATGTGCGTTATCCTCCACATACACCCTAATGTTAATACACTCTACAATGGCTTTGTCAAAGCTTTTAAACACATTGGGATTAAATGAGATTAAACTGTATGGACCACGTACTGTATGTCTCTCTCCTACACTGAAATACAAATTTTAGCCCTTTGACAACACGAACAGTCTCTGGAAATATGCTTTCCTCCCTAATATAATCGTGTCAGCTGCTGCTAGTCATATCTCTAGTGTGTGTCTACTTCCATCCTTTCACAATTAAGGAAACCAAAAATTTGACACCAATTTTCAATATTGTACAGGGAGCCATGTGTAGTAAGATCGATTTCTGTAAGATAGCCACCTACACAGCAATATTGGACATATATTCTTTAAGTTTCCTCTTGAACTCCAGAAGATAGTGTATTTGCAAAAGTGATGAAAGAATAACAGTGAGTTGTGCAAACAGGAAAGTATTGCAAAAATAACACAACTTAGCAAGTGCCTTTATAGTTGGTCAAGACTCTTTGCTTACAGATAATTCTTCATACATTTATGTTTTTGAGTCCTAAATTATGTGTGAGAGTGTGTGTGTGTGTCACAAATCATAAATAGTTTCTTCAACTTATTAAAATATCTTACTTTACTGCAACTATCTGTTTCTGCTTCCTTATCATATTTATTGTGTGTGATTTATAAAATACATTATCCTTCATCACACATATTGTGTCTGGTCACTTTATATCTTATATCAGAAAATGCGTTGAACCATGTGTCCTGTATCATAGCTACATGAATGATCTTTGCAGCAAAAAAAAAAAAAAAAACCTGTGTGGAAATCAGTTTGTTTTCAGTGAAATATGAATAATTAAATGCATTGACAGCTCATTGCACCTGACAGATTACACTGAGTGGAGCGGGTGACCGGTTTAAGACGGCGGCTCCATAGAGGTCGATGGGGCGTTTCACAGTATGTCTATGACTGTATAATACAATTATTATTTGTATTTTGAGCTTAAATTTCACAGACACATTCTGGGGACACCCAGGACTTATGTTACATTTTGTAAAGAGGAGCATCATTCATAGGTCCCCTCTAGAATCATGACATTTAGAGTTTTGATAGGCTACTCTTATCTACACACAAATTGCAGTAGGCCTAATTTGTTGGAGGGGAAAGCTACATCACAGGACCTGAAATAATGGTGGTAATACTAATTTATATATTATGTTGGCAATATGTTCTTACATTTAACAAATAAGATATAACATTATACAAATAAATATTCAGAGGTAGGCTAAATCAAAAAAAAACTACACAAGATTCAATGCACTAAACTTGTTCATTCTTTTTTCTGTGAAGCTTAAGATAAAAGGACAAGATGCATTTCTGAATGGTGACTGCTGAATTGACAAATATGAGAAAAAATTTTTTAAAATATATTTTAAATTATGTGTAGGCCTATTCATTAGCTCAATTGCTCAGTATGAGATGAGCTAGCTTTTTGAGAATACAAACTTAAATGATTGGATTACAAAGGTAAATCAGCACAATGTAAAAGCAGTGTTTGTTTAATGTTCAGTTCAGTGAAAATAAAAATATGAGTCAGAATTTTCTTTCATCTAATATCCTATTTCATATACACAAACAAAATATGTGTGTTTAAAAATACAGTAAATCTTCTTTTGAGTTGAATTCTATTGAATTAACTGTCAGTTTGTTTACACAAAAGTAAGTCTTATACCAAAGTTTTTAAATTACATGCTTATCTCATTCATTTGCAACATTTGTTATCAGACACATGCACATTTTGTCATCACTTAATTGCAACATGACTTTCTAACGAGATCAATATAAGATGCTGTAACTTCCTCAAGTAGAAGAGGCTACCGCTGTCTTGTGTTCAGGCTCGTGGTATGCCGCTGCAATGAAGCAAAAATCAACCCTTCATTTGACTGTAGGCCATTTCTTTCTCATTTTCATTTTTATACAAGGAGCCTTGTCAGAGAAGCAGACCAAACCACCATGGGTGAGATGACAGCTCGCAAATTAACTTGCAAAATCTACTCTTGAAGTCCGTTTATTTACTTGGTTGAAATAAAATGAATGAGAGCACTATAATGAGCATTATATCATTCCTAATGATAAAAAGATCAGCAAAAGATCGGTTTTCTTCAGTTTTATCAGTTTGAAAAAAGTCAAACAAAACATGATAAAAATGTTTATGAAAATGAACTTTTAAATAATGTGCTTTATTGTTGATGATTCCTTTTTTTTTTCTTGCAATCTTTTTTCCTCAGAATTTTGGGGTCATGTCTATGGCATTCGGTGAAAAAAACCCAAATTCAGAGATGGATTATGATGAGGTGACGTCTCTATCTGTTATAGACTACCTTTAGAATCATTATCTCACTATAAGGATGTTTTTAGCCTATGTTTGGAGTATAGCCTACTTCTGGTAATTGTCTTATCTTATGCAGGCTATTGTATTGTGGATTTAAAAGCAGGAACACAGCTTTTGTTTCCTCTGCTTTACTTAGCTGTCAGGCGACATGAATCTCTCTGGATCCAGTGATGACTCCGCTGTGGAGGAGACATTCATCACAGCAGGACCTGAGCGACCAATGAAGGCAATTTAAATCTCTCTCTCTCTCTCTCTCTCTCTCTCTCTCTCTCTCTCTCTCTCTCTCTCTCTCTCTTACACACACACACACACACACACACACTTAATATCATATAACAAATAAGTTTAGGTAAAATAAATTAATCTTTTGTATGTGTGTTTCTTTTTTCTGAAGTTATTTGCAGAGAAGAGGAGCCAAGACTAACTGTGAACGTGTGAACGTGATTGTCACACTGCCTATTAAACATGTTTGGTTTTACATTGCAATAAATGTTGGGCATGTCTGAGTCTACTTTAGAATTTTTCATTTCTCTTGTCTTCAAATTCAGTGTCACTGGAAAACTAAAATTGAGGGACGAGGGTATTTTTTGTAAGCGTGTTTTTCCCCCCTCTCTGATCTGTCTTCCCTCGTAGAATAACCAGGCTAATGCAGATTAGCCTACTGGTAGATTCGAGTAATAAATAATTAAAGAACCATGAAGGCTAGCTACACGGGGTAAGTTAGGACAACCCAGAATTGACCTTTCTTCAGAACCAAATAACAATGACTTCAGCACAATTTATGTTTGTTTTTTTTTACATTGAAACATGAATGAAAAAATATTTGACAATAAGTATAGCCTGCATTTATTTCTTACCTTCTTTTGAACCATAAACAATTCTCGATTAGCATCTCTTCAGGGTGTCAAATTTATCCAAAATCAAATATTTACTCTCACATAATATTAAGTAGAGATTTTTTTTTCTGAACCTTTCTGAATGTCAATGCAATATGTAAAATAGCATTGCATTTTGTACTTAAATTTACATTTTACATTACCATTCTAGCAACGTTTGGTGCAAAATGAAAATGAAATTACATAATTTACATTTGCCATTTCATACACTAGTAAAAGCAAAACCTCCTTCTGGCTGCTTCTGATTTATGTTGTGCTTGCCAGACAACCACTCGGGGTATCAAACAGCGACATCCAGCGGTGATAGAAGTCATTGTTCCTCCAGACAGAGTGACGTGCTGCTCAAGCAGGAAGTGAACGTGTTCACATGTGTTTGTGTTGTTCTGTTTTGCCGCCCTTAAGCAAACTCACTTTATTTACATGAGCTGTCAACGTTTAATCGTTTCTGATGTAAGCAACAGAGACAAATTATGTCTTCCGATACTTCTACTGTTGGAGGGATTCAGGGTTATCTCCTAAAGCTTCATTCATTACTTGGAGACACAGAGAACAGGAATGCTGCTTTAGTCTGCCATGACATTATTGGAGACTTGGGGCAGGAATGCATGATAACTAAAAATCACAATGAACTGGGTAAGAACTTTCTCATGCAAAAAGCATTGCGTTGTGTTTTTACAAAAATGCAAAAACAAAATGTTTTTATTTATTTCTTGTATGCCTATATATTTGATACCTATACAGAATCAGATTACAGTGGCACATGGAGCAGACTGACAGATATTTGTAAATTTTAATGTTATCCAGGTTAATTAAGGATGGATAGCTGCATGCACATAAACTCCTATACTATTGTTGAACAAAGTAAATAATGTATGCATATAAACTCACTATTACAGTTTTTCTCGATTGTTTACACACATTTCCTGCAAGTATGCTTAATACTCTCAGAACTCTACACACAAATCTCAAAACACACACACACAATTGGCAAAACTCCTCAATTCTAGTGCAAAATGAAACTTTACATTCAAAACAATGTTATATCTTCTCAAAATGGTATTTTGTTTTCAAATGACACACACAAACCATCATATGAATAGACATTTATAAGAACCAGTTGAACACTGATGTGCTCAATGTAAAACACTATGATCAATGGAAAACACTTCTTCTCCATTCATCATAATGACTTAGGCCTTTTTTTGTTCAGTGTTACACTTACTACAGACATTACATAAATAAGTGCGTTGTAAAAAATTGGAGAATATTGTTTTTATACCCAGAACACAACAAATACATGGTAACAAATATATTTTATTTTTCCCACAAAAACAATGGGAGATAGATTGCGCATTTCGTACACCCCAACCTACCCCAAATCTACATACAAAAAACAGAAAAAATATGTATGCTGTTACAGTAAATAAAAAAAATAAAAAATATATATATATATATATATATATATGCTGCATCCTCTCTTCGGTTTTGGTATTTTATGCTAAAGCTCTGATTGCTAATTGTAAAACTGTGTGACGGGTGTTTGCCCATGTGACGAGTCAGTGTGAATATTTGAATGGATGAAAATTGTGCCAAATGCAGATAATTTGTGTGTAGTGTTTTGAAAAAAGTGTGTTTTAGAACTGCAATCTGAGTGTAAAGCAGGAATTGTGCTTGTAGTTCAGCAGAATTGGTTCAGGGGGTTGGTGAATGAGTTACATGTTGTGGTCATTGTGTCAAGTACCAAAATTTCTGTGTAAACAATTGAGAAAAACTGTAATAGATAGATGGACAGATAGCTAGATATTTTAAAGTGGACTTTAAAGTGCAAGAGCACTCAGAAAAAAAATAAACTGTACCACACATAAAAAAACACACACAAGTTTATTCCAATATATAGAAGAATATGTGTGTATTTGTTTGGGCAATGATGAGAAATCACAAGTGAACTTCCATATTTGCTCCCTTTTGCGCCAAGGAAGGACCATCCTATTGCTGAGGGTGAACATTTCATGTAGAGAGTGATATGTATTGTCCATGATATCTTTTCAACTGCCCCCTCAAGTGGTTCAAGGCCAACCCCTATGATTGAGCCTGCCTTTTTAATTATCCTGATGACCATTAATCTTGTTGTTCTAAATGTTCTTATTCGTTTCACTTTCAGTGTTACAGACATCTTTGCTTTTTGCAAAGGACGGGGGGTTGCTTAGCTTTCTCCGAAAGTCTCTCTCTAGTGAAACGGTGAGAGGTGTTTATGGAAAATTCTAAATTCGAATTCTAGGTATTATTTAATTATAACATTATTATAAAGATATTGATCATACGTTTGTCCACAGCTACGTGATACAAGAGTGGAGATTCTCAATTTCTTAGGGGTATTTCTACAGAGAATGTCAGTCACTGTCCGAGGATGGGAGAAGAACTATGCTGTCGACCTCAAGGTACCTTCAAGCAGTCTGAAAATTTCTTTCTGGTTTGGCATTGCCATCACATTTTAATGTGTATTTTTAAGGTTGACTAATTAGACCACTAATTTGCTGTATTTTGGCACATCTGAGAATTTGTTCCTCTCTCTGCATGGATAGGACATTTGTATGGTTGTCTACACAAAGGACAAAGCTGCAAAGTGCAGAAGCCCTGCTTTAGATCTCCTAATCAAAGTGAGTTCTGTATACACATGTTGACCTAGTGTATGCTGATACCCAGACATGGCAACTTGCACTTACTCTAAGTCATTTAAAAACTTGAGACTGGTAAACAACTGACTTGACATCTGCAAGGAGAACAATTTCCTTGGAATATCACAATACAAAGTAACGTTTAGTTTATTCTTACTTTTTAACTCTTACTTGGAGCCAGAGAATTGTGAACATATCTGTGCTAATGACATATTTTGATATTCACAGATAAACCGTTAACACATTTCAAAAATCTCTCTAGATACTGTATCTCACCAAAGACTCCAGCATCACCCAGGATCTCAAAATTGGGGATATGTTCAACAAATTTTATGGAGAGTTATGTCAGAAGAATAAGATACCTGATACAGGCAAGTGACGAAATCATAAAAAAAAAACATTAGGCTTATTGTGTCTGTTTAAATTTAGTTATGTAGCCAAAATATGTTGGTATTGTTATTTATTTATTTATCCTCACGGAAAATTGTTCTGCACCTACAGTACGCCTGATACATATATACAAAGACAATTTTACATGACAGGATACAACATTCCCTCACCCCAACCACCCCCCTCCCTCATCTCCACCACACCCCTACACATATCAGGACAAAAGACTCAAAGAAACCTAATTAAAGTGCTATTAGTGCTATTTAAAGTGCAGTCCTACAGGTAAATTCTTGTTCAGTAGAGTGATGCTAGTTGGAATAAATGATTTACTGGCTCGATTTGTCTGGAAATAAGGTAACCTAAACCTTCTCCCTGATGGCAACAGCTCGTATGCCCGGTATAAGGGATGTGACGTATCTTTATTAATAGCTATACCTTTCTTCACCACTCTTCTTTCACAGGTAATAGCCATACTGTCTAGTTTATGCCCCGCAACCTTACTGGCCAGGTTAACTATCTTGCTCAATCTATTTTTGTTGGTCACTGACAAAGAGAAATACCATGCAACGCAACAGAAAAGTAGCATGCTCTCCACAGATGAGTGATAAAAAAGTAACATCATATCTCTGTCCACTCTAAACTGTCTCAGTCTCCGCATAAAGTACAGTCTCTGCAGCCCCTTTTTATAGATGGTGTCGGTATTACTATTCCACTGCAACTTATGATCTATTATTGTGCCTAAGTACTTATGCTCTGCAACAATAGCCACATCCTCTCCATCTATAACCAAGCACTGGTGTGGCTGGCTCCCAGTTCTATAATCTATTATAATTTCCTTTGTTTTGTTTATGTTTAGAAGAAGACAGCTGGACCTGCACCAGTCTGTGAATGAATTCACCCAGGCCCTATAATTGGTCTCATCACAATTCTGTATTAACCCCACTATTGCAGTATCATCTGCCGCCAATAGTTATCTTTAGATGACTGATTATGATTGCATGTCAGAATACAAACAAACATGTCACCATATTGAAACATCAAATTGACTACCAACAGTGTTGGGTTGCATTTATGAACTTCTTGGAGTGCTGGGTGAAGTCCACCCCAGTGAGATGGTCAACAACTCTGAAAAACTCTACAAGGCCTACCTGGGTGAACTGAAAGGACAGGTAAAGGCGTCCCATCCGCATGTGCTCTTATGTGCATTTATAAAATTGCCAAGTGCTAAATCAATGGTTTTCAGATGACATCTACTACAAAGGAGCCCAAACTTCCTGTTGTTGCTGGCTGCCTGAAAGGAATCACCGCTCTGATGGTGAACTTCACCAAATCAATGGAAGAAGGTGAGTGTGTGTTTGTGTAAATTTACTGTCCTACACTGGTCTTCTTAACCTAATTCAATTAATATGCTCACTGTTTTGCTTTAAACAGACCCGGTTATGTCAAAAGAAATCTTTGAATATGCGCTAAAGGCGATTTGTCCTCAGGTAGGATTAATTAAGAGTGTTAACTTGGCAATAAAATTTAAAGCTGCATTGTTATTTTACCCTTTTGTGTAGTACATGTGCAGCTCAGTCACATTTTCCATTAAGAGCTCCCAATAAATGCACTTCTTCCTTCCTTATGTCTCTATAGACTGATATGAAACGATATGCAGTCATCTTTGGTAAGTGAAATTAGATGTAACAACATGTAATTTCATACCATACTGCCAATGTTGAACTCATCCTTGTCTTTTTTTTTTTTACTCATGACAGCCGGTCTCAAAATGTTTGCTAAGCACTCAAGCCAGTTCGGCAACTGTCTCATGGATCATTACATGTCTATCTTTGATGTCATGTCCAAACTTTGTGGACACATAAATGGAGAGCTGAAAAAGAGTAGTTACACAGCCCTAGAGTCTTTCCTAAAACAGGTATTTTTAATTTATTGATTATAAATACTTTCATATTATTATTTATTTATTCTTATTTGTGTTGAGAGATGTTCAACTTGGTTATGATGACCATGATCTGTTCAAACTCTTCCTATCATTGCTGTAAAGGTGGCTACTCTAGTGGCAGAGAACATTGAGTTGCACAAAAGCAAGCTGAAGTTCTTCATGCAGAAGTTCTGTGCTATTATCAGGACCATGGCATCCACTAATAAAGAACTGTCCATTGCTATCAGAGGATATGGCCTGTTTGCTGCGGTTGGTATCTGGACATTTTATTAGAATGATAAGAATTGTCTATACTGTAATACTCACAGCAAGTCCACGTTTTTTTTAAATATCAGCAAAATATCTGTTTAGTATTGCTGATTCTATTTGATCTAACTTTTCATTTTGCACTAATGTAATTGTTTCTGTTTGAGGCTAAATGGATGGAGATTTTCTGACTGTGTTTTGTGTTTGTTTGCCTTTAGCCGTGTAAGGTGGTGTGCCCTCAGGATGTAGATCTGATGTATACAGAGCTCATTCAGCGGTGCAAGCAGATGTACCTGACTGAGTCTGACCGGGAGGATGACAATGTCTACCAGCTGCCAAGCTTCCTCGACTCCATAGCTAGTGTTCTGATACACCTTGACCGGGTAAGATACATCTCCTTTACTATGAGCTGTGAATCACACTGTAGATCATTTTATCGAGCATTTGGTTTATCTAATCCATCAAACGAGTGGGTTAATTGGCATTTTTAATCAAGAATTTACTGTCAGGAGCTGCTACTGTTTGTTACCTTTAACCTCACCCAACAGATTCTATTGTAATTTCTATAACTGGTTATAGATCCCTGAAGTCTACACTCCCGTGCTAGAGCGTCTCCTTGTGGTTCAGATGGACAGCTTCCCTCAGTACAGCCAGAGAATGCAGTATGCCACCTGCCGCTCCATCATCAAGGTGTTTGTTGCCATGGCAGTTCGAGGTCCTGTCCTGTGGAGTTTCACTAGTTCTGTGGGTAAGGATGAGCTGGAGGTTAGCATGGCAGATCTGATTCTAGGTTAGTTTTTACCAGTGCTCACACTCTTCATTTCTTCAACAACAGTTCACCAAGGCCTGATCAGAGTGTGCTCTAAGCCGGTTCTTCAGTCAGTAGTAAGTGTTTTTGTTAAAAGTGCTGATCTTTTTGATTTTTTTTTGTTTTTAAAATTATTATTATCATGAAATGACACATTTATTCACCGCCAGGAGCGGCCCATTCCTTCTGATAGTTCTGAAGCTGAGGAGGATCCCACCCTGGTGCGCTCTGGGAAATGGAAAGTTCCTTCCTCTAAGGACTACCTTGACCTCTTTAAGGGCCTTCTGGACTGTGAAAACTTTAAAGTAAGAAATTAGATGTTTATTTGATGAACAATTATCTAGTTAAGGTAATGGTTTCATTTGTTAGTATCTTAATGATGTATTATTGGGTTTGAATGTGACCATGTAATCATAAAATCTGCTGAATGTGTACTTGTTACTTCGTTTCAGCAAATTAATCTAATGTCTGAACTGATCTAATTTGCTGTGATTTTAGGACACAGGATTCATGGATGGAGCTCCAGCTGCCAAGAACTACAACCTGAGAGACATAAACCGACACTTGTACGATGCGCTGGTGCAGTCAGTCATGAAGATTGTGGAGAAACTTGATCTTTCAGTGCAGAAAGTCAATGCAGCAGATGAGGTAATGTTTCAGTGCTGCACCTTGCATGAATAGTAAAAATGTGGGTGGTTAAAGAAACGGAGGAGAAATATCATTTATTGTCAATAAGTTAAAAACAGGAATGATTTAAATGATCATACCTGGAAAAACCTTGCCAATAATTTACGGTCCCCCAATTCTTCCTCACTCAATGCTGCTCACAGTATTTCTGAAGACTTGCATGCACTTTGTGGAGGAAATGTCTGTGTGTGCTAAAGCAGTACATATAAGAAATAAACTTGAAACACAAATATTAGATGTTAACAAATGTTATGGCCAAATTTGTAAAGTATTTCTTCTTTTTCTCAGGCCCAGATTGATGCAAGTGCTGGATTAATGCCTTCATCTGACCCCACAGCAAACCTGATGCCCAACAAGCCCAAAGACTTTATTGCCTTTATCAATTTGGTTGACTTTTGCAGGTGCCAAAACCTTTTTTTTCCCTATTGGCAATGTCAGAAATCAATAAATCAAACAAACAAAAAATCTTATTTGCACCCTTATTTCATGAAATTGCATGATACATACAATTATTGTTATCTTCTCTATAGTGAATTATTGCCTTCAAGAAATCCTGAGTATTTTGCCCAGTGGATGTACCCCCTGTGTCATGAGCTCATTCTGCTATCAATACGTTTCCCTCTGGTCAGCGGCTTTTATAAGCTCCTCTCCCTCTCTATGAGCATTGCCAGGAAAATCCACTATTTTCAGGTAATACACACTCTCCATCACATTAACTCCTTAATTTAGTGTGTTGATAAACCTTGACAAAACCAGTATCTTTTGCTTATAGGACCCAAAACAAGGGCCTAAAAGTGTTGGTGGTGGCGGCGGCTCCACCATGGAGAATGCTTGTTTTTCGCTCCTTGCAAAGTTTGGAAAGGAGGTGACCCTTTGACCCTATTTAATCACTTTATTTCTGTGATAAATGCTTGTACATTGCAGTCAGCTTAATGTATTCTGATTTTGGTCATACTGTTGTGTATGAGGATGATGAATGTGATGATTTGAAGGGGAAATTTTTTTGTTATTTCCTCAGGTTTGTGTACGTATGAAACAATATAAAGACGAGCTACTGGCTGCCTGTCTGATGTTCACCCTCTCTCTTCATCCTGACATGGTGGCTCTGGATATCAAGGCATATATACCAGCTCTGCAGGTTAGGAAAGGGAAGCAAATGGACAATTTTGTGATTATCAACAACAGTAAATAGCAATCACACTCTAAAGTGATAAAGTAACATAAATTGAAGCATGATATATGTATGTAATGATCATCTGTTTTCATTGTTTTCTTTGAAGGCTGCTCTGCATCTGGGTTTGAGTCATGCTCCTCTAGCCACAGCAGCGCTGGATGCTCTGGAGTCCTGGTCTTCTCTGATCCCTTCTGCCATCATGCAGCCGCGCTACGCAGACATACTGCCACATTTAGATGGCTACCTCAAAACAACCAGTAACTCTGGTCAGTTATTTGTAGCCTCACCATATTTATCTTAAATACTGTATTGTCAAAGAAATGCTCACTGGTTATTGTTCTTTCTAAATATACTTGGATATCTAAGGGTCAGTGATTATTATCAAATTCATTTCTTAGCCGATTGTGTTTTATTGGTTTTTTTATCATTCAATTAGAACAAGATGACAGCAATATGGAAGTGTCTGTTGTGTCAACGGGAAGTTCAAAAAGTTATGGAAAAGTCATGATGAGGCTCCTGAAGAAATCAAAGCACTTCTCTGTGGTAATTATATTGATTTGTTTGCCATATTTAGATTTTTTCTCTGTAATTGATTCTGTGATGTAACTGTTGTGTTACATACTCTGAAACTGTGATTCTGATCGTATAATATATCCGTAACTGCATGCACACAGTGTCCTGATGTTACTGTGGTCTCTGTTAGGGAGATGAGTCTCCGATTGCTGCTGTGAGACGCAGGGTGGTACGTCTGCTCGGACACTTGGGAGGACAGCTCAACAGGAGCCTTGTGACAGGTTATTTTGTTTTTGCTGCTATTAAATAAATGAGTTGTTGACTTTTTTCAAAAGGCAGTACTTGTTAATTTTGCTTGCTTGTCTTTAAGCTTTATATATTGCATTTTCTTATATCTAACCCCAGCTGTGTCTGCGGAGGACATGATGAAGCGTTTTGTGGCATGGGACTGTGAGAAGAGGCTGAGTTTTGCTGTGCCTTTTAAAGACATAAAGCCTGTGATCTACCTGGACTCCTTCCTGCCAAGGGTCACAGAGCTTGCTCTGTCCTCCAGTGACAGACAAACTAAAGTAATCATAGTCACATTTTCTTTTCACATTAACATTTTATTTATTCACCCAATCAATTGAGGCTGAAAGTGATAATTCTGTCTGGTGTGTAGGTTGCAGCGTGTGAGCTTCTGCACAGTCTGGTCATATACATGGTGGGTAAAGGAGCCCAGATGACAGAAGACGACAAATCTGCTCCTCCCATGTACAACCTACACAGAAAAGTCTTTCCTGTTCTCCTACGCCTGGCCTGTGACGTCGACCAGGTCTTTTACCTAATGTGTGCTCTTTAAATATGATAAATGGAATAAACATTTAATTTGACAGTCAGGTTTTCTAATGTAACATAGTTTTTGTGCTTTGTGGTTCTCAACCTTTTTGCATCCAATGCCCCCCATGTAGACCAAGATATTTCCTCTGTTACTTCTCCTATAATGATGACAAGGAACTAGAATTGTTAAGATAATTAACCCAGTAATCAAGAAGTTTCAGTGACATTTTTTTCAATAAAAACACCAGTTGTTCACGGTATAATTCAAATAGAAAACACAGTGTCAGTTTTCACATTTCATACCTGGATTTTTTTTTATTTAAAGCTTAAGTTAGATTGTTTACATTTAAGTTATTTATTTCATTGTTAAACATATATATAACAGTGAATGAATGAATGATTCATTAAAAAAAAAAGTCATCTTGTAGTCCCCTTGGAAATTTGATGACGCCCCCTAGTGCCCCCCGACCTCCTGGTTGAGAATCACTTAAAGTTTATAGTTTCATGTCCACATTTTGTCCACTTCAATCAGTCTCTTTCAGTCATGTGTAAGTTCCACAAAAATAGAAACTGTGACTTCTTCTTCAGGTGACGAGGCAGCTGTTTGAACCTCTGGTGATGCAGCTTATCCACTGGTTCACTAACAACAGAAAGTTTGAGAGCCAAGACACAGTGGCGGTGCTGGAGGCCATTTTGGCAAGTAAACTCCTTCAGTAGACACTATATTTCAATCAAAATTGAGTTTGCCCTCAATAAACAAGGGCTGTTTATCTTTTTGGGCCGCACAGGATGGAATTGTGGATCCGTTAGACAGCACCCTCAGAGACTTCAGTGGCACCTGTATCCAGGAATTTGTCAAATGGTCCATTAAACAGACCACACCCAAACAGCAGGAAAAGAGCCCAACCAACACAAAATCTCTCTTCAAACGGATCTACAGCCTGGCCTTACACCCCAACGTCTTCAAGAGGCTTGGAGCTGCGCTTGCCTTTAACAGCATGTACAGACAGTTCAGGTCAGTGTTTGATGAGCAGAAGAGCTCATTATAAGGGCTACTTGCAGCCTCTCAACATTTTAGCAATATATTCAATGCCATCTTGAGTGAATGTAAGACATCTGTAGTGAATGAAAATGGTGTTCATGTAGTTATTTACCCAGATATTGTTGTTGTTTTTTTCTCAGAGAAGAGAGCTCTTTGGTGGATCAGTTTGTGTTTGAGGTGCTGGTGGTGTTTGTTGAGAGTCTGGCTCTGGCCCACTTTGATGAAAAGTCCCTGGGTAAGACTAGACATATTCTCTTCATCAATACATCCTGTTTGATGCTCATCATGACTATGATCTATCCTGTCATATTGGTATTTTCTACACAGGAACTGTCCAACAGTGTTGTAATTCCCTGGATCATCTGAAGAGAATTATCAAACACAAGGCAGACTCGCTCAATAAGAATACCAAGAGACGCATACCCAGGTACAAACACATTATTTTGACTAGGATATTATTCTTAACTTCCCTTAATTCACATTTGTAATGAACAAACAAACTGACAGACCTGCATTTTCTACTCTTTCCGCAGAGGATTCCCTCCAGACCAGTCAGTGTGCTTGTCAGATGTAGTCATGTGGCTGCTGATCCAGTGTGGAAGACCACAGACTGAGTGCCGACACAAATGCATGGAGCTCTTCTATGAACTTGTGCCTCTGCTGCCCGGTAACCCGCAGGATGTTTATAATGAAGGCAACACAGTGATTTAATTGCCATTCAGGGACTCTCCTATTCGAAGACATTTCAATCTCCTGCTTCAGAATTTGAACATAACATGAATTGACCAAATCAACTTGAAATTAACAACTGTAAAAATAATATTCACTGGTAGCACAGGGATTCTTTTTGAACAATCTCAGAATCTCACTAAGCAGAAAATATGTTATAAAAAATGTTATAGAAAAGCTTGGTCATATAAATAGTTTAGAAATGTCTTTGTGATTTAGGGGATTTTGCACCTATAGGATTGTATTAGAATTGCATATGAGAATGAGTACTAAAATTATTGAGGAAAAACATAACAAAATTTTTTATTCAAGTTCAATTTCACTTTTTTCTTCTTTTGACAGGTAAAGCATCTCCTGCGGCGTGGCTGGACGAACAGGTGAAGCAGCGTGGTCCAGGTTTTCTCGTTTCGTGTTTGGAGGGAGGTGGTTTACTCTCCCAGCCTACTTTGAGAGAGGTTGAAGCCCCCTTCAGCATCAGAAGCACCTTGCAGTGGATGGATCTACTGCTGGCTGCTCTTGACTGCTACAGCACCTTCACAAAACTGCACTGTGTACAACCCCAGAGGATCCTGGGTGGGTGAATGCACACCATGATTTAAGATTTAACTTAAGATGCATAACTAAAATCTTCTCGAATGTTTGAAATAATCGGTATCTGTCAAATTATTGCTAATAGCTTCTTCGTTTCTCCCATTCCTCTCCACATCCAGGCACTGGTGAGAAGTCCAGCTTTTTGCCAGCTGTCCGTTTCTTCCTTACAGAGCTGTCCATGCAGGACGTTCAGGCTGCCAGAGCTTGCTTCAGAATAGGTAATGCAGGTCAGTCGCACTTAAGCCCTCGTGAGACAGAGCAGTACAACTACAGCAAGTGCTCCATCATTGTCCGAATGCTGGAGTTCTCCACCATGGTACTAAAGAAATGTCCACAGGATCTCTGGAAGGTAAGATTTTTGTTGCTTGTATATTTCAGGGGAACATAATTAATTGAAAAAAGGTTCAAATAGTATTTTATGATCTTATTTACTTACCAGAACCTACCAGTGAACCTACCAGAATCTACGATGGTATAAAAAATACAATGCTGATTTAACTTTTTCACTTTCTCTTTAGTTAATGGAGCAGGATTTTTTCAACACTTCCTTCTTCACACTGGTGGCGCTGACGGTGTGTGAGCCCTCTTCCATTGGGTTCAACATGGCCGACCTAGAAGTGATAACTCAGCTGCCAGAAGTGTGCGCTCCTTTGCTTAAAGTTTTGGCATCAACGCCTTACAGGACACAAGTGGAGAGCAGCATTAGGAAGAGAATAACCGTACAGAGGTCTGCTTAATTTGTAGTTGGTTTCAGTGAATTATTCATATATAGTTATGAAGTTCTGTTTACACCTAGCTACTCCGACACTCCATTACACCTCCTATGTCCTATCATCTTAAAGGAGAAGTTCACTTAAAAAAAAAACTTTTGCTGATAATTTACTCACCCTCATGTCATCCAAGATGTCCATGTCTTTCTTTCTTCAGTTGAAAAGAAATGAAGGTTTTTGATGAAAACATTCCAGGTTTTTCTCCATATAATGGACTTTAATGGGAACCAAATGGTTCAAGGGTCCAAATGAGAGTTTCAGTGCAGCTTCAAAGGGCTTTAAACGACACCAGACGATGAATAGGGGTCTTATCTAGGACCCTTCGAGTCATGACTCGAAAAAAGATTTGTTCATTTTGATGAACAAGTTTGAACAGAAGAGTCTCGAACGCGCATCACAGAACAGAGCAAGGCGAGCATTTGTGCTTATAAAACTTACATTTTTTTATTTATTTTTGAAATGAGAGATGGTTTCGTTAGATAAGACCCTTTCATCGTCTGGTGTCGTCTAAAGCCCTTTGAAGCTGCACTGAAACTCTCATTTGGACCTTGAGCCGTTTGGTTCCCAGTGAAGTCCATTATATGGAGAAAATCCCCTGTTTTCATCAAAAACCTTCATTTCTTTTCGACTGAAGAAAGAATGACATGGACATCTTGGATGACATGGGGGTGAGTAAATTATCAGCAATTTTTTTTTAAAGTGAACTAATCCTTTAACATACATTTGTAGAAAGGCTAAAAACTGTGGTTTCAGTTGCCATGTTTTAGAATATTGATGATGAAATTTTGTAACTGATTTTAGTGATTGAAGTAAATTGTTTTTATGAGTGCTTGTTCATTTATGTGTGTGTCTTGATTGTTCTGGACAGTGTGGAGGAGTTGTGTGCTATTGATCTGTATGAGGCAGACACCAGAGACAGTCATGCTAGCATGCATCTTTTACTCTCAGCCTGTAAGCAGCTTCACCAGTCTGGGATGCTCAACTCTGTTCTGCACAGTCAGGTATGCACTGATCAAATAAATGTGATTGTTATTCTGTTCAGTCTACGTCAGTGTTTCCCAACCCTGTTCCTCGCCGCACACCAACACTGCGTGTTTTCTTTGTCTCCCTAATCAAACACACCCGATTCAACCCATTAGCTCATTAACCCACCTGATTATGAGCTGATGGGTTGAGTCAGGTGTGTTTGATAAGGGAGACAAAGAAAACATGCAGTGTTGGTGTGCCGTGAGGAACAGGGTTGGGAAACACTGGTCTACGTAGTAGTTACATTGACTTGGGTTGGGATGTTTACAATTTCTCTATAGGATGCTGGTTTCGGTCACTCTTTGGGCTCCAAACTTCTCAATAGTGTTTATAAAAGCATAGCTCCTGGAAATGAAAGGAAGTCTCTGCCCTCCATGGATGTTGGCAGCAGGAAGTTGGCTAACAGTCTCGTGCAGTTGGCGTTCTGTTTGGGAAATCAGGTAAGTGGTTTGCATTACAGGGAAGGACTAAAGCTGGGAACACATCACAAGACTGTCAGGCCGATTATGAATGTAATTTTGTTGTGACGACTGATCAGTTGTTTCTAGTCTTATATTTAAGAACCAGCCGCAAGACATGAAGATCACAGAATATTCATGTTAAACCATGAAACCGGTCTTTTTTGTTTCCCTAAACAACTCAGAGTGAACAGACGGTTGGCCTTTTGCTGAACACCATTACGCTGTCCGTCCCTCTCTCTGGCAGTCTGAATCCTCACTTCCTCAGCTTCTCTCATGGAGAGTACTTCTACAGCCTCTTCCAGACATCTCTGAATACTGAGTTACTCGGCAGTGTGGAGTGCTCAGTGCCGCTGCTGCTGGCTGCAGCCAACCAGAACCCCAGCATGGTGAGGCATCAAGCTAGACTGGGCTACATTTGCTTAAAGCTTAATAGCTAGATCTACGGTGCTTTCGGGAAGGGCATCTCTGGTGAACAAAAACACTAGCAGGATAAAACTCTAGTTTCTCTGCACGGATTGACTAAACCTTTGAAATTGTGTCTAACTTGGAATTATAACATGCTTTGGCTCTTGATTGGTTTGACAAATAAAACAAATAAGTCCTATATAGAACTGTTTTACCATTTTCTCCATAAGCACTGAAATCTGAAAACTTTTCCTGTCCAACTGTCTTTTTAGGTTAGCGTGTTGCTGAACGGCATGTTGGATCATAGTTTCCGTGAGCGTTCTGTCAGAATGTCTCAAGGCACACAATTGGCTGAGCAGGTGCTGAAGGAGTGGGATTTACTCAGGCCGTGGTGGCAGGGTCCTACAGCCTCACCAGAGAGCAAAACTTCAGTCCTGTCATTGCTCGCCAAAGTGCTCCAGGTACCACATACTCAATGATACTTTATTTTCTGTGCATTTTGAAGAGCTAAAATGGTTACATGGATGAGATTTACATCAGGAGTAGATTTTAAGATTTCGTTTTTTTCTGCAGATAAATTCCTCTGTATGCTCCAATACAGCTCACCCAGCGTTCAATGCTGTGTTCACCACTTTCACAGCTCTTCTCACAGATATATCTATGCCATTAAATCTCAAGGTAATCGTTTCCAATTTTTAGCAGTCAAATTTAAGTTTACTCTGCACCAGTACATTATAGTCTCCTCTTAGTCTTGTAGTGGCATTTTTTTTTGTACAAGTACAAAGCTAAATCTGGAAACAGTGCAATTTAGTGCATGTTTATGGCATTTGGCCAATGGACTCTATATTCATTTCTTCATATCTTTCTCTCTTGTGTTTAGAGCCAGGCTCTGATCATGCTGCCCTTCTTCACTGCATTACCCAGCATGCAACTGGAGGAGCTCAGAAGGGCTCTGGAGATGCTGGTGGCTACACATTTCCCTATGCAGTCAGATGAATTCCCCCGGGGATCACTTCAGTGCAACAACTACATGGACTGCATTCGCAAAGTGAGATGCTTAAACTGGATATTCATTTTTAGTATATTAAATCTTTCATTTCAGAGGTGGCCATATCTTTTCAAAAAGTATTATTTAATGTAATATTTAAAATAAATATAGCTCATATTTATTAAGTAACATAGGTCCTACACGCAAGAATATATATTTTATTTGTTTTTTTAAAGATTTCTTATACAATCTGAATTTATTCAAAAAAATTAGTTATCTATTCCGAAGACTATGGATACTGTTTCACTTTTTCAATTTCTTTTTCACTTTCTTGTGATAATATGTGATAATAATTAGTCTTTCATTTTGGTAATGCCAGTTTTTAGAGGCCCTGCAGCTGTCTCAGAGTCCCGTGTTATTGAAGCTCATGGCTAGAGTTCTCTGCCGGGATAAAAAACATATCATGGAGGAGCTCTTTCAGACCTGCTTTCAAAATATTGCTCACCAGTAAGTTCCAAAAATCCCTGTTTATGTTTATGTGTCTATTATTTAAAGTTAATAAATTTTTTTTATAAAATGCATTTATTGTGTATTGTTTCTCTTTGTCAGGTCCCAGTTGGAAAGACAGGTTCTTCTCCTCAGCTCGATCTACCAGTCATTTCAAGCCAAAGATGTTCCTTCAAACTCCATGCTCATAGGTCTTATAGACAGAGTCCTTCTACCACTGGCCTCTTACTGCAGCCCTCAGGCACTCTCTCAGTTCTTCATTACCAATATTGCTGACATCATGAGTACTCTACAGGCACGCTTCACTAAGGTGAGTATACTGTACTTAAAATGATTGAGACGCCAACTAGTGATGGGTGCTTAACTTTGCGAATCATTTGTTTCGAACCGGCTATTCTGAGCGCATTTCAAACTGCAAGTCATATGATATTATAACGACTTAGCGGTTCTAAAAGTTTTGGAAATTTCAATCATTTGCCGCTACGTGATGTTCTATAGGGGGCAATTCTTACAAACCCATCAAATAGTGTCTATATGGTTTTTACCTGATCTTGAATCAGTCTTATAAATTTGTATACAATGATTGACACATTAGTATAATAAAAATCAAGAGTAGTATTTGATAATCTTTTATTGGCCGGATTAACCAAGCTCTCCATAAAAAAACATAACAAAAAAAACATTACAACCAAAACAATTTAACAAAACATCACATATCATTAAATCACTTGATATAAAGGCAGAGTAGGTAATTTTGGAGTGGGTAACAATAGCAGCTTTAAAAGCATATGATCCCACCCTCCCTTCAGAAGACATCAACATACGCAGCAGATTCTACAAAGTCTCACGAAACGAGTGACCATGTTAAATTATTAATAATTCTACATAGAACGCGCTGATGTCGCTCACGTGATGTCAGCACAAGGTATAGAAATACATATGTTGACAGGCAAGTAGGACATTCAGAGCGAATGCAATGATTGGACGAACTTTTTGTGGTCCTGAGATTTCTACAATAGATATATGTACAGTTTTAATATTTAGACCAATGCTGAAGAGAGTTTCAACCAGTATAACAAAAAGTGTTTATAAAACAAATGGCCTACATTGCCTTTAATGGTATTAGAAGGTTTGTTAATTGTACTTAATATATTACACTTTAAAAAAAACAACATTTGCAAATAGTTTGTAAAAAGTGTTTTACGCTTGTTTAAGCTGATTTTTCGCTATGTTTACACCGTTCTGACCAGCAGACGTCACCAGCATGTGGCAATTCGAATGCTCTGCAACATTGAATCATTTTGCGAAGCAAATGATTCAATTGATTCAAAGTTACGAAAAGCTTTTTTTCCTCCCATGTTTTTGTCTTTTCACTCATTCATTCTGCTATTGTGTCTTTCCTGTCATATGTCCTCCAGTCTGTTGAGTCAGTCTTTGAGTGTCAGATTATAATGAAGATTGGCTGTTGTAAGCTGTTGGAGGTGTTATACTCTCGTCTGCCTAAAGAGGAAGTCTATTCTAAAAACTCTGCTATCAACCGGGCCTTCTGTGGCACCAGCAGTGCAGAAGGCAACGAGCTTTCCAAGAACCTCCTCAAGTATGTTGAGAGATATGACAATTTTCTTTTTTACCTTCAAGAGCAGATATTACACTTTATATGGTCAGCTGATTAAGTGTTATTAACACTCTTGTGCCCCTTTGATATGTTACCAAAGGAATAGTTTTCTGCAGAATTCCTAAGACTGTAACAATTTTTTTTAAAGCCCTTAAAGCCAACATGAAATTAAAATTGACAATTTGTATTTATCTATAGAGTATTGCAGTGTATTGGATGAGAGAGGTGCAAGATTGGGATAATGACTGTATAGATCAGTGGAAAGGACCAAAAGCCGGGACTCGAACTTGGGTCGCCCGAAGTGCTGTTGGGCTGTATATCGTTGCGCTGCCCACATGGCTATGGCTCCGACATTATAAAATCTTTATCTGTTTTAAAAAAACATTAACTTCCACTTTCCCTTGCAACTGCATTTCTTTAGTCTCAGGAATTCTGGAGCAAACTGCAAAAATGCCATGATAAAATAGAATTTCTGATCAATACAATATATGTCAGATTGTGTTTTGAGGCCTTCACTGAGAACATGGCAGGAGAGACGGTCCTGCTGGAGCTGAGGAGACAGTATCACTGTGCTGCTTATAACTGTACCATCGCCCTGATCAGCTGCAGCTTCAACGAGACCAAGTTCTATCAGGGCTTCCTCTTCACTGAGAAACCTGACAAGGTCTGTTACTGCGCACTGATAAATAAATTTAAAAAATCAATACGGATTGTGTACAAGCAGTTCATAATTCAATGTTTATGTTACATTTTATGATATGTTATGTTATGTTACACTTTTTTATGGTATTTGTTCACTCATCATTCATGTTCTTGGCACCCTAGTTGATCAAATAACCATAAAAATTCCTTTCAAGCTTTCTGAATTTTGTCATTTGATATTTTCCAGAATCAGTTCATATTTGACAACCTTATTGATACACAAAGGGTGTACAACTTTCCTATAGAGATTGATGTAAGTAAAGGTCTTAAACATATAATATAATATTTGTATTTGTTTTGAGTTGTTTGCATCATGTTTCCTTGCATTGATAGGTCCCTATTGAGAGGAAAAAGAAATATGTCATGATTAGGAAAGAAGTGAGTGGAGAAAACGGAGGTGAGTTGCCTGAGATATTCACAAGCTTTTAAACAACTGCATGTTTACAAAGATAAATGCCATCCACTAATATTCATGAAAATGCTGTTGTTGTCTTGATGCATATTCCTTGTAAAGCAGTGCAGGGCGCCATCTGCTCTCTTAAAACTCTTGTTCTTTTTCAGATGCCCCTGTATACCTCTCCTCCCAGTCCTACATGGCCGACAGCAGTCTCAGTGAGGAGATGAGTCAGTTTGACTTCTCCACTGGAGTTCAGAGCTTCTCCTACAACTCCCAGAATCCTTCAGGCGAGAACAGCTCCAGCAGGACTCGAGTAGGTCCTTCTTTAGTAGTTTTCTATTAAGTATAGGTCATATGTTTCAGAATATTATCTCTAAGATTATATAAGAAATATTTTATGAATAACTGTCTGCATCATTAGGAGCGTAGGGAGGTTGTGTCTCAAGATGAGACTGTGGAGCTGGAGATGGATGAGCTGAATCAACATGAGTGTATGGCCAATATGACGGCACTACTGCGCCACATGCAAAGGAACAACATTACCCCTAAAATAGAGGAGGTCTGTCTTAGCTTGACCTCATGGGCAGGAACAGTTTTGCCTAGCTTTTGTGTGAGAACACTGTCAGATATGTGCTATGTTTTGTTTTAGGGTGTGACACCTAGTGTTCTTCCTCCCTGGATAAAGTTCCTGCAGGGGAAGCTGGACAATCCATCCACCCCTCTGAACATTAGACTCTTCATAGCCAAACTAATCATCAATACCGAAGAGGTACTGCCTCAGCATTTTCATAACTCTGGGTTTATTGGTATGTTATTTATGTGTTGCTTTAATTGTACGTCTTCATGTCCAGATATTTCGTCCATATGCGAAGCATTGGCTGGGCCCACTGTTGCAGCTGGTGGTTTCCAGTAACAACGGAGGAGAGGGCATTCACTTTATGGTAGTGGACATTGTGGTGACTGTCCTCTCATGGGCCAGTTTGACCACACCAAAAGTAAGCATGAGATGGTATTTTATTTTAAATTGCATATTAACTTTCAATCTGTAGTGTACATGTACTTTTTGCAAATAAAATTATGTAGGTATGTTGCATACTTTTTTTATCTAGTTTGTCTCTTTCCCTTATCTCTCTCACCATTTAGGGTAACACAAAAGATGAGATTTTGGCCAATAGGCTCCTTGGGTTTCTGTTTAAGAACTGCTTCCACACCAAACGAGCTGTTTTCCGCCACAATCTGGAGATTATCCGCACAGTTGTGGAATGCTGGAAGGACTGCCTCACAATACCCTACGAGTAAGAAAACCGACATCTAGACTGCTTTTTTCCCTGGTTCGTAATAAATTTAATTGAAGGACACCAATTATGACATACTGTGTGGTAACTATTGTGCAGACATGAAGCTGAAGCATTTGATTTGCTTCTATTATATCATTATATAATCTTTTAGAACATTAAAAAGAGTAGCCCAGGTTATTTTTGAATGGCTTAATATACTTTATTTGCTGTAGTTTGTAAATGTAGTGAAATATTTCAAATTGAGTGTTGCTGAGATTGTAGGCTTGGATTTTTGATGCCAGGTTAAATGACCATGCATGAGGGAATGGTTGCAAAATCCTAAAGATTTGTTCCCCCTTTCCTCCTATAGTTTGATATATGAACGGTTTGCTGGAACAGATCCCAACAGCAAGGATAACTCTGTTGGATTGCAGCTTTTAGGTATTGCAATGGCCAATAATATTCCACCTTATGATGATGCATGTGGCATTGAGCATGCCAGGTAAATATTTTTTTAATTGTATTGTATTATTATTCTTTTTTTTTTCTGAAATTGTAAATTTGTATTAAAAGCCAATGTTGTTCTGTTACAATTTTTGTTATAGATACTTCCATTCACTGGCCAACAACTTATCATTCATCAGATATAAGGAGGTGTACTCAGCAGCTGCTGAGATCATTGGGTTAATCCTAAACTACATGACTGAGCAAGAAAATGTATGTATGGCTGTTTGTTCCTGCCAAACTATATCACATTTGTCACCAGAGTTATTTAGCTTTTGTTTAATGTATTGTTGAGGAATATGATGTTTGTCTTTTAGATACTGTAGTGTCCAGTAAACTTACTATTCTTTTTTTGTTTTGTTTTTTATGTGGTAGCAAAATGAAGGGCCCTTATTGAATATAACTATTACAAAGCTCATGGATTTGAGGAAGAAGGAGGTGGATGACAAATTTATTGTTTGCCTAAGCAAAGTGTCCAAACACTTCCCACCTTTGGTGGACCGGTGGGATAATTTTTTTTCCCTCAAGTCATATCTGATAAAAGCTAAAGCATATGTCTGTAAATAATGTTTGTTTTTATATTTCACAGATTCGTAAATCCTGTTTTTTATTTGCTGCCAAAGCTGCATGGCATGTTGAAGACACAATGCCTTGAATGCGTGCTGAGTCGTGCTGATGTCATCCCTGAAATCTACCTGCACCTGAAGACCAAAGGCCTCACTCAGATCATGAGCCACAGGTCAGTTAATACTGCAGTAGCTCACTTCTCCATTGTTTTACTTGTGTTATTATGGGTATTACAGGTTTATGCCTGTGATAGTGAAATATGATAGTTAAGATAAACCCTCTTCATGTCACATGCTGTGTCTTTCAGAGATGAAGCCAGACAGCGTGTTTGTCTGGACATCATACATAAGATCCTGGCATGTCTCAAACCAGAAGAGCTAAAGGAGATTTTGGGAACTGTCACAACATTTGTGTCTCATCCTTCTCCTGTCTGCCGAGAGAGAATGTATGACATCCTGATGTGGATCCAGGACAACTACAGGTAACTGACTTTACAAGCCTCCCTTCTCCTGTCCATTCATCTCACACAAAGGACTTTTGTTGTTCATTCCTCTCTATATGGTTCCCATGAGCTTCTAAGCTTTTTTTGTTGTTGTTACAGTTACAGTTTTATGATTGAATGTGTTTTGCATTTACCGTTTTATCACAAATTAAATTTACTCTACCATTCAACGTTTAGGGTCGGTAAGCTAAGCTATGTGTGTGTATATATATATATATATATATATATATTTTTTATTAAAATAAAATAAAAATAGTATTGTGAAATAATAAACATACTAATAAGACATAATATTACATAATAATAAAATAATTTAAAATAACTGTTCAAATAAATGTTTATTTTTTCTGTTATGACAAATCTGAATTTTCTGTATCATTACTCCAGTCTTTAGTGTCAGATAATCATTCAGAAATCATACTAATATGCTGATTTGGTGCTCAAGAAACATTTCTTATTATTATGTAGTGTTGAAAACAGATAACATCTTAATATTTTTGCGGAAATTTTTTTCATGATTCGTTGATGAATAGAAAGTTCAAAATAATAGTATTTGTTTGAAATAATTTTGAGATTATAAATGTCTTTACTGTTACTTTTGATCAGTTTAGTACATGCTGAAATAAACCCAACAATTCTTACTCGCAGTATCCCCAAATTCAGAACGGTAGTGTGTGAATAATAATGGTGTGTTTGCAGTGATTCTGAGAGCAGGGAAGACTGCACCTCTGTTGAAGTGCTCGGTACAGCTCGAGAGAGTCTCCTCCAGGGGCTGACAGATGAAAACCATGGCTTACAGTAAGCAGACTTTGATCACTTCATTAAACTTACATTTTTCTCACCTTTGAACAACAAAATCATTAGCATTTGAATCTCCTCACAAATCACCCTTAAGTAATTTCTTATATCCCTATGTGATTTCTCTTTAAGGCTTTATGTGCGCAATTTCTGGAGTCACGTGAGCCGTTTACCTCCAGACACTATGGAGCGCATGCTTGTCGTGCTGAAGTCACTGTATTCATCCCGCATTGAAGAACAGTTCCTCAGTCTGGCCACTGACCTGTTACTCGAGATGACCAGTCAAAGCCCTGACTTCACACGCAACATGTTTGAGTTTCCACTCTCTGAGTGCAAGTTCCAGGTAAGAACTGTTATTTATTACCGTATTTCAGAAATCAAATCTACATGCTGTATTAATACAGGTGTGTATTTTACCTTGCACTTGTACTCATACCTCGTATTTGATTAATTCAAATAGAAGTTGTTTTTGCAGACCATAATTTCAGTGCTTTCGGTTCTACTGATCTATTCCAGGACTACACGATAGACTCTAACTGGCGTTTGCGGAGTACAGTCCTCACACCAATGTTTATGGAGACCCAAGCCACCCTGGGCCCTGGCACTCAGGGTCCAGAGGCTGCAGGAAGCCAGGCAGCCACAATAAGCGGTCAGATCAGGGCCACACAGACGTCCTTGGAGTTCTCCCAGACGTTGGCTCCTGGTGCAGGTACCTCATGAAAATAAAATGAGCTTTAGTTCTTTACCTATATACTGTTGTTCAGTGGATTTTGTCACCACAGACTCTGTAGAAAAGATGTGGGGGGAATTTTTTTTTGAAGGATAACAAATGACTATTCACCATATCTTTGTGTGTAATAATAAACATCTGTTCTTTCAGGACGGCGTTCAGCATATAACTGGTTAACCGGGAGTAGTGTGGACACACTGGCTGATTATTCCCTTTCGTCTGATTCTTTATCGTCACTCTTGGTGTTTGAGAAAAAGAGATCAGAGCGCCCCCAAGCTTCCTGGAGAGCCGTGGGTGCAGGGTTTGGCTCTAAAAGGCTCACTGCTGCCAGTGACGAGACAGACAGTCGAAGTGCAGGTCAGTCACCAAAGATAAAGGAGAATGCGTGAATACATTTGATTTCTGACAAATCCCTATGATTAAAGGTTGGACGTGACTAGCATTAAGCAGTAGAGACTTCCACAGCAGTGAAACTCTGTGTTGGTTGGTTTTCCAACAGCTGAGCGGGAGCGGCGTGCAGACATTCTGAGGCTCAGGAGGAGATTTCTTAAGGATAAAGAAACGGAGAACATCAAATTTGCCAAGAAAGAAATCCAGTCTCAAAAAACAGAAAGGGTAACTCATATTCATAGATAGACATTTGCGTTATAATTTAAGTTTTTTTCTTACTGTATTCTCTTTTCTGTGTTGTACAGAAGAGAAGAGCAGATCTGAAGATCCGCCAGGATGCTCAGGTCACACTGTACCGCAGCTATAGAGTTGGAGATCTTCCTGATATTCAGATTCAGTACAGCAGCCTCATCGCCCCACTACAAGCTCTGGCACAGGTACACTGTGATTATTTTAACAATTTGGTCAAGATGTGTTTGAAAGTAATTGACTGAATATCAAAAAATGCTGAACGGAATAAAAATGTTTCTTTAAATATGTTTTACAGAGGGATGCCACACTGGCGAAGCAGCTGTTCAGCTCACTGTTTGCTGGGGTGCTGGTTGAAATGGAGAAATCCAAGTCTAGTAAAGAAACGGACAACATTCTGAAAGATCTGGTGCAGACCCTGAACACCTTCCTCAACATGAGCACTGTCTACTTCCCCCCTTTCATTTCTTGTGTGCAGGTAAGACACAATGGCTCTGTTTATAAGCTAGTGAAAAAGGCATCCCACTAGGGTTGAACAGAGCTTGAATATTAAAAATCTTGAAGACTGTTGTCCTGTGTATTGTATTATTTACCTGTATGCAAACACATTTTAATCATTACATTACAGGATATGAGTTATCATCATAAGGCCCTTCTTGGTGTTGAGCCGGCTCTTGTCAGTGCCAGCTGTCTCGCCAGTCTGCAGCAGCCCATGGGCATCCTGTTACTGGAGGAAAGTTTGCTTCATGGCACTGGAGCATCAGAGGAACCTCCCTCGAAACGAGCTCGAGGCAAACGAGAGCTGCCACCTGACACCGAAAGATGGATCCACCTCGCCAAGTAAGATCAAAACTCCCTCATAAATGTTGGAAGCGTTCACCATGTTCATAATTTCTATACTAATTCATATTCTTCTGTAGACTTTACAGGTCTTTGGGAGATTATGATGTAGTCAGGGGAATCTTTAGCGGCAAGATTGGTACAAAGTCAATAACATTCACGGCCCTGCAAGCAGAAGCAAAGAGTGATTATGCTGAAGCTGTGAAGCTCTACAATGAGGTATTGATGTGTTTTCTTGGTTACAAACACACTATGGGAACATAAACAGATTCAGAATATGCTGTTTTTAAATGTTTGATAGAGAATATCAGATTTTCACTACATGATTATAGTGGCCAAAAGAATTCACAATAACAATATTATCAAGTTTATAGAAATTTTGGAGAAAAAAAAATAGATAATGCTATTAGTCAAGTACATCTTTAACTGAATCACAATACAAGTGTAGAGAGGCTGAGAGTTTCTAGCCATAACTCTACAAAAGTGTACAAAAAAAGAGTCCAAAAGTCCCAAAAACTTGCGAGTAAGTGTCTCGCTTTCATCTTCTCCTATGGAATGATTTGGTTATACTTTATTTTGATAGTCCAATTTAAACATTCTACTAACTTTGGGTATTTTGGGGCGGCAGTGGCTCAGTGGTTCATGTAGGTTGTCTACAAACCAGAAGGTTGGTGGTTCAACTGACCAAGTGTCGAGGTGTCCGTGAGCAAGACACCTAACCCCAGCTGCTCCCGACGAGCTGGATCGCGCCTTGCATGGCTGACACCGCCATCGGTGTATGAATGAGTGAGTGAATGGGTGAATGTGAGGCAAATGTGAAGCGCTTTGGTGGCCATTGTGTCTGTGAAAGCACTATATAAATGCAGTCCATTTACCATGTAATAGAATATGTTGACATGTATTTGCAAAGTTACTTAGTAGAATGTCTAAATTGGACCATCGAAATAAAGTGATACCAATGATTTTCCCTGGCAGTAGTAGCTACACGTCATTGTCTTCAACGGCCAGCATTCAGTTGCAATATCACCACCTACTATATTGGAGTGTCAACCAGATGTTGGATTATTTATAAAATATCAACATTACATCCAGGGGTTAAAGTGGGCCGTAACGGTCGGGAACTGCGTTCCGGCACCTCAGATAAATAAATAAATAAATAGATAGATTCATTAATCTCAACGAATCTCACTCGTACCAAGATTGACATTTGTTTTCCCTAGCCACTGTTCTATAGGGTCTTACAAAGATATCGTGTTGTTTTGATTCAGGCTTTGAACACAGAGGACTGGAATGATGGAGAGCCCACAAACACTGAGAAAGATTTCTGGGAGATTGCTGCCCTGGAAGCCTATAATCACCTTACAGAGTGGAAATCTCTGCAGTACTGTGCCACAGTCAACATTGACGACAACTCACCCGTCAGACTAGAAAAAATGTGGACAGAGCCATTTTATGTGGTATGATTTTTAAGATTTGAGCAGTTTCAGTTTGAGATATTTTTTCATGGTTGTGTCACCACAAAGAGTAACTAATCATATTATCAAATAATGTAATATCCTGCAGTAATTGCTTCTGTTTATTTCTCTAATAGGAAACATACCTGCAGTACATGATGCGTAGTATGTTGAAGCAGCTGCAGCTGGGCGAGAGAACTCAGGATCTGCTGAGCTTTGTCGATGCTGCCATGAAGATGGAAGAGCACAAGATCATCATGGAGACCCATTACAGTCAGGAACTGAGTCTACTGTACATCCTGCAAGAGGACTATGACAGAGCCAAATACTATGCCAACAACTGCATGCAAGTCTTCATGCAGGTCAGTTTCAAACCAATGCAGACAGACACACATTGCATCTATTTGTCCCTATGTGATCTGTCCGGTAAAGAGGGTTTTTTTCCTTTCTTCAACAAATGCCATATATTTACACTCCTGATTTTTCTTTCCACATAACATGGTATCATGTAGAACTACTCAAGTATCGACCCACTGCTGAACCGCAGCCGTCTGACTGTGCTACAGTCTGTCCAAGCTCTGACGGAGATCCAAGATTTCTTGAATTATGTCACTGGAGAGGGTGAGTAATTGATCTTAGCCAGGTTGGTTGAACCCATGGAAATGTATAACCATGTTGTGGGCTTTCAGCAAACTAAATGATCACTGTATCTTGTTGCTCTCAGTCTCAGTGAATTCTCTCAAGATCATGATCAGACGATGGACCAGCCGCTATCCGGATGCTAAACTGGACCCCATGAATGTTTGGGATGACATCATCACATCTCGGTGATTTACTGCTACTTTACGACACCTCACTGGGAATACAGATTTCTCAATGCTGTTATAGTGAAGAAGTGGTTCACCACCTTGAAAAGTCTGGAGTTTTATAAACGTCCCATCCATGCTTTCGTCTTTTGTTTTTTAGTTGTTTCTTCTTGGATAAGATTCTCGAGAGGCTGACTTCCACCCCTGAAAACAGCATGGAGGTGGACGGTGCGGAGCAGGCGAGTGGAGAGGAACTCGGAGGGCTGGTTAAGAGCTGCAAATTCGATATGAAACTCCAAATGGCAGACAGTGCATGGAAACAGGTGCTCGGGGATTTCAAACTTTAGCTTTGGTGCCCAGTAGGGAACTGAAGAGATATCTATTGTTTTCAACATCAGTCATTCAAGCTTCTCAAATGCTTATGCTTCATATTTAAACAACCTGCAATATGACAATTAAGAAACAAGCAGAACGTAATGTGTTCATTTTGTTGACAGAATAACTTTCCGGTGGCATCTAAGCTGTTAAAGGAACTTCACCGTGATGCAAAGACAGATGGTAACTGGTTGCTCCGCTGGGTCCACAGCTTCAGCCGTTTTACTCACAGAAAAATTGCAGGCCTTGGATCTGCTGAAAAGATTAATGCTTTGCTCAAGACTGTTCCACTTTTAAGTATGAATCATCCACTCTTATCATATAGATACACATCATTTCAACCCTCGTCACAGTCCGAGTTCCTGATTGACGCATTACTGTGTTTTACAGTGGATGCTGAGAGTCAGAGGGAAGGTCCATCTGCTCGGATGCTCCGTGACCAGAAGATCCTTCTGGGTACCACCTATGACCTCATGGCCAGCGCTGCAGATCGCAGTCCCTCTGCTCTAGAGACTCTCGGGGAAGATAAAGTACAAAAGATTCTCCAGCTTTCAATGGTCTCATCTGTCACCCAGGTATTTAGACATAGCTTTCTGGCATGTATTGCTTATTGAAGTCAGATTACAATTGTTATTGTAGAATTGGTCATGTTCCAAATGAGATTATTTAGATGTATTTTTGGTATTTATTCTGTACATTTTGAATGTCTTCAATATGAAAAAGCAAGGAGCAGCACCATGGTGCTGATATACTATTATTCCAATGTTTAGGGTCAGTAAGACTTTTGTTATGTTTTTTTTAAAAAAAGAAGTCTCAGAAGAAAGAAGAATAATTTGTTAATACATATTAAATATAAAATGTATAATAATCAATTTGTATTTTAATACATTCAATAATACAATCCTTGTGATGGCAAAGCTGATTTTTTAGCATCATTACTCCAGTCTTCAGAGTCACATGATCCTTCAGAAATCATTCTAATATGTTGATTTGGTGATCAAGATGAGAAATTTCAAAAGATCCGTTTTATTTGAAATAGAAATCTTTTGTAAAATGTAATGTGTCCTTTCTGAATAAAAGTATTAATTTCTATATATATATATATATAACTTCTCCCAAACTTTTGAATGGTAATGTAATGTTTGCACCATTTTAAACAGGTGAACAAAAAAAGTTTATGCCTCCTGAAGAAATAGGTTTGAAATATCATAATCTTTTTAGTATGAGCCTGTCTAAAGATGTGTGTGCTTACAGTTAGTACACAAGTTAATAATGCTGGTACTTACTAATTGATTAAAAAGATATTTTAATGACATTTGCCATTTACCTATGGCACTTAAAAAAAGGAGGAACATCATTTTGCCACAATTTTGATGATGATGACTGCATATTTGCTTGATAAGTTTTTCTTACCCCAGTTTGGATCATGCGTGTTATTTTTCTGCTCAGGTTGTAGAGGGTCTGCAGATGCAGGCTCTGGAGTTGTTGCGAAGTGCTGCACGTAAGGCAGAAGAGGAAGAGCAGTCCTTCAGCCAGCAGCATGTGCACACAGATGGTATTGTGGAGGCCTACATGACCTTGGTCAACTTCTGTGACCGAAGACTAAGAGCGAGTGAACAGAAAGAAGAGGGTGAGACAGCTGTGGATCAGTACAGCACCCAACTGCTCTCATAAATACAGAGTACCCTACAAGTGTCTCACAGGATTTATAATGTCTTTTTGTGATTCCATGCATGCAGGCAGTGGTTAAAGTGCAAGTTGATGTACTCACAACAATGCCTTTGATGTTTAATTCTAGCATTCAGTTGTAAGCTGCAGTCCTTGCCTGGACACGTTGTAAAGATGATGCTGAAGGCGCTGAAGCTCAACTCAGATGAGGCCAGGCTCAAGTTTCCGCGTCTCCTGCAGCTAGTAGAGCTGTACCCCGCAGAAACCCTGGACCTGATGGTCAGAGAGGTGCGAGATCATTTGCTAAGTTCATCGATTTTAGGATTTATGTACAGTATAGTCAATCAGCAAATATGGCAAATAAACCATGATGCACAGTGGATACTACAGATGGTCCAGAGGAATATTACTGTGTCCACTTAGCAAAATATTTTTACATGGTTAAATTAATATTTAGAGATTTAGATATTTTAGGGGAAAATGTAAATATAAATGAATAAGGCCAACATAAACAACTACTTTTAATCTGGAAATTGCATTTTTAAATGGCTAATACAGATTAGATACTGTATTGACAAATCTAAAGATTTTGATAACAATGCCTCATCATTCATCTCCTTGTGAAGTATTAAATTGAGCAAACTGTTTTTTTTCTTTCTTTTTTTGCCATTTTAGGTTGTTAGTGTGCCTTGCTGGTTGCTGATTGGCTGGATCAGTCAAATGATGGCTCTTCTCGACAAACCACAAGCGACAGCAGTTCAGCATGTTATAGAGGAGATCGCAGAATGCTATCCACAAGCCCTCATCTACCCGTACATGATCAGCAGAGAGAGCTACACCTTTGAGAAGTCTGCAAGTGGTCAGAGGAACCGGGAGTTTGTTGAGAAGTATGTAAAGGTCTGTTCAGTGACTTCGGCTTTCCTGATATTGAGATGTGAAAACTGTGTTGTTTGTGTACCAGGCTGAAGTCAATACTGGATAAAGGTGGCGTCATTCAAGAGTTTGTAGATGCCCTTCAGCAACTTACCAACCCTGACATGCTTTTCAAGGTACAAAAGTCCTTTTCCCTATGAGTCTTGCCCCAAACTTCCAAGTGCCGTTAGTTTGAGCCAGTTTTGAGAGTCAAGCCCATTTGAGCTGCTCAAACAGATTGCAGTTTCAGTTGGTCCCTCTAGTGGCACAGTAATTACACACTTTCTCTTTTACTAACTGGGACTTGACATTTTTATGGCCTGTTGTGGGAGTTTTGATTCTCAAGTAATGGTTTGGCAGGACTGGTGGGGTGAAGTGAAGAATCAACTGGACAAACCGGACTTGGACGCAAAGAAAACGAAGCAGCTCTGCGAGGAAATGACTGGATGGTTTGGTGATTCAAAGTCTCCAGGACTTGGGTCTTTCCGAAGAAAATTCATTCAGGTTCATAACTTTCTAAGTTCTTATACTTGTGTACAGTACTTAAACAATATCAAATTCACAAAGCCTGCAATTGAATTAAATGTATGTGATGCATATTTTGAATGAAGCACAAACAATGTGTTCTTTTACATGCAAGCAGCTCATTGTCCAATATTTTCAGCATCACAGAGTGGCTTGGTTGGCAGTAAATGCTGCTTTGCACAAACTCATCTCTGCATCTGCTCTGAGTTTGGGTTATTTATAATGCGCATTTGAGAACGCAACATGTAACAACTTTTTTCCCAAACTTTTATCAAGAAATGCCTGATATTGCCAACAAAAGAGCCCCTTTAAGGGCTCCCTGTGGTTTTACCAACTAAGCCATTAGTATATAATTATTGTAATTTTACAGTTGTACTATATAATAATAATCTTTATTAATACTCTTTATTTGAGTAAAATATTAGAGTAGTCATATTTTGTTACATTTTTTATAAAGTAATAACAATAATCATAATAAAATAAGTATTACTATTGCATTATTATCATTTTATTAGATTATTAATTAGATTATTAATTAATTAGATTATCATATTAATTAGATTATCCCTCCTCCCAAATGTACAGCCCAACCTAAACTAAATATCTGATGTTTTAGAATGGTAGATGTGTGTTGTTGTTGTTGTTGATGCTGTTGTTTTAAATGTAAACTACCTTCTGTTGTTTGAAGATAATTAGGTTACACTTTATTTTGATTGTCACTTTAGACGTTCTACTAATTATAAGTAACTTTTCAACTACATGTCAACTAACTCTCATTAGAGTATTAATATATTATAGTAGACTGTCTGTAGACTGTTAGGTTATGGTTAGGTGTTAGGGTTCAGGTTAGGAGAATAAGTTTACCTGTAGTCGCCAAGTTACTTATAGTCAGTTGAATGTCTGTAGGGGGACCAACAAAATAAAGTGTTAGCAGATATTAAGCAGACAGTCTACTAATACTCTAATGACAGTTAGTTGACGTGTAGTTGAAAAGTTACTTATAGTTAGTAGAATGTCTAAAGTGGACTATCAAAATAAAGTGTTGTTACCCATAATTAATCAGATATCTGCTGGTTTCTCTATATTTCTTGAATAAATGCATATTTTGGGTCTACTGTTACATTTTTACTGTATGTGCCTGTCACAGAAATACGGTAAAGAAGTGGAAAAGCTGCTTGGTGCTGGTGGGTCCAAGTTGTATGAAAGGCGAAAGGATAAGAATTTCCTTCAGCAGGTGGACCACATGGCCGCCTCCATGAAAGGTTTCCAGAAGGAACCAGGTAACATGAAGGAATATTCACCCTGGCTCAGCAACTTCAAAGCAGAAATGCTTCAAAATGAACTGGAGGTACCAGGTTAGTTCAAAACTTTTTTTACTTTTACCTTTTCATAAATCATGTCATTTGTTTCTCATTACTTTAATAAAGTACTGCATGTATCATAAGTGTTTGTCTTTTGAAGTCATCTGGTTCTGGTCTTCCCTCTACAGGTCAGTATGATGGCAAATCGAAGCCTTTGCCTGAATATCATGCCAAGATCACGGGTTTCGATGAAAGGGTACGAGGAATAATGTTCTTATTATCTTATTAGGTGTTATTTTTGACATGATTATTTCAGTGTATTACAATTCATCTACCAAAACTTAGGTGAAGGTAATGACATCTATTAGACGGCCGAAGCGCATCATCATACGAGGAGATGACGAGCGGGATTATCCGTTCCTAGTGAAGGGCGGGGAGGACCTGCGGCAGGACCAGCGCATCGAGCAGCTCTTTGGCGTGATGAACATGATTCTCAGTCAGGACACTGCCTGTTCTCAGCGGAGCCTGGCACTCCGCACTTACCAGGTCGTTCCCATCAGCAGCAGGTACCAGGATGGGCTTCTCTTGATTCAACTTGTGTGCTGGGCTGACCTTAACTGTTTTTTAAAGGTTGTTAACAAATGTCTGCTGACATTTACAGGATTGGCCTGATTGAGTGGATGGAGAACACCTGCACTCTGAAGGACTTCCTTTCCAGCAGAAGGACTGAACAAGAGCAGAAGACAATCATGAAGTGAATATTTATTCCTTTCCCTCAGCAAATAAAGCAAAATGTTCATGCCTTCATACCTTGCAATTGGTACTCTGCATTGAGTGAATCAAGTGTTACTTTGTTTAAATGTATTTTAGGCCTAATGAGTCCTATGATGACTGGGTCAGCAAAGTTGCTGGGAAGGTGGAAGGCATTAGACGATATGCTGAACTCTACAAGTAAGTCGCCAGTTCATTTAACCACTTTCCATGGGTCAATGTGACTCAATGGCTTTAAAATGTGACTTGTCATTGTATAAATAATATTATATCTTAATCCATTTACATTTGAATCACTACAGGAAAGCAAAACGAGTGGATACTGTGAATAACTTTAGGAGAATTGAGCAGATGGTGCCTGATGACTTGTTAAGGTATGCCATCATTTCTCTCTGCATTATACATTGTTCAAATGTAACACTGATGGTACATTTGTCCTAAGTCTAAAAGGATTTAATGATGCCATGAATGGTTGTTTTCAGGCGAGCTTTTGTAAGGATGAGTACCACACCCGAAGCCTTCCTTTCGTTGCGGTCCCATTTCAGCAGCTCTCATGCTGTGCTCTGTGTCAGTCACTGGATTCTGGGCATTGGGGATCGGCATCTCTCTAACTTCATGATCAACACGGAGACGGGTGGCATGATCGGCATTGACTTTGGTCATGCTTTTGGATCAGCCACACAGGTGGGTTTTTTGTCTTGTCTTCATGAGTATGTTTGACTGACAAAAGCACAGCTACAAACAGTTACTGTACTAATTTAGAGATAAAAGATAGATGAACTTCTTGACTATAACTTTGTTGCATGTAGTTCCTCCCAGTGCCTGAACTGATGCCATTTAGACTGACACGGCAGTTTATTAACTTGATGCGACCCATGGGCGAGTCTGGCCTCATCCAGAGTGTGATGGTACACTCACTGCGAGCCTTCAGAGATGACCCAGACCTGCTGCTCAACACCATGGATGTGTTTGTGAAGGAGCCTTCGCTGGATTGGAAGGTAGAAGAACTCAAAGCAGATTTTAAGCCTGCAAACAGAAACAAATAGCTTGCTTTCCTTTTTGCCACATAGCCCTCAATGTAATCATCGAAGTGATCTGTCCTCATCGTAGACCCGTTTCACATTTTCCATTTTCTAGTTTCCCACTTAAGAGTTCATTTCAATAACAGGCTTATACATTATTGAATCAGTATCAAAGAGGCAGGCTACTTGTGAAATACAACACCGTCAGCATATTCCTCATGTTCCAGAACTTTGAGCTGAAGCAGCTGAAGAAAGGAGGTACCTGGACAGAGAGAGTGAACACCGAAGAAATAAACTGGTTCCCTCTACAGAAGGTCAGCTTTGCTCGCCGGAAGCTAGAGGGAGCCAATCCCTCGGTTATAACACGGTAGGTCCAACCACAATACTCTGAACTCTTATTTTTATGGATTTCTGGCAAAAAAAAAAACATGGCTGTTTTAAATATTTACATTGGTTGAACTTAATTACAAAACATCATGATATGTTGCCAGTTGCATTAAATGATTACTTTCATTCTAATTCTTGTAAAGACTTTAACACCATTTTCTTCATAGAGAAAATAAGAATGTACCAGTCGTATCTTATACAGAAACACATTTCTAACCGCGTTGATTGGTTAATGTTCTAGTGAAGAGATTTGTCTCGGATTTGAGAAGACCCCGGAGTATAAAGGAATGTTGGCTGTTGCTCGAGGGGAAGAACAACACAATATACGAGCTCGACACAATGAGAAAGATCTGAGTGTTGAAGATCAGGTAGATTGCTTGCTCGATCAAGCAACTGACCCTAATATACTGGGCAGGGTATGGGTAGGCTGGGAACCGTGGGTTTGAACCAAATAGTGGGTGGCATAATGAAGTCCAAGTTTTTTGTATATTTTTTAAAAATGTTGTAAACCTTTTCTCAAATTTTAAAGACAAGGCTTTCAGATCTGTAGCTACTACCAAAGACACTGCAATGTTTAGCTATACTGCAAAATTTTATGAGATTGTTTTTGAAGTGATGTTTATTTAAAAAAAAAAAAAAAAAAAAAAAACTGTAGCACATAGTTGTCAATTTCCATTGCACTGCATTAAAGGCATCCAGCCACCAAATAAAACATCTATATATGTCGTTGTCTTACTGGAGCCTACAAAAAATCTGTGTTTGAACAGATACAAAAGGGTGAGACTTCATTCTCTTCACTTTTGTTTGATACATCAGCTTTCATCAATCAATCACTGGGGTAAAAATGATGGGAGCATTTGAATTTACAGTGAGCTAGTGACATAACCATGGCCCTGTTTACACGTACATGGTTATTTTTAAAAAACTGAGACATTTCCCTCTGTGCCCTTGTTTACATGCAAATGGAGGATCGCCTCTGAAACCAATTCTTTCTAAAAACTCTTGGCCAGAGTGGAGATTTTGGAAAACTTTGTTTGCATGTAAATTGAGAAAAACAGAGTTTTAGGCAGCTGACGTCACAATATGCGACAGAACTTGCACCTGCGTCAAAAGTGCGACCTGTTTACATTTTCATTCGATGGTGATCATGGATGCATTCAGTGTTCTTGTTGGTGCAAACCCTTTTCGTCTGTTTGCATTTGCAAATACAGCTGCTCTAATATGTCGAGGGGCAGAGACAAATGACTGCTCAGAGGTCAGCAATTTTGAGGAAGTGATTCATTGCTGTTGTAGCTATTTTCAGATTCTGATTGGCTAACGTGGGCTTGAGCTTCTCGTTACACTGCCACCTACAGGTTTGGCATGCTCCTGACGGCATATATACGGGTTGGTGTAAACGAACACTTTTCTGAAAACTGACAGGTGTGCACAATGTTATTTTTGTAAAACGGAGAGGGTGAAATGTCCGTTTATGAAAATAGCCGGCCACATGTAAACGTAGCCCAAGTTATAACACTGTTAGTGGTTAAGGATCATTTAATTTGAATGAAGTTCAAATATTAGTTCTTAATATGGTGAAGCAATAAGTTAGATTTATTCAAGTAAGGCAATTACCTAATCAATTGTTAATCATCTTTATTGATCAACAAAAAAGAAATTAGGCCACAGTTGGATTGGGTCAAAATAGCTTCAGGTTTTTCCACAAAGGCTTTGGGTTTGAGCAAATAAAGTCTGTTGTGCAGGTACCGTAAGGTCAGAGAGATTACATAGATGGGTACAGGTTAATACACAAAGCAACCAATATATAGATTTATATACATGTATATATATATTAACCAAAATGGCAATATTACAAGACTGCATAGTATTGAGATACAAAACTGTCTTAATGCAATACTGAAGACCAATATTTGCTACTGCAGCACATTGCATGTGTTTTGCTCTTGACTGCCTTGCTTTTGTTCATCCTTACATTTTGGGCCTCCAGCCATTAATAAACTGCATGAGTTTCTTCACTTGAAGTTTGCTTAGCTTAAAGTCTTCTGACAGAATCTCCTCTGTTAGCTGCAAGAGCAAATTTCCATCAATTTTTTCTTGGACAAACAAAGAGACAACATCATCTGACAAACCGATGAACCGTAGTGACTTAGAAACCTCCTCAATGGAGATACCTGATAGATTACTTGGTGGTTGCCAAGACAGCCCTGAAGCTCCAGGGCAGGAAATGGAGAATACATCTGTAGTGCCGTGATGCGGCCTTTCAAGCAAGCAGCTTTTGGACTCAAGTTCCAGGACGTCCGCATCGGCCGTGGCTGTAATGGCAGGCTCTGCGTCTTTCTTCGTATCGTTACATTTAGGGGTTCTTGGAGGCAAGATTGGGCAGGACTGGCTATGCTTAGTGTTACATTCCTCTGTTGATTTGTCTCTGCACATTTCCATGGTATAGCTGGTGGACTTGGTGCAAAGCTGTGAAGACTGGGAAACCTGTTGGGTCTTGGAGGCCACAGCACTTCCCTCACAATTTGCTCGCCTATCGAAGTCTAAAAGGCCTGAGGGACAAGCCTTAGGAGTACCAGGGGTCCTCTTCCGAGGATAACTAGAGTAACTCCGGCAGTGAGGAGACGGGAAGTCCTCACCTTTATACGAGTCACCCCCGGAGAAATCATTTGGCCAGGAAAGGCGGGAGAAAGAGGCATCTACCGAAGGATTGAGGCAAGGGAGAGGCTTGGAGCCTTCACTGGGATCTGGTCTGACCCAGTTACATGGGTAACATGCGTGGTTCTGATCATCCGATTCACTCTGAGATTCGCCCTCTCCAACTCTATTTAGAGATGGAGAACAGGGAAGGTAGAAGAGAAATGTTCAATCAAAACACAAAAACGAATGTTCAATACGAACAGTGCATAACTCACATGTTGTGTAAGCCGGATGAGTAATAGGATAGTGTTGGGCTTGGGGAGCGGGTATCTGTCTGACGTGGCTTGGCAGGAGGGTATGGCACTGTGGCACTGCTTGAGGTCGCCTGCTTGGTGCTCCTCGGTGGAATCGGTGGAGCATTCAACAATCGGCACTCTTCCTTCACCTGCAAAGGTGACAAAAAAAACTGTAATGGCTCTAAAATGTGAATGGATAAAGATTTCTTGAGACAGACAAATGTATCAACTAGGCCTTAAACACTTGAAATGTTAACCTTTGTTTCTACTTGGATACAATTAGACCTTCAGGGATTGACCAACAGTACACAAATAAGTCACTATGTAAGCAAGCACAGAATAAACTTTGCCTTATCTGCCAGTGTGAAACAGACAAAAAGCCCTAAAATCATGGATTTTTTGATCAGGTGCATCAATAAATTAAGATTTCTACAAGCAGTTTAATGTTCTTTAGATTCTAAAACTGTCTATATTAAAAATTAATATGTAGGGTCCCCACTTTTTCGATCAATGACTTTTACAGTCTTTTGTGTTTTACTGGATAAGGATTTGTAGAAATGTTTTTATTCAGTCTATTTTGCTGGTGAATCTTTCACTATTTTGTTAACCATTGCCCAAACCAAACGAACTGTCTCAAAAGAACAATTCACTCACAAATCACTTTTGCTTGCAAGGTTTAACTCTACACAAATTGTTTTCCATGACCATCTCAAGCCAGATATCTGCTACATATTATCAATAACAGCATTTACACGACCGTTTAATAGTTTGTGGTCAGTAAAATGAATTGCTTTTCAAAGAAGTCACTTATGCTCCCCAAGGCTTCATTTATTTGATGAGATTAATCTAGTAAAAATGAACTCACAGCTTCAGACTTCGGAGGCACTGGTGGTGGAGGTAGAATGACATCTGTGCCAAACAGTGCACTTGTAGGACCTGCTGTGGAGAATGGCAGTACAGTCGTGCAGCCAGAGACAGTAGGGTTTCCCTGGACACCCTCAATGTGGTCTAGAACAGGTCCAGAATTCTTAACATGATCCAACCAAAGCTCCTCGTATGGCACGTCTGGTTTAAGGGAGCCTGAGGAACTCTCCAGCAGCTCAGGGAACAGATAATCTGCATCCGGCGGTTCTGCTGGCACACAATCTCCACATAAGCTAACACAACCCTGAAGATTCACCTCACTGTTCCCATGAAGATTGTTTCCGTAGACACAGACAGACAGGCGATGAAATGACTGCGTGAGCTCATCTCGGGCTGAACTTAGAGAGCTTGGCAAATGCACGTGTGAGGGGCAGCCATTGCTCCCGCTTCCACATACCGTCCCTCCGGCGCTACTTTTTTTCGGGCTCTTGCCGTCCTCAATCCAGTCCACCCGCACATCACGCACTGCCCTAGAGTAGTCGTCAATGTCGAACTGCTCCTGGCAGTAAGCAAACCAGCGGTGGACCACTGTCTCCAGCCAGGCTTCTCCTTGAAGCAGCCCTTCAGGCACCAGTAAACGTGGCAATGCTGTGGACACATGCAAGGGGAAATGCACTGGCAGTATTTTGTTCGAACGTAACGCACAACACACGACCACCGTCTTAGTCTGGATGTTGACCAGCTTGTATCGATGGCCTTCGCGGATCAAATGGAGGTCATGCGGATTACGTGGCGGGCTGCTGGGCACCGTGACATTAACGGGTAGCCTGGTCTTCTCCACGATTGTGCGAATAGTGTGTTCTCCTTCCTGCATCTGCAGCTCCAGTGGCGAGCAGGTACTGAAGCGACCACGGCACTGGAAAGGCAGGCTGATGCTCTCATTGGTGCGGTGGTTCATGCAGATTAGGCAGGGCATCTTTCCACGGCCAAGCTTACTGATGGAGTTAAGCTTGCCGATGCGCTTGAAGAGAGTGTTGAAACGTGATTTTTCTCGCGATGTTTTGGCATAGAGGATCTCAGCCTGCCCCATTAGTGTCAGCTCATCCCCAGTGCTTAGTGTGATGTTGTAGACTTCCGTGTCCTCATTGGATTCTCCTGATGCCATCTAGGAGAAAGACAATTTGAACGGATCAATGAAAAAAGAAGTAGTCAAATAATGCTAGTCATATAGAATATCTTTGACTGCCGCCAATCTTACAATTAGAGGATTAGTTCACTTTTAAAAAACTTTTGCTGATAATTTACTCACCCCTATGTCATCCAAGATGTCCATGTCATTCTTTCTTCAGTCGAAAAGAAATTAAGTTTTTTGATGAAAACATTCCAAAAAACATGGATTTTTCTCTATATAATGGACTTCAATGGGCCCCAAACGGTTCAAGGTCCAAATGACGAAATAGCGAAATGATCGGTCATTTAAAAAAAAAAAAAATGTTTAAGTTTCATAAGCTCAAATGCTCGCCTTGCTCTGTTCGGTGATGACCTTTTCAATATAATTGCGTATTACGTGACATCATGAACGCCCATCACAGAACAGAGCAATGTGAGAATTTGTGCTTATAGAACTTAAACTTTTTTATTTATTTTTTTAATTGACTGGTCGTTTCACTAGATAAGACCCTTCTTCATCGTCTCGTATCATTTAAAGCCCTTTGAAGGTGCACTGAAACTGTCATTTGGACCGTTTGGAGCCCATTGAATTCCATTATATGCAGAAAAATCCTGGAATGTTTTCATCAAAAACCTTAATTTCTTTACGACTGAAGAAAGAAAGACATCTTGGATGACATGGGGGTGAGTAAATTATCAGTATCAAAATTAAAAGTTTTTTTAAAAGAGAACTAATCCTTTACCGAGGCAAATCGGTATTTCAAATGAAATTACAAATACAATGCCTGACATATATCTAGATAAATGTGTCTAAATCAAAAACAGTGGCTGCGGTGAGCACAAAACCAGACCTTAACATTGAAGGTTATTTCCTCCATGACATAAACTCGCTCAGGGAATGCTTTGGCCACTTCCTCCACGCTGTTGAAGTACTGCACAGGCTCCTTAATGTCCCTGTCCTGCTCCAGCAGCTTAAACTGGCCTGTGACATTTAGTAAAACCGAGCCATTATGTAACATCATGACAAGGATAAAGCAAAAGCATTGAGTCAATATGTTCATTTCATTAACCTAAACATAAATAGATTGGATTTCAAGCCAGGCCATTTCCGTGGAAAGCAAAGAAATAAATTATATAAATTTGGGCAAAATAAACAAATAAAATTTAGAGTTAGACATAATTAATTCATATAACTGTTCATTTTTATTCCTTGAACCGAAATAAAAAAATAAAAAAAATCATATTTTCACAAATTATATAAAAACACTGCACCAGAGAAAGAAGTAGTAAAATAGACCGTTAACTAGGTCTGTATGAACCAAATCCAGGGTTTTTAAATTCTAAGGAAGGTCTTGTTTCCTTTAAGTGGCCAACTGACCCTCTCCACAGCCAGAGAGGAATGTCAATATGAAAAGACCAATTAGCTAATGAACTCCCAACTAAAACCAGATGGGAAATACAACAGCACAGATCTTTGCCTTTTCTGTTTCAATAAGTAGCAATAAAACAGTGAATCCTAGCAGACTAACTTTTATTTCCTTTGTCTTACTTATGGAAAATACATAAGATGTCAGAAAGAACAGAAGATGTTTCTTCAAACAGTACAATGTGCATTACAACAACTGAATGGCTTACCCTCATAATGGACAGGGATCTCGATTTTCGGTCCGATGACATAATGGCCCTCCTCTAGGCTATGAGCGGTAATTGTGGTCCACTGCCGGCATGAATGAATCAAGAGGTAGTCATTTTCTCTCAGCCCTTCCACCGATTCCCCTGAGGCGAAACACAATATGACAGCAGTATGAAACAGTGACCTTAATAGTGTGTCGTTTTGTCAAAGTAAAAATCAGCAAAGAGGAAACAAGCTTAAGTATATAATTAAGTCCATGATGAAACTGATCTAAAGAACAACAGTTGCAAAAAAATATTAAGGTCATAATTTAATCTACTTATACAATAACAATGTATTTGTAAGTAGAGCATTCACACAATAGGTGTAACTAGTATTTGATATGGGTTACTTTTGTGTGCCTTTAGTTCTGTCTGTTGTACCCAATGAGCGCAAGGGTTCAGTTTAGTGAGTCTAATGATAGTGCCCCAGTTCCCATAATGATAATGATCTAGTTCCTCTGATATTATGACTTCCTCCATCTTTACTCAGTTCACCCACAATCACACACTTACTTACTTTTTAAGCACTTTATAATAAATAAACAACTCCTTTGACTGTGTATTATTCGTGTTTATATAATTATTATTTGAGTGTTTCTCGCACCTAAAGTCTCAGAATTGAGGAGGTTGCGGTCTAGTTCGGAAAACCAAGGAATTTTGTAATACAAATGAAATGTTAACTTAACTATATGGTTGATGTTTTTGTTATTAAACAATCTGGCCTCTGGCTAATTTGCGTTAGCTTGCTAACGTCCATAGCTCACATTTCTGCCTTTTATTTGGCCGTTTGATCTTTAACCGACTCAAAACAACTAAACACGCATCAGTTGTAACGTAGACTGTGTAAGCGATGGCAGTAAAGGCCCAGGTTTAAAGGTGTTCCGCTGTGTGTGTTGATAAAGCTTCGCGTTAGCCTAGCGCGAAGCGGCTAATGATTGGAATTCCACAGGAGCGCGACCGCCCACGCGCAGCTGCCGCTACTGCACACAACACCAATAATTCAGGACAAACCTTACCGCTGTCCAACTTCACAATCTGTGGCAGTCTGTAGGCACTAACAAGTCTATCCAAAGGTAGTGTCGTCGTACTCCACGTTACATCTTTTAAACTGTTGTACAGCATTGATCCAAGGTCCATGTTAGCTTGCTAACATCAGCACGTTAACCCACCGCAGCATGCATCTGCAGTGAAGAACGGCTCTTTCATGGAGAAAGCTTCGTTGGGTGTCCTTTTGTTAACTCAAAGGCAGTGGATTGTAAGTGAAGTCATGTCAGCCGACTGTCTATTTACACTGACAGGAAATGCCATGTATCGCATACCGTAGCGATCTCGCAGCTGGAGTGGCTATTTCCTCTTCCCAGTAGCTCCAGCGGTTGCCCGGGCAACCAGCGATATAATGGTTGTAACTTACCTTGTGTAGGATGGTACTTCGAACATTTAATTTTTAATAATAGCACTAGTGCAATGCCCGTGCAAAATCAGATTTTGTGTTTTTTTTTTTTTTTTTTAGTAGGTTTGGTATGTTTGACTTTCCTAATAGCCAAGGCTACTATTACACAGGAGCCTAAACTCTGAGAAAACGTGTTAAGCGCAGCAGAATAAAATATAATATTCATAATTAAAAAGTGTAGCTTACTTACAAATTCTGTTAAATCACTACTTTTTCAAAAAAAATTGCTAGGCTACATTTTTCAATGTATAATTACATTGTAATAAAGGTATAAATATATTGTAATAAACCGATAATTAGACTAACAAATATATAATTACTTTTTTATAAAGAATCGCTTACTATTTTTTTCAAAAAGAATAATGTAACAGAAACAAATGTAAAATAATTATAATAATGTAACAAATGTATAATAACACTGTAAAAAAATGTATAATTACATTGTCATGAATGTTTAATAATAAGCTTGAAAAGAATCACTACTTCAGAAGTAAACAGGTGTCTTAATGTTTAGCTGACAGAATGTTTATTTTGAAACATTCTGAGACGAGACGAGAGAAATCCTCTATTTACCCTTTTCACTTCCTCCTACAATGATGAAAAAATCGTCATTTTACGTCATTGTAGGAGGACGTGTAAGAGTTGGAATTTCTGTAAAGTCTACAAGCACCAGGATTAGACCTAATGCGCTAACAGACCTATCACAGATCAGTGCCAGTGCGTTTGATTGCACCGGCAGAAACTTTGTGAAAATATGGACGAAGGTAGGCTACTGAATACGCAGACGCATTATAGGGTTGGCTGCCGAAACGCCAATAGGGAACCGGTTCCGACGTAAACGGTAATAACCAGACTGAATAAGAACAAAAATTTCGGTGCCTGAGTCCCTGTGTCATGAGGCGCACACACGCGAAGTCTCTCTCTCTCTCCCTCGTGCGCGCTCTTGCTCACTCATGCTAGATTCCGGGAGATTTTAACTAATTTGCATCAGGGAGCCGTTATCAATATGTGGGAGACTTCCGGAACGTCTGATAGCGAAGGGATTAATGAAGATGCCGAAGACATGCAAAACGCTCCAAGGTTTGGCTGCATTTCACGTGTAAAATTATGCGTCAAAGTAAGTGTGGCGATTGTCTGAAGCCCCTGTTCTCATCCTTTAGCGTCACATAGAACGCTATATGACAAAACGGCGCTATACTACGCACATGGCACCCTTTATCGTTAATATTCATGCGAACCCAAGGCGTCATAAATCCTTTTGCGTAATATGAGACTACCCTACCCTACCCCACACCTAAACCAAACCATCACAGCGCGTGTTATATTAAGGATAACGGGTGCCATGTGCGTAGTATAGCGCCGTTTTGTCATATAGCGTTCTATATGACGCTAAAGGATGAGAATGCCATATAAAATCACAACAATCCAATGACTGATGGCGCAGGCGCTGCCTTGACGCTCTTACGTCGTCATATTATATTAGCGCGCATTATCTGATTTCATTGTGTGAAATGATTTCCAGGCAGTAGCGTAGAGTGGAGTTCAACTCTAGTCTACATTGATGAGCAGAGTAGTGGGAGCGGCCTGTGGAACTGAGCATTGCAATGCACTATGGGGATTGTGGTCTACAATCCACGAGCACTAAAAAAGTAATTTTCCGCCTTTTATAGGCCAAGAAGGACCCAAATGATAAATTTATGATACTATTCTACTACATATATGACCCACTTGCAATACATTTCATGTCTCCACAGGTGGAATTACCCTTTAATATCGTACCCCACAATGATATATGATCAATATAAGTAATGTCCATATTCCAGTGTGTCATGTAAATGCTTTATCCCAAATGCTGTTGGATTGAGCCATTATCTAAACCAGCAGTATTAATTTTGGGTCATGTATTCCTTTTTAGGAATATCCATAACAGAGTATTCAATAATATCTGTCTGTCTATAATAATGACCCTGATTTTTCAGACATACTGTTGTTAGATATTTTTATAAGCGTTGGAATACCATCTAAATACCAAAGCACATCATTTAGTGGCATGTGAATGTGTCATCATATTACCATCTGATACAATCATTGTACCATGACGCCACAACACTCTTGGTGTAGAGACAAAACATGCCTCACTCTTAAAAGCTTAACAAAATAAGAGCCTGCTACCTTTGGTTAGATTAACTTATTAATTAGTATGCCTCACTAACACCGAAAAAAGTGAACTCAAATGGCAAGTGAGGAAACAAATAAAAAGCAAGTGACGTAAAGCTGATCACTTCCTCTCTCTCAGAGGGGATGGGCTTGTTCTCTAAGATAACTTTTAGATTCCCTCTACTGGGCTCACAATAGAGAAGTACACCATTAATTTGTTCATTGTTAAGTCTTCTGAGGGAACATGTCATTTGTAAGCACCCTCCGTCAGTGGGACGAGGCCGTGGCTTGTGTGGAGCAAAGAGACCCAGACTCTGCTCTCAGGATATTCCTCAACATTGAGGAGAAAAACTCCAAGATTGCCTTCAACATTGGCTGTCTTTATTTGAACAACCATGAGCTGGATGAAGCTGAAAAGGTACAGTTACTGGGCAGATTAAGTGTTTTATACTACTTTTTAGGATATGTTCTTTAAATTGATTTGAAGATGTTTTTTTTACTACTTTAAAAAAATGTGGCTGTAAAAAGGGAAGTAAAAGTGGTTTCACTCTTTACGGGGAACTTTTATTTCTGTCATACATCTTAAGGCATTTGATGGAAGTATTGGCAAAGATGAACACCTGGCGGTGGCCTTTTTTCAGAGAGGAGTTGCATTCTACAAAAAGGAAAGGTAAGGCAATTACCATCTCTTCATGACACATTAAGAAATATAGGAAAATATTGTGGAATAAATTCAATACATTTACATAAATGGAAAACTAGTGCTTATATTTTTCAATATATACCATGACCTTGCATGGCTATATATATATATATATATATATAATAGCGGTAAAGACAAAATCTGCACTACAGGTTTTTACATGTACAGTAATAGCTTTATTTAAACATTCAATTAATTTATCTTTCAAGAGTTAACACTTGTTTTGTCATAAAGCTGAACATAAATTATCGCAATTTATTGTTTGAATAGTTACACATTTCATATGAAAATATGTGTGATGTAATATTTAATAAAATAAGTGTTCATTGAAAACAAATTAAAAGTTTAGGTTTTCTGGACAATTGGATGTCTAATGTCATGGCAACATGGTAGGTGGAAAATTAGATTGGTGCTTTATGTAGGCTACTATAAATAAATATAAATAATACATAGATATCACAATATATATTTCCTCACAATTGAGTACCAAGTGACACCTGTGAACTGACAATTAACCAATGACAAGACACATTGCAGGATCACATAACAAACAGGGACACATGACAGACATGGAACATGACATGAACAAACCAAAATGTGACCGAGACAAGACCAAATCGTGACAATAGGATATATATTTAAACACACAGTACCACATTTTATCTCATGTATCTACAGTATATATTAAAGAATGATATTAATGAATATAAAATTACATACATTGCGATATACTGTATATATGTAAATGTGTTGTCACCAATTTCAATATATGGCAATTCCTCATATATTTTTTGTATATATTGTGATATATTAACACAATGTATTATTCATTATATTTTCAATATACATTAAAAAATGTAATACACTGATCATTAATATAGCCTATAAGAAAATATATTTTCTTTTGCATAAGGGACAACCCAGCACATTCTGTTTCTCTTTTGCCACTTCTTCATCTTCATAATTGTATCTACAGGTTTGAAGAGTCTCTTCTAGATTTCCAACAGGCATTTAAGCAATTAAGAGGAAATCAACTAATAGATTACAAACCTCTGGGGTTGAGACATAAACTGTATGCTTGTGAGGTAAGGCAAGAGTTGTGCCATGCATTTAACAATGTGCATAGAATCTTGTTTTTCACCTTTTTCGATTTTATACACTAATAGATGTGATGTGAATGACTCATGATTTATTAGTGATGCACTTGATTCATTATTTAACATGTACTGTATTTAGCATGACTTTATCATTGGCAAAGCTTTCCCCCATAATGCTAAAGCAAAAGTCGAACCAACAAGCTCTCAGTTCATTCTCTGATGCTGCTGTTTTGTCCCATGTAACATTTAGGTGCTGCACAACATAGGGCTGGTACAGGCTCAGTTGGGAAAATGGGAAAAAGCTCAAGAAAATCTTCTTACTGCTCTGAGCCTGAGGGCAGATGCCAAATTCAGCCATATTGACCACGCTCTGGATGCCATACTGGTCTGTCTGCTAAAGTCATCCACTTAATTATCAGTAGAATTTTAAACATGATTTGAAAATTACTGACAGAAATGTAGCCGTATAAAGTTGCCACCCACATTGGATGTTTTTTTTAATTATAGTCATGAAGTTTATCTCAAATCTAAAGTGTGCGCTTATGTGTGCTGTTGTTCTTTTGTAACAGATTGCAGTTTTAACTAAAATTGGGTTAAATTGCATAATTTGTTGCATAATCGGTGGTTATAGGATTTGTAGGAAGTTGTGTAAGTTTCAGGAAGGACAAAATTCAAAAAAGACAGATAAAGTCATGCTTCATCTGTGTGCATGTGTTATTCTTCATAAGCATTTTAATTTAAAGCATTTAAAATGACATATTTTAAAACTGTTGCATCAGGATAACCTTAAAAGGTAAGAACAAAATTAAAAACAGTTATATTACGCTGATATAGCGCAACCCAGCGTGAATTGTATGCTGTGGTTGTCTTGATGCATTGTTTTAAACTAAGTCTACACATTGTGATTTCATCTTTCCAGAAGCAGAAGCTCTTCCCTCTGGTAGAGATTCGAGTAGGGCTGCTATTCAAACCCAATAAGCACTATGTGGCAGAGCTGGAGAAAAAAGACTATCTTGGAAAAGCCAAGGTACCCATTATTATCAAATTAATACAGCGTGCAATCACTAAAACCTTTATCCACTTACTGAAACGACCCCTTTCCTATTTGGCCATTAAACTTGACAAAACTGATTAAGGCTATTGTTTTTCTTTTCATAGGTTGTATCTTCTATTGTACCTGCAGATCAGTTTTCTGGTTTTGCTCCACTTCAGCCTCAAGTAAGTAGTGATGTTAACAGTAGTATAGAATAACTGAGAGAGGTGTGAATATATGTTAATGCTTAACCAATTTTAATGACCACATAAATTGTGTATTGTTTACGTAGGTTGACAATGTTCCTTCCACACCAAAAGTCCCAGAAGTACTAAGGTAAAAATAATTCAAGGTCATGTTTAAAATGAAGAACAATATTTAATGCATATAAACCTCAAACTCTCTACAACTTAAACATAAGCTATATTCAGTTTGGGGAGTTATTGTATCATTTTGTTTTGTGTATATCATGTGTCTGCATAACTCTGCAAATCACAAAAGATATTTTGAAGAATGTAAGAAACCAAACATTTGACAGTAGTCGTTGACTTGAAATATATACTATTGAAGTCAGTGGCAGAATTGTAATTTTTGGATGAACTATTCAAAACTATCAGTAAATGTAAATGTCATAATCAACAGGGTATTTGAAGGTGTGCCACACACTGTTCTCTATGAGTTTGTTCCTGAGACCAAAGAAGAGCTGGCTGTGTTGCCTGGAAACATTGTCTTTGTTCTTCAGAAAGGAGCAGACAACTGGGCATTTGTTGTTTTCAATGAGAAGGTACATTTTTGGTAAATTATCATAGAGTGCAGCATACCCGGCGCTATGGGCGGGCCTTAGGCGCCTGTGCCCCCCTCTCCATGCAATTTGCAATTAATAAATTTTAAAAAGAAATTTATTTTAAAAATAAAAATAATGTATTGAATAACTCATGCGGAGATTCCACTCCCAAAAACGTCGACTTCAGCTGTATTAAGAACATGAGTGGGCCAGTTATTTTTATTACTCTTCTTAAGTTGCACCAGCCCTGACACAATGCTAAATCATAAAACAGATATGTACAATAACATTACGATATCCTTTAATCGATTTAAATAGTTATTGATTTAGGTTTATGTGGTCGTTCAATTACGCCTTTATATTTGTATTAAACGTGAATGTAAATAATGGTCCAGGGGTAGAACTTAAGCGTGCCAGAGATTCTGGGTTCTAATCCGTTCTAATAACATTTTTTTTTCCCATCAAAACTGATTATGTTTATCAGTGGTTGTATATCAGGCACAGACAAAACATCTTTAGAACATTTTGTGTTTTAATTTCACCGTAATGAATAGAGTCTCTCCACAATGGATTGCGCGTTCGAGTGAAGACTGTGCGCAAGCCAGAAAAAAAAACACATTAGCCTATCCGCGCCAGCGGCAACGAGCATTAATTTGAACAGTTGATTTTAAAAACACATTTCAGCGCTAGATCGTCTCTTATTTAAAAAACGAACGAAACGAATGCTCTGCTAGTTAACTGAAGATGTTTTGTTTATTTGTATTGGTACATTCGTGCCGGAATGTTTCAAAAGTGGTGGGTACAATATCGACGGTGGGGACATATCCCACCCGCAAATTACGCCTGGTACTTGAAATCGGCGTAATAGTTGTTTTTTGTCCTATAGAAAAATGTATTGGATGTCATAATTAGGCCCCCCCACTACAATATTAAATGCCCGTCCATTGGTTTGTTTCTGCAGCCGGCTCTGCTCATGGCCCTCTATCAGAATCCAGAGTTTTGGGAAGATTGCAGAAACTTAATTTTTCGCCCAAAAAAAAAAAACGTAAGGGGTACCACTGTCGTTTTTTTTTTTCGGGCCGAATTTTTGAGTTTCGATATCTCAGCTCTGGAAGGGGCTAGAGCCTCCATTTTTGCACTCAGGTCTAAGTCTCATGGCCCTCTATCAGAATCCAGAGTTTTGGGAAGATTGGAGAAACTTAATTTTTCGCCCCAAAAAAAAAAGTAAGGGGTACCACTGTCGTTTTTTTTTTCGGGCCGAATTTTTGAGTTTCGATATCTCAGCTCTGGAAGGGGCTAGAGCCTCCATTTTTGCACTCAGGTCTAAGTCTCATGGCCCTCTATCAGAATCCAGAGTTTTGGGAAGATTGGAGAAACTTAATTTTTCGCCCAAAAAAAAAAACGTAAGGGGTACCACTGTCGTTTTTTTTTCGGGCCGAATTTTTGAGTTTCGATATCTCAGCTCTGGAAGGGGCTAGAGCCTCCATTTTTGCACTCAGGTCTAAGTCTCATGGCCCTCTATCAGAATCCAGAGTTTTGGGAAGATTGGAGAAACTTAATTTTTCGCCCAAAAAAAAAACGTAAGGGGTACCACTGTCGTTTTTTTTTTCGGGCCGAATTTTTGAGTTTCGATATCTCAGCTCTGGAAGGGGCTAGAGCCTCCATTTTTGCACTCAGGTCTAAGTCTCATGGCCCTCTATCAGAATCCAGAGTTTTGGGAAGATTGGAGAAACTTAATTTTTCGCCCAAAAAAAAAAACGTAAGGGGTACCACTGTCGTTTTTTTTTTCGGGCCGAATTTTTGAGTTTCGATATCTCAGCTCTGGAAGGGGCTAGAGCCTCCATTTTTGCACTCAGGTCTAAGTCTCATGGCCCTCTATCAGAATCCAGAGTTTTGGGAAGATTGGAGAAACTTAATTTTTCGCCCAAAAAAAAAAACGTAAGGGGTACCACTGTCGTTTTTTTTTCGGGCCGAATTTTTGAGTTTCGATATCTCAGCTCTGGAAGGGGCTAGAGCCTCCATTTTTGCACTCAGGTCTAAGTCTCATGGCCCTCTATCAGAATCCAGAGTTTTGGGAAGATTGGAGAAACTTAATTTTTCGCCCAAAAAAAAAAAACGTAAGGGGTACCACTGTCGTTTTTTTTTCGGGCCGAATTTTTGAGTTTCGATATCTCAGCTCTGGAAGGGGCTAGAGCCTCCATTTTTGCACTCAGGTCTAAGTCTCATGGCCCTCTATCAGAATCCAGAGTTTTGGGAAGATTGGAGAAACTTAATTTTTCGCCCAAAAAAAAAAACGTAAGGGGTACCACTGTCGTTTTTTTTTCGGGCCGAATTTTTGAGTTTCGATATCTCAGCTCTGGAAGGGGCTAGAGCCTCCATTTTTGCACTCAGGTCTAAGTCTCATGGCCCTCTATCAGAATCCAGAGTTTTGGGAAGATTGGAGAAACTTAATTTTTCGCCCAAAAAAAAAAACGTAAGGGGTACCACTGTCGTTTTTTTTTCGGGCCGAATTTTTGAGTTTCGATATCTCAGCTCTGGAAGGGGCTAGAGCCTCCATTTTTGCACTCAGGTCTAAGTCTCATGGCCCTCTATCAGAATCCAGAGTTTTGGGAAGATTGGAGAAACTTAATTTTTCGCCCAAAAAAAAAAACGTAAGGGGTACCACTGTCGTTTTTTTTTCGGGCCGAATTTTTGAGTTTCGATATCTCAGCTCTGGAAGGGGCTAGAGCCTCCATTTTTGCACTCAGGTCTAAGTCTCATGGCCCTCTATCAGAATCCAGAGTTTTGGGAAGATTGGAGAAACTTAATTTTTCGCCCAAAAAAAAAAACGTAAGGGGTACCACTGTCGTTTTTTTTTCGGGCCGAATTTTTGAGTTTCGATATCTCAGCTCTGGAAGGGGCTAGAGCCTCCATTTTTGCACTCAGGTCTAAGTCTCATGGCCCTCTATCAGAATCCAGAGTTTTGGGAAGATTGGAGAAACTTAATTTTTCGCCCAAAAAAAAAAACGTAAGGGGTACCACTGTCGTTTTTTTTTTCGGGCCGAATTTTTGAGTTTCGATATCTCAGCTCTGGAAGGGGCTAGAGCCTCCATTTTTGCACTCAGGTCTAAGTCTCATGGCCCTCTATCAGAATCCAGAGTTTTGGGAAGATTGGAGAAACTTAATTTTTCGCCCAAAAAAAAAAACGTAAGGGGTACCACTGTCGTTTTTTTTTCGGGCCGAATTTTTGAGTTTCGATATCTCAGCTCTGGAAGGGGCTAGAGCCTCCATTTTTGCACTCAGGTCTAAGTCTCATGGCCCTCTATCAGAATCCAGAGTTTTGGGAAGATTGGAGAAACTTAATTTTTCGCCCAAAAAAAAAAACGTAAGGGGTACCACTGTCGTTTTTTTTTCGGGCCGAATTTTTGAGTTTCGATATCTCAGCTCTGGAAGGGGCTAGAGCCTCCATTTTTGCACTCAGGTCTAAGTCTCATGGCCCTCTATCAGAATCCAGAGTTTTGGGAAGATTGGAGAAACTTAATTTTTCGCCCAAAAAAAAAAACGTAAGGGGTACCACTGTCGTTTTTTTTTCGGGCCGAATTTTTGAGTTTCGATATCTCAGCTCTGGAAGGGGCTAGAGCCTCCATTTTTGCACTCAGGTCTAAGTCTCATGGCCCTCTATCAGAATCCAGAGTTTTGGGAAGATTGGAGAAACTTAATTTTTCGCCCAAAAAAAAAAACGTAAGGGGTACCACTGTCGTTTTTTTTTTCGGGCCGAATTTTTGAGTTTCGATATCTCAGCTCTGGAAGGGGCTAGAGCCTCCATTTTTGCACTCAGGTCTAAGTCTCATGGCCCTCTATCAGAATCCAGAGTTTTGGGAAGATTGGAGAAACTTAATTTTTCGCCCAAAAAAAAAAACGTAAGGGGTACCACTGTCGTTTTTTTTTTCGGGCCGAATTTTTGAGTTTCGATATCTCAGCTCTGGAAGGGGCTAGAGCCTCCATTTTTGCACTCAGGTCTAAGTCTCATGGCCCTCTATCAGAATCCAGAGTTTTGGGAAGATTGGAGAAACTTAATTTTTCGCCCAAAAAAAAAAACGTAAGGGGTACCACTGTCGTTTTTTTTTCGGGCCGAATTTTTGAGTTTCGATATCTCAGCTCTGGAAGGGGCTAGAGCCTCCATTTTTGCACTCAGGTCTAAGTCTCATGGCCCTCTATCAGAATCCAGAGTTTTGGGAAGATTGGAGAAACTTAATTTTTCGCCCAAAAAAAAAACGTAAGGGGTACCACTGTCGTTTTTTTTTCGGGCCGAATTTTTGAGTTTCGATATCTCAGCTCTGGAAGGGGCTAGAGCCTCCATTTTTGCACTCAGGTCTAAGTCTCATGGCCCTCTATCAGAATCCAGAGTTTTGGGAAGATTGGAGAAACTTAATTTTTCGCCCAAAAAAAAAAACGTAAGGGGTACCACTGTCGTTTTTTTTTCGGGCCGAATTTTTGAGTTTCGATATCTCAGCTCTGGAAGGGGCTAGAGCCTCCATTTTTGCACTCAGGTCTAAGTCTCATGGCCCTCTATCAGAATCCAGAGTTTTGGGAAGATTGGAGAAACTTAATTTTTCGCCCAAAAAAAAAAACGTAAGGGGTACCACTGTCGTTTTTTTTTTCGGGCCGAATTTTTGAGTTTCGATATCTCAGCTCTGGAAGGGGCTAGAGCCTCCATTTTTGCACTCAGGTCTAAGTCTCATGGCCCTCTATCAGAATCCAGAGTTTTGGGAAGATTGGAGAAACTTAATTTTTCGCCCAAAAAAAAAAACGTAAGGGGTACCACTGTCGTTTTTTTTTCGGGCCGAATTTTTGAGTTTCGATATCTCAGCTCTGGAAGGGGCTAGAGCCTCCATTTTTGCACTCAGGTCTAAGTCTCATGGCCCTCTATCAGAATCCAGAGTTTTGGGAAGATTGGAGAAACTTAATTTTTCGCCCAAAAAAAAAAACGTAAGGGGTACCACTGTCGTTTTTTTTTCGGGCCGAATTTTTGAGTTTCGATATCTCAGCTCTGGAAGGGGCTAGAGCCTCCATTTTTGCACTCAGGTCTAAGTCTCATGGCCCTCTATCAGAATCCAGAGTTTTGGGAAGATTGGAGAAACTTAATTTTTCGCCAAAAAAAAAAAACGTAAGGGGTACCACTGTCGTTTTTTTTTCGGGCCGAATTTTTGAGTTTCGATATCTCAGCTCTGGAAGGGGCTAGAGCCTCCATTTTTGCACTCAGGTCTAAGTCTCATGGCCCTCTATCAGAATCCAGAGTTTTGGGAAGATTGGAGAAACTTAATTTTTCGCCCAAAAAAAAAAACGTAAGGGGTACCACTGTCGTTTTTTTTTCGGGCCGAATTTTTGAGTTTCGATATCTCAGCTCTGGAAGGGGCTAGAGCCTCCATTTTTGCACTCAGGTCTAAGTCTCATGGCCCTCTATCAGAATCCAGAGTTTTGGGAAGATTGGAGAAACTTAATTTTTCGCCCAAAAAAAAAAACGTAAGGGGTACCACTGTCGTTTTTTTTTTCGGGCCGAATTTTTGAGTTTCGATATCTCAGCTCTGGAAGGGGCTAGAGCCTCCATTTTTGCACTCAGGTCTAAGTCTCATGGCCCTCTATCAGAATCCAGAGTTTTGGGAAGATTGGAGAAACTTAATTTTTCGCCCAAAAAAAAAAACGTAAGGGGTACCACTGTCGTTTTTTTTTCGGGCCGAATTTTTGAGTTTCGATATCTCAGCTCTGGAAGGGGCTAGAGCCTCCATTTTTGCACTCAGGTCTAAGTCTCATGGCCCTCTATCAGAATCCAGAGTTTTGGGAAGATTGGAGAAACTTAATTTTTCGCCCAAAAAAAAAAACGTAAGGGGTACCACTGTCGTTTTTTTTTTCGGGCCGAATTTTTGAGTTTCGATATCTCAGCTCTGGAAGGGGCTAGAGCCTCCATTTTTGCACTCAGGTCTAAGTCTCATGGCCCTCTATCAGAATCCAGAGTTTTGGGAAGATTGGAGAAACTTAATTTTTCGCCCAAAAAAAAAAACGTAAGGGGTACCACTGTCGTTTTTTTTTCGGGCCGAATTTTTGAGTTTCGATATCTCAGCTCTGGAAGGGGCTAGAGCCTCCATTTTTGCACTCAGGTCTAAGTCTCATGGCCCTCTATCAGAATCCAGAGTTTTGGGAAGATTGGAGAAACTTAATTTTTCGCCCAAAAAAAAAAACGTAAGGGGTACCACTGTCGTTTTTTTTTCGGGCCGAATTTTTGAGTTTCGATATCTCAGCTCTGGAAGGGGCTAGAGCCTCCATTTTTGCACTCAGGTCTAAGTCTCATGGCCCTCTATCAGAATCCAGAGTTTTGGGAAGATTGGAGAAACTTAATTTTTCGCCAAAAAAAAAAAACGTAAGGGGTACCACTGTCGTTTTTTTTTCGGGCCGAATTTTTGAGTTTCGATATCTCAGCTCTGGAAGGGGCTAGAGCCTCCATTTTTGCACTCAGGTCTAAGTCTCATGGCCCTCTATCAGAATCCAGAGTTTTGGGAAGATTGGAGAAACTTAATTTTTCGCCCAAAAAAAAAAACGTAAGGGGTACCACTGTCGTTTTTTTTTCGGGCCGAATTTTTGAGTTTCGATATCTCAGCTCTGGAAGGGGCTAGAGCCTCCATTTTTGCACTCAGGTCTAAGTCTCATGGCCCTCTATCAGAATCCAGAGTTTTGGGAAGATTGGAGAAACTTAATTTTTCGCCCAAAAAAAAAAACGTAAGGGGTACCACTGTCGTTTTTTTTTTCGGGCCGAATTTTTGAGTTTCGATATCTCAGCTCTGGAAGGGGCTAGAGCCTCCATTTTTGCACTCAGGTCTAAGTCTCATGGCCCTCTATCAGAATCCAGAGTTTTGGGAAGATTGGAGAAACTTAATTTTTCGCCCAAAAAAAAAAACGTAAGGGGTACCACTGTCGTTTTTTTTTCGGGCCGAATTTTTGAGTTTCGATATCTCAGCTCTGGAAGGGGCTAGAGCCTCCATTTTTGCACTCAGGTCTAAGTCTCATGGCCCTCTATCAGAATCCAGAGTTTTGGGAAGATTGGAGAAACTTAATTTTTCGCCCAAAAAAAAAAACGTAAGGGGTACCACTGTCGTTTTTTTTTCGGGCCGAATTTTTGAGTTTCGATATCTCAGCTCTGGAAGGGGCTAGAGCCTCCATTTTTGCACTCAGGTCTAAGTCTCATGGCCCTCTATCAGAATCCAGAGTTTTGGGAAGATTGGAGAAACTTAATTTTTCGCCCAAAAAAAAAAACGTAAGGGGTACCACTGTCGTTTTTTTTTCGGGCCGAATTTTTGAGTTTCGATATCTCAGCTCTGGAAGGGGCTAGAGCCTCCATTTTTGCACTCAGGTCTAAGTCTCATGGCCCTCTATCAGAATCCAGAGTTTTGGGAAGATTGGAGAAACTTAATTTTTCGCCAAAAAAAAAAAACGTAAGGGGTACCACTGTCGTTTTTTTTTCGGGCCGAATTTTTGAGTTTCGATATCTCAGCTCTGGAAGGGGCTAGAGCCTCCATTTTTGCACTCAGGTCTAAGTCTCATGGCCCTCTATCAGAATCCAGAGTTTTGGGAAGATTGGAGAAACTTAATTTTTCGCCCAAAAAAAAAAACGTAAGGGGTACCACTGTCGTTTTTTTTTCGGGCCGAATTTTTGAGTTTCGATATCTCAGCTCTGGAAGGGGCTAGAGCCTCCATTTTTGCACTCAGGTCTAAGTCTCATGGCCCTCTATCAGAATCCAGAGTTTTGGGAAGATTGGAGAAACTTAATTTTTCGCCCAAAAAAAAAAACGTAAGGGGTACCACTGTCGTTTTTTTTTCGGGCCGAATTTTTGAGTTTCGATATCTCAGCTCTGGAAGGGGCTAGAGCCTCCATTTTTGCACTCAGGTCTAAGTCTCATGGCCCTCTATCAGAATCCAGAGTTTTGGGAAGATTGGAGAAACTTAATTTTTCGCCCAAAAAAAAAAACGTAAGGGGTACCACTGTCGTTTTTTTTTCGGGCCGAATTTTTGAGTTTCGATATCTCAGCTCTGGAAGGGGCTAGAGCCTCCATTTTTGCACTCAGGTCTAAGTCTCATGGCCCTCTATCAGAATCCAGAGTTTTGGGAAGATTGGAGAAACTTAATTTTTCGCCCAAAAAAAAAAACGTAAGGGGTACCACTGTCGTTTTTTTTTCGGGCCGAATTTTTGAGTTTCGATATCTCAGCTCTGGAAGGGGCTAGAGCCTCCATTTTTGCACTCAGGTCTAAGTCTCATGGCCCTCTATCAGAATCCAGAGTTTTGGGAAGATTGGAGAAACTTAATTTTTCGCCCAAAAAAAAAAACGTAAGGGGTACCACTGTCGTTTTTTTTTTCGGGCCGAATTTTTGAGTTTCGATATCTCAGCTCTGGAAGGGGCTAGAGCCTCCATTTTTGCACTCAGGTCTAAGTCTCATGGCCCTCTATCAGAATCCAGAGTTTTGGGAAGATTGGAGAAACTTAATTTTTCGCCCAAAAAAAAAAAACGTAAGGGGTACCACTGTCGTTTTTTTTTCGGGCCGAATTTTTGAGTTTCGATATCTCAGCTCTGGAAGGGGCTAGAGCCTCCATTTTTGCACTCAGGTCTAAGTCTCATGGCCCTCTATCAGAATCCAGAGTTTTGGGAAGATTGGAGAAACTTAATTTTTCGCCCAAAAAAAAAAAACGTAAGGGGTACCACTGTCGTTTTTTTTTCGGGCCGAATTTTTGAGTTTCGATATCTCAGCTCTGGAAGGGGCTAGAGCCTCCATTTTTGCACTCAGGTCTAAGTCTCATGGCCCTCTATCAGAATCCAGAGTTTTGGGAAGATTGGAGAAACTTAATTTTTCGCCCAAAAAAAAAAACGTAAGGGGTACCACTGTCGTTTTTTTTTTCGGGCCGAATTTTTGAGTTTCGATATCTCAGCTCTGGAAGGGGCTAGAGCCTCCATTTTTGCACTCAGGTCTAAGTCTCATGGCCCTCTATCAGAATCCAGAGTTTTGGGAAGATTGGAGAAACTTAATTTTTCGCCCAAAAAAAAAAACGTAAGGGGTACCACTGTCGTTTTTTTTTCGGGCCGAATTTTTGAGTTTCGATATCTCAGCTCTGGAAGGGGCTAGAGCCTCCATTTTTGCACTCAGGTCTAAGTCTCATGGCCCTCTATCAGAATCCAGAGTTTTGGGAAGATTGGAGAAACTTAATTTTTCGCCCAAAAAAAAAAACGTAAGGGGTACCACTGTCGTTTTTTTTTTCGGGCCGAATTTTTGAGTTTCGATATCTCAGCTCTGGAAGGGGCTAGAGCCTCCATTTTTGCACTCAGGTCTAAGTCTCATGGCCCTCTATCAGAATCCAGAGTTTTGGGAAGATTGGAGAAACTTAATTTTTCGCCCAAAAAAAAAAACGTAAGGGGTACCACTGTCGTTTTTTTTTCGGGCCGAATTTTTGAGTTTCGATATCTCAGCTCTGGAAGGGGCTAGAGCCTCCATTTTTGCACTCAGGTCTAAGTCTCATGGCCCTCTATCAGAATCCAGAGTTTTGGGAAGATTGGAGAAACTTAATTTTTCGCCCAAAAAAAAAAACGTAAGGGGTACCACTGTCGTTTTTTTTTCGGGCCGAATTTTTGAGTTTCGATATCTCAGCTCTGGAAGGGGCTAGAGCCTCCATTTTTGCACTCAGGTCTAAGTCTCATGGCCCTCTATCAGAATCCAGAGTTTTGGGAAGATTGGAGAAACTTAATTTTTCGCCCAAAAAAAAAACGTAAGGGGTACCACTGTCGTTTTTTTTTTCGGGCCGAATTTTTGAGTTTCGATATCTCAGCTCTGGAAGGGGCTAGAGCCTCCATTTTTGCACTCAGGTCTAAGTCTCATGGCCCTCTATCAGAATCCAGAGTTTTGGGAAGATTGGAGAAACTTAATTTTTCGCCCAAAAAAAAAAAACGTAAGGGGTACCACTGTCGTTTTTTTTTCGGGCCGAATTTTTGAGTTTCGATATCTCAGCTCTGGAAGGGGCTAGAGCCTCCATTTTTGCACTCAGGTCTAAGTCTCATGGCCCTCTATCAGAATCCAGAGTTTTGGGAAGATTGGAGAAACTTAATTTTTCGCCCAAAAAAAAAAACGTAAGGGGTACCACTGTCGTTTTTTTTTCGGGCCGAATTTTTGAGTTTCGATATCTCAGCTCTGGAAGGGGCTAGAGCCTCCATTTTTGCACTCAGGTCTAAGTCTCATGGCCCTCTATCAGAATCCAGAGTTTTGGGAAGATTGGAGAAACTTAATTTTTCGCCCAAAAAAAAAAACGTAAGGGGTACCACTGTCGTTTTTTTTTCGGGCCGAATTTTTGAGTTTCGATATCTCAGCTCTGGAAGGGGCTAGAGCCTCCATTTTTGCACTCAGGTCTAAGTCTCATGGCCCTCTATCAGAATCCAGAGTTTTGGGAAGATTGGAGAAACTTAATTTTTCGCCCAAAAAAAAAAACGTAAGGGGTACCACTGTCGTTTTTTTTTCGGGCCGAATTTTTGAGTTTCGATATCTCAGCTCTGGAAGGGGCTAGAGCCTCCATTTTTGCACTCAGGTCTAAGTCTCATGGCCCTCTATCAGAATCCAGAGTTTTGGGAAGATTGGAGAAACTTAATTTTTCGCCCAAAAAAAAAAACGTAAGGGGTACCACTGTCGTTTTTTTTTTCGGGCCGAATTTTTGAGTTTCGATATCTCAGCTCTGGAAGGGGCTAGAGCCTCCATTTTTGCACTCAGGTCTAAGTCTCATGGCCCTCTATCAGAATCCAGAGTTTTGGGAAGATTGGAGAAACTTAATTTTTCGCCCAAAAAAAAAAACGTAAGGGGTACCACTGTCGTTTTTTTTTTCGGGCCGAATTTTTGAGTTTCGATATCTCAGCTCTGGAAGGGGCTAGAGCCTCCATTTTTGCACTCAGGTCTAAGTCTCATGGCCCTCTATCAGAATCCAGAGTTTTGGGAAGATTGGAGAAACTTAATTTTTCGCCCAAAAAAAAAAAACGTAAGGGGTACCACTGTCGTTTTTTTTTCGGGCCGAATTTTTGAGTTTCGATATCTCAGCTCTGGAAGGGGCTAGAGCCTCCATTTTTGCACTCAGGTCTAAGTCTCATGGCCCTCTATCAGAATCCAGAGTTTTGGGAAGATTGGAGAAACTTAATTTTTCGCCCAAAAAAAAAAAACGTAAGGGGTACCACTGTCGTTTTTTTTTTCGGGCCGAATTTTTGAGTTTCGATATCTCAGCTCTGGAAGGGGCTAGAGCCTCCATTTTTGCACTCAGGTCTAAGTCTCATGGCCCTCTATCAGAATCCAGAGTTTTGGGAAGATTGGAGAAACTTAATTTTTCGCCAAAAAAAAAAAACGTAAGGGGTACCACTGTCGTTTTTTTTTCGGGCCGAATTTTTGAGTTTCGATATCTCAGCTCTGGAAGGGGCTAGAGCCTCCATTTTTGCACTCAGGTCTAAGTCTCATGGCCCTCTATCAGAATCCAGAGTTTTGGGAAGATTGGAGAAACTTAATTTTTCACCAAAAAAAAAAAAAACGTAAGTACTTACGTTTTTTTTTTAAATTAAGTTTCTCCAATCTTCCAAACTCTGGATTCTGATAGAGGGCCATGAGACTTAGACCTGAGTGCAAAAATGGAGGCTCTAGCCCCTTCCAGAGCTGAGATATCGAAACTCAAAAATTCGGCCCGAAAAAAAACGACAGTGGTACCCCTTACGTTTTTTTTTTTGGCGAAAAATTAAGTTTCTCCAATCTCCCAAAACTCTGGATTCTGATAGAGGCCATGAGACTTAGACCTGAGTGCAAAATGGAGGCTCTAGCCCCTTCCAGAGCTGAGATATCGAAACTCAAAAATTCGGCCCGAAAAAAAAACGACAGTGGTACCCCTTACGTTTTTTTTTGGGCGAAAAATTAAGTTTCTCCAATCTTCCAAAACTCTGGATTCTGATAGAGGCCATGAGACTTAGACCTGAGTGCAAAAATGGAGGCTCTAGCCCCTCCAGAGCTGAGATATCGAAACTCAAAATTCGCCCGAAAAAAAACGACAGTGGTACCCTTACGTTTTTTTTTTTTGGGGCGAAAAATTAAGTTTCTCCAATCTTCCAACTCTGGATTCTGATAGAGGCCATGAGACTTAGACCTGAGTGCAAAAATGGAGGCTCTAGCCCCTTCCAGAGCTGAGATATCGAAACTCAAAAATTCGCCCGAAAAAAAAAAAACGCAGTGGTACCCCTTACGTTTTTTTTTTTGGGCGAAAAAATTAAGTTTCTCCAATCTTCCAAAACTCTGGATTCTGATAGAGGGCCATGAGACTTAGACCTGAGTGCAAAAATGGAGGCTCTAGCCCCTTCCAGAGCTGAGATATCGAAACTCAAAAATTCGGCCCGAAAAAAAAAACGACAGTGGTACCCCTTACGTTTTTTTTTTGGGCGAAAAATTAAGTTTCTCCAATCTTCCAAAACTCTGGATTCTGATAGAGGGCCATGAGACTTAGACCTGAGTGCAAAAATGGAGGCTCTAGCCCCTTCCAGAGCTGAGATATCGAAACTCAAAAATTCGCCCGAAAAAAAAACGACAGTGGTACCCTTACGTTTTTTTTTTGGCGAAAAATTAAGTTTCTCCAATTTTCCCAAAACTCTGGATTCTGATAGAGGGCCATGAGACTTAGACCTGAGTGCAAAAATGGAGGCTCTAGCCCCTTCCAGAGCTGAGATATCGAAACTCAAAAATTCGGCCCGAAAAAAAACGACAGTGGTACCCCTTACGTTTTTTTTTTGGCGAAAAATTAAGTTTCTCAATCTTCCCAAAACTCTGGATTCTGATAGAGGCCATGAGACTTAGACCTGAGTGCAAAAATGGAGGCTCTAGCCCCTTCCAGAGCTGAGATATCGAAACTCAAAAATTCGGCCCGAAAAAAAACGACAGTGGTACCCCTTACGTTTTTTTTTGGCGAAAAATTAAGTTTCTCCAATCTTCCAAAACTCTGGATTCTGATAGAGGGCCATGAGACTTAGACCTGAGTGCAAAAATGGAGGCTCTAGCCCCTTCCAGAGCTGAGATATCGAAACTCAAAAATTCGGCCCGAAAAAAAAAACGACAGTGGTACCCCTTACGTTTTTTTTTTTGGGCGAAAAATTAAGTTTCTCCAATCTTCCCAAAACTCTGGATTTGATAGAGGGCCATGAGACTTAGACCTGAGTGCAAAAATGGAGGCTCTAGCCCCTTCCAGAGCTGAGATATCGAAACTCAAAAATTCGGCCCGAAAAAAAAAAACGACAGTGGTACCCCTTACGTTTTTTTTTTTTTGGGCGAAAAATTAAGTTTCTCCAATCTTCCCAAAACTCTGATTCTGATAGAGGGCCATGAGACTTAGACCTGAGTGCAAAAATGGAGGCTCTAGCCCCTTCCAGAGCTGAGATATCGAAACTCAAAAAAGGCCCGAAAAAAAAAACGACAGTGGTACCCCTTACGTTTTTTTTTTTGGGCGAAAAATTAAGTTTCTCCAATCTTCCCAAAACTCTGGATTCTGATAGAGGGCCATGAGACTTAGACCTGAGTGCAAAAATGGAGGCTCTAGCCCCTTCCAGAGCTGAGATATCGAAACTCAAAAATTCGGCCCGAAAAAAAAAACGACAGTGGTACCCCTTACGTTTTTTTTTTGGGCGAAAAATTAAGTTTCTCCAATCTTCCCAAACTCTGGATTCTGATAGAGGGCCATGAGACTTAGACCTGAGTGCAAAAATGGAGGCTCTAGCCCCTTCCAGAGCTGAGATATCGAAACTCAAAAATTCGGCCCGAAAAAAAAACGACAGTGGTACCCCTTACGTTTTTTTTTTTGGGCGAAAAATTAAGTTTCTCCAATCTTCCCAAAACTCTGGATTCTGATAGAGGGCCATGAGACTTAGACCTGAGTGCAAAAATGGAGGCTCTAGCCCCTTCCAGAGCTGAGATATCGAAACTCAAAAATTCGGCCCGAAAAAAAAAACGACAGTGGTACCCCTTACGTTTTTTTTTTGGGGCGAAAAATTAAGTTTCTCCAATCTTCCAAAAACTCTGGATTCTGATAGAGGGCCATGAGACTTAGACCTGAGTGCAAAAATGGAGGCTCTAGCCCCTTCCAGAGCTGAGATATCGAAACTCAAAAATTCGGCCCGAAAAAAAAAACGACAGTGGTACCCCTTACGTTTTTTTTTTTTGGGCGAAAAATTAAGTTTCTCCAATCTTCCCAAAACTCTGGATTCTGATAGAGGGCCATGAGACTTAGACCTGAGTGCAAAAATGGAGGCTCTAGCCCCTTCCAGAGCTGAGATATCGAAACTCAAAAATTCGGCCCGAAAAAAAAACGACAGTGGTACCCCTTACGTTTTTTTTTTTTGGGCGAAAAATTAAGTTTCTCCAATCTTCCAAAACTCTGGATTCTGATAGAGGGCCATGAGACTTAGACCTGAGTGCAAAAATGGAGGCTCTAGCCCCTTCCAGAGCTGAGATATCGAAACTCAAAAATTCGGCCCGAAAAAAAAAACGACAGTGGTACCCCTTACGTTTTTTTTTTTGGGCGAAAAATTAAGTTTCTCCAATCTTCCAAAACTCTGGATTCTGATAGAGGGCCATGAGACTTAGACCTGAGTGCAAAAATGGAGGCTCTAGCCCCTTCCAGAGCTGAGATATCGAAACTCAAAAATTCGGCCCGAAAAAAAAAACGACAGTGGTACCCCTTACGTTTTTTTTTTTGGGCGAAAAATTAAGTTTCTCCAATCTTCCAAAACTCTGGATTCTGATAGAGGGCCATGAGACTTAGACCTGAGTGCAAAAATGGAGGCTCTAGCCCCTTCCAGAGCTGAGATATCGAAACTCAAAAATTCGGCCCGAAAAAAAAACGACAGTGGTACCCCTTACGTTTTTTTTTTTGGGCGAAAAATTAAGTTTCTCCAATCTTCCCAAAACTCTGGATTCTGATAGAGGGCCATGAGACTTAGACCTGAGTGCAAAAATGGAGGCTCTAGCCCCTTCCAGAGCTGAGATATCGAAACTCAAAAATTCGGCCCGAAAAAAAACGACAGTGGTACCCCTTACGTTTTTTTTTTTGGGCGAAAAAATTAAGTTTCTCCAATCTTCCAAAACTCTGGATTTGATAGAGGGCCATGAGACTTAGACCTGAGTGCAAAAATGGAGGCTCTAGCCCCTTCCAGAGCTGAGATATCGAAACTCAAAAATTCGGCCCGAAAAAAAAACGACAGTGGTACCCCTTACTTTTTTTTTTTTTTGGGCGAAAAATTAAGTTTCTCCAATCTTCCCAAAACTCTGGATTCTGATAGAGGGCCATGAGACTTAGACCTGAGTGCAAAAATGGAGGCTCTAGCCCCTTCCAGAGCTGAGATATCGAAACTCAAAAATTCGGCCCGAAAAAAAAAACGACAGTGGTACCCCTTACGTTTTTTTTTTTTTGGGCGAAAAATTAAGTTCTCCAATCTTCCCAAAACTCTGGATTCTGATAGAGGCCATGAGACTTAGACCTGAGTGCAAAAATGGAGGCTCTAGCCCCTTCCAGAGCTGAGATATCGAAACTCAAAAATTCGGCCCGAAAAAAAAACGACAGTGGTACCCCTTACGTTTTTTTTTTTGGGCGAAAAATTAAGTTTCTCCAATCTTCCCAACTCTGGATTCTGATAGAGGGCCATGAGACTTAGACCTGAGTGCAAAAAATGGAGGCTCTAGCCCCTTCCAGAGCTGAGATATCGAAACTCAAAAATTCGGCCCGAAAAAAAAACGACAGTGGTACCCCTTACGTTTTTTTTTTGGGCGCGAAAAATTAAGTTTCTCCAATCTTCCAAAACTCTGGATTCTGATAGAGGGCCATGAGACTTAGACCTGAGTGCAAAAATGGAGGCTCTAGCCCCTTCCAGAGCTGAGATATCGAAACTCAAAAATTCGGCCCGAAAAAAAAACGACAGTGGTACCCCTTACGTTTTTTTTTTTGGGGGCGAAAAATTAAGTTTCTCCAATCTTCCCAAAACTCTGGATTCTGATAGAGGGCCATGAGACTTAGACCTGAGTGCAAAAATGGAGGCTCTAGCCCCTTCCAGAGCTGAGATATCGAAACTCAAAAATTCGCCCGAAAAAAAAAACGACAGTGGTACCCCTTACCGTTTTTTTTTTGGCGAAAAATTAAGTTTCTCCAATCTTCCCAAACTCTGGATTCTGATAGAGGGCATGAGACTTAGACCTGAGTGCAAAAATGGAGGCTCTAGCCCCTTCCAGAGCTGAGATATCGAAACTCAAAAATTCGGCCCGAAAAAAAAACGACAGTGGTACCCCTTACGTTTTTTTTTTTCGGGCGAAAAATTAAGTTTCTCCAATCTTCCCAAAACTCTGGATTCTGATAGAGGGCCATGAGACTTAGACCTGAGTGCAAAAATGGAGGCTCTAGCCCCTTCCAGAGCTGAGATATCGAAACTCAAAAATTCGGCCCGAAAAAAAAACGACAGTGGTACCCCTTACGTTTTTTTTTTTGGGCGAAAAATTAAGTTTCTCCAATCTTCCCAAACTCTGGATTCTGATAGAGGGCCATGAGACTTAGACCTGAGTGCAAAAATGGAGGCTCTAGCCCCGTCCAGAGCTGAGATATCGAAACTCAAAAATTCGACCCAAAAAAAAAAACGACAGTGGTACCCCTTTCGTTTTTTTTTTTTTCGGGCGAAAAAATAAGTTTCTCCAATCTTCTCAAAACTCTGTATTCTGATAGAGGGCCATGAGACTTAAACCTGAGTGCAAAAATTGAGGCTCTAGAGTGAGCCTCCATTTTTGCATTCAGGTCTAAGTCACATGGCCCTCTATCAGAATGCAGAGTTTCAAGAAGATCAGAGAAACTCTGATCTTCTTGAAGTGTTACCCCTGTCGTTTTTTTTTGTGTGTGAAAAAATAAGTTTCTCCAATCTTCTTGAAACTCTGGATTCTGATAGAGGGCCATGGGACCCTTCCAGAGCTGAGTTGTCTTCCCCGTGTATACCTGTATTTTGCATCATCCACTTGTGGTCCGATCAACCAAAAGCATCTTAATATCAGGGTGTAAACAGGGCCTTTTATTCAGTCCCTTATGTTACATTTACATTAGAGTGTCAGCGTTTCAAAAAATATTATTTTTTCTATAGCATTGAGGACCACATACTGTACATACACATACCACATCTTTTGTGACACAAATGTTCCGTCACTTTCGATTAATACTGTTTTTATTCAGCAAGGACATATTCAATTAATTTCTTTAAAAATTCAAAATCTAGAGGTTTTGAATTTACAATAAAAATGCATGGAAACATTTTCACAATGTCATAAACAGTCAACATAAAGAAACATTTTACTTTTCAATCAAAAGTACAATGCAAAACTATTTTAAACAGCATTTAAAAAAAATATGATTTACTTTAATACTTTTGATAGCATTTAAAAAGAAACAGTGATTAAGAAACAAACCATTAATCCTTCAGATCATACATTAATTATTGTCATGCATCTGTTAACATCCATTATTACTGGATTTTTTCCTTTAAAAACTAACTTACCTGTGTTTCAGGTCCTTCCCTAATAATTACTGGGACAAATTTGTTAAGAGGAAGGTAAGCAGAATCACAATAAACTTTTGATGTTACTCTTTTACAGTGCTTGTATTCCACAATTTCCACCGTCTTCTTTAGGTCATCAATAAATACGGTGACTTGTACGGGGCTGAGCGCATAGCTGAACTCCTGGGTCTGGATAAGAGCGCTCTGGACTTTGATCCCACCGAAGAGGCCGTGGTGAAGGAAGCCTCCCTGCTGTCCTGGTGAGCTGACAGGACCCACAAACATTCGGTTTTAAGGAACATTAAGGTATTCAGTCATGTTTTGGTTTCAATTGCAGGTTGAGCTCCATTGATACCAAGTACCACATTTGGAAAATGGGGGTGGTGATGACGGACAACGTGAGTATGGATCAGATTTGAGAATGGTAGGAAGATTATCCTATTTCAGGACGATAATGTTTTGTCTTTCATCTCTAGTCTTACCTCTACCTGATCTGGTACACCACCATGTCGATTCTGGGGCATTACAATAACTTCTTCTTTGCTGCTCATTTGCTGGACATTGCGATGGGCTTTAAGACCTTGAGGACCATCCTGTCTTCTGTGACTCACAATGGCAAACAGGCAAGTGTCATCCAGCAGGGGGTGACTGCAGGACAGATTTACCACCAAAACACTTCAAATCTGATTTGATTTCTTGATTTGAACAGCTGGTGTTGACCGTGGGCCTTCTAGCTGTCGTGGTCTACCTGTACACTGTAGTGGCTTTTAACTTCTTCCGCAAGTTCTACAACAAGAGCGAGGATGAGGACGCACCTGACATGAAGTGTGATGATATGATGACTGTGAGTTCATGTTTTGAATGTGGATTCAGTCTGATCTGGATGTCATCTTGGTCATATTTCAGACATTAATGCAGTCTATTATAGTCAGGAGTTAATCATTTATTATATATATAAAATAAATTATTAAGTCTTGACTATAGAAAATTATACAAACAGAAGTGTGTGTGTGTGTGCCCAAACTGCATTGCTAGATTATTAATAACTAAAATAGATCCCATGAATCCTCAGTGCTACCTGTTCCACATGTATGTGGGTGTGAGGGCTGGCGGTGGCATCGGTGATGAACTCGTGGACCCGGCCGGTGACCCCTACGAGCTCTACCGCATTCTGTTTGACATCACCTTCTTCTTCTTCGTCATTGTCATTCTGCTGGCCATCATTCAGGGTACTACTGCACTGATTTACATGCTCCATTAAACTCTTTATGTTAACGCTGCTCTTGAATAGCACTATGTAACTGATCATAACCTCACACTCAATATTCTTATCTTCAGAACATCAATATAATAGTGAACGCTTTCATTTTTCAAACCAGGTTTGATCATTGATGCCTTCGGCGAGTTGAGAGACCAGCAGGAGCAGGTGAAAGAGGACATGGAGGTGAGTGATGTCACATGTCCTCCTGTGAAGTCTAAAAAGAGTACAGTTTGTTCCGGTTTTAACGTTTTGTCTTCGGTCTAGACAAAATGCTTCATCTGTGGAATCGGGAATGACTACTTTGACAGAATCCCGCATGGTTTTGAGACCCATACCTTACAAGAGCACAATCTAGCCAACTATTTGTGAGTAAATCATCTGTACGACATACTACAACTAACATGAACACACAGTATGCCATCTGATGGCAACCTTTTTATAGTTAGAATGCTTCCTTTATAATCAAGTCAACACAAAATCACAAATTCAAATTTTCCTATTTTACAGATTCTTCCTGATGTACCTTATCAACAAAGATGAGACTGAATACACTGGTCAGGTAATTTACTAATCTATTTTAATATTAAATGTAATATAAAATCATGTGACTGTTCAAATGTATTAGAATTGGTAAGATTTTTTTTGTTTTGTTTTTGTAAAAAGTATTATGCTCACCAAGGCTATACAGTGAAATAGTATTACAATTTATAGGATAAATCTCAACACTTTTTCAAAACTCTTCACACGATGCTCACAACAGCTGTCAATAGGCTAAACTTTGGATTATTTATCATTGCTTTGGCACAAAATGCATTCAATGTAAAATACTATAATGAATTCTATTTAACGGTAGTAGAATTTATTTTTATTTTTTTAACAATTTGCTAATGCTTTGCTTATGTTATGGGAGAATTAATTGAATTGAGACATGACTTGAAAAACAAAAGTGTTTTGGTGGTTTTAGAGAATTTTGAATGTGAAATCAACTACTGTCCCAAGTTGAAAGTTGGTTGGAAGAACTGTGTGAAGAGTTTTGGAAAAGTGACCCAAATATGACCCAACAGTATAATACGTTTTACATTTGAATACAAATGAATGCTCACTAAATATTTCTTATTATCTGTGTTGAAAACAGTTGTGCTGCTCAATTTTTTTCGGTAACTGTGATAATTTTTTTCCATGACTTTTGATGAATAGAATAGCCAAGTTCTGCATTTATAAGAATTTTTTTTAACATTATCGTGTTTAATAAAAAGTTTTTTTTTGTTTTGTTTTTTAAGTAAAATGACTGACCCTAAACATTTGAACGGTTGTGTATATTTTATTTCATAAATTATATCACATTACTTCTCTATCCTTTTACTACAGGAGTCGTATGTTTGGAAGATGTATCAGGAGAGGTGCTGGGATTTCTTCCCTGCTGGAGACTGTTTCCGGAAGCAATACGAGGACCTGCTGGGCTAGAGGACAATACTGTTGTCCTCAGTCCAAACATGAGAGAAGTCACATGCTTCAACCTACATGAGCTCCTAAATGGATTTTAGGATCTTATGTAGGTTGGAAAAAAACATCCTAAACTCGCTCTCATCTAATGCTGCTCACCGATTCATACAAACAAAAAAAACCTCAGCTGTTTCTCCACCAGAAATGACAGCGACATACCGAGAACTCATTGTGATCAAGCCAAAAATGTGAACTCAAGTACAACATTGAGAAAAAAAGACAAAAAAACATGTAGCACACATTGCCAAATTAAGACACAAGCCATGTTTGATAAAAAAAAAAAAAAAAAAAACACCAACATGGTAAATTGCCTCATTTGCTTAACTCACAAATGCACATGAAGTTGTGAGATGAGATGTTACCATAAATATGTTTTTGATGTGTTGAATGAACGTCTACACAAATATGCACAAGAATACCTTTTGAGTGCCAAACACAATGTATGCCTGTTTGATTTCAAAACAAACAATGACAAAAAATACTATGAAGAATGTGCAATGCCTTTAAAGACGGTAATCTGACTGGTAGAATGAGAAATATAAAGATCATCTGCTTCAGTCCACTAGATGTTTCTCATACAGCAAAGTGCCTTATGACAAGAGACTATGCAAACATTTGGTTCCCGCACGTATGATTTGCTAGTTTGCGTTTGAGTTTAGACTCTCACTGACAGTCTCACATGGGTTAGTAGTTTTGTAGCTTTAGTTGATGGTTCATAAGTAAAGATAATCACTGCTTTTTAAAAAAAATGTTTGGTTACGGTTCAATAACTGAAATCGTGTTTGCTTGATCATTTATGAAGTACGATTGCAAAACAATGGAAATCTATATTCAAGGACAAAAATGATTAACAAATGTATTGAACAGTCAATACTGTAAACTGCTATTCTATGGCCATTTATATGTATGTCGTGGCTTTGGTGATTTGCATTTGTTTTGAGCAGGGGGAACGAAAATAAAGTAGCTAATGCAATAAATCCCAGCTGGCCATAGCTGCATTTAATCTGAATGAAATTGAGTCATTTGAGGAGTGAGAATATGTTGCGTCTGAAAACTGTTACATGGCATTACATCAGCATTTTTAGGAGTTATATATTGATGGAGCATTTTATATTCCACATGACCGAATTAGTCCCGGCTATCTTATGACTTCACGAAGTGTCCGAGCATGATGTGCACATCCACACAGAAGTAACGGTGTCAGCATTACTAAAGCTGCATGTGCTGATTTAATTCACAGCTGTGTCAGTCAGCAGGGAGAAAGTGCTTCTCTCAAGTCAGGAGATCATGCTGTCCAACCAGTCCTCCAGATCCTCTTCTGTCACTTCCTGCCTCGTGGGTTCAGGTTCACTCTGCACTTCTGGCTTTGTCTCTTTCATAACAACAGTTTGATCTTCTTCCTGTGAACCTGTTGAGATGATAAAAAAATCACATTTTTACACCATGTTCAGGAAGCTACTTTGAATCTATAACTTGCAAACCTAGAAGATCGAAGCACAAGGTGATAGTTCAACAGAATCGGAACTCAAGATAACGTTTTACAAGTATTTAAGGATTATATGTGTATCAGAGGATATTTTCATTCTGCAATAGAATACAGGTAGAATTTTACACAAAAAAAAAAGACTAAGTTATATATGCTAATGTTAAAAAAAAAAAAAACATTTCGTTGATCAAAATACAGTAAGAAAAAAAGTACTGAACCGTTTTGTATTTGAATATATTTTGAAATGTAATTTGTTCCTGTGATGGTAAAGCTGCATTTTCAGTCTCCAGTTAATGTTGAAAACAGTTTTTGATACTTCAATTTTAGTTTTTAGGATTATTTGATAAGAAAGTTGAAAAGAACACTTTACTGTCACTTTTGATCAATGTAAAGTGTCACTAATAATAAAAGTAATATTTTTTTTTCCCACAAAAATCTTACTGACCTTATTTATAAAGTGAAAAATAAAATATTTAGCTAAAAAAAAAAAAAAAACACTGGGATTAAAATAATTTGGCAAAATTCAGCTTGAACTGAGAATTTTACATGAACTGTGAAAATGAAATGTCTCACTAAAATGAATCTAATTTCCAAACACTAAGCTACTTAGTTAATTTGTCACTGAAAGTCACTATGTTTAGTTAGTTATAATACCCTCCAACACTGTTTAACAAAAAAAAGAACCAAAATACATCAATTGATTTGAACAAAAAATAACCAAAATATAGCAATTGATTTGGATACCTTGTGTTGGGGTGTTCAGCACATCATCTTCTGTCGTAGCGTGGGATTGTACTGAAGAAAGTTCAGTGACGGGTCTCTGCAAGCTGAGGAGAAGGTCGAGCTCCTGGTCAGCATCATCAGCGGCCGCAGGGACGGCTGTGGAGACACCGAGTGACGCTGTGGTACTTGAAACAGGCTTTACACTGCAGGAAATGCCCAGGCCTGACTCTCGGCTTGCCTGAGGAGCTGTCAGTGTCGAGTCGGTTCTGTGAGGGACTGTCACGGGCGGCAGTTCAACAGGAGTTGTCACCTGAAGCATATTAAAGCTCTAGTACATCATACTTTACTAGTAGCATTTCATAGTATTTCAGCAAAAAAAAACAATGGCTTTACCTGAACAAGCTCAGCCTCCAGGTTCAGTCTGGTGTGCAGTGGAAGCTCTTGAAGTGACTGAGTTAAAGCTGGCAGGTCAACAAAAAGAGCTGGAATCTGGAGTCACAATCAACCCTCAAAAAACACAATAATTGCACTGGAAAACATACAAGCAAATCTTAATATTGGGTGACTTGACTGAAATGACTGATTATGCACCTGATTTTTTGCCAGCGAGTCCATGTCCCAGTCCTTCTCATCAGAGAACCTGAACTGTGTGAAGGAGTCCCCTAAAAGAGATAAACATGCAATACATTGTTTATATAAAATAAAAAAAAACTGTTTATACAGTGCATCAACCTGAGTATGTTAAGTGAGTCACCAGCTATTGTACTGGTTTTGTTTCAACACTTTCAGGAACCTAGAAAGGAATTCTTTATTTTGGTGAAATGATTGATGTGTTGGTGAAAGTTATTTTTTTATTACTAATAACACTATTAAATGATCAACAAACTCAAAATTCTCAGTGTTATAATATTTACTATCAAATACATTTCAATGGATCTTACCAAATATTACAAATAAATTAATAATAATACATTTAATATCAATATTATAATAATGCAATAATATCATAGATTATTTTGCCCACTCTGTGTTGATTCATTTACCAGTATTAAAATGATCCAGTTAACACAATTCATTGAAAATGATACTACAGTTGTGTTATTATTTTAGTATTATTTATATAAATGTTGTGTTCTATATTTGCATTAGTTTTAATATTTTAAGTTTATTTCAATTTAAGTTTAGTAATTATGTTGTGCTTTTGTTATTATTTTTTTATTTCCGTTTAATTTCAAATTAAACCTATTTTACTTTAGTTACCATGGCAACATTTCAATTTTTTTTTTTGTATTGCTGATACAAGTCAATTATTAATCATATTTTGCACTTTGTTTTCAATTCCAAATGGACATAATGACACGGGCCAAGAAAAACAACTCGGTTCAATGCACACCATCCCAGCAGCAGCTGAACGTGTGTCATCTTTTGAAGTCATTTTCACCTTGACACAAGCAGCGTGAAATGTGAGGCGGCAGCAAGTTGGGACAGCTGAAGAAAGAAGCGCGAGTCTGTCACACACAGCTGTCCAGCCAGGGTGAGGCAGAATAGCAGGCGTCCCGTCTCAGAAACAGGCTTTAACCAACTGCAGTTGACCAGACTGACAGGGATGATACAGCGCAAGAGGTCAAGAGGGATCCTTCAAAAGCGAGCATTCTGCCACTAATGCCTCCATGTAAAGTAGCCTAAATTAAACTGGTAAGGAAGAACCTAAAGATGTAAAATGGTCTATATACCAGTCCAGTGACTCAGAACCGTCGTCACAGATTCCTCGTAACGTGGAGCAGAATGCCAAGTACGCAGTGGTTGATGTCGCTGTTATGAGAGAATGAGGAGCTGTGGACAGGAGAAGACATCCAGGCAATTTCATCACGTTTCCTTCACTGGTAGTGACAGCGCCATGGAAACTGCTGCCATAACAATGAGCAAATGTCCTGTCAGCATGTGTGGGTCAGCGTAGCATTATCACAGCGAGTAGTGTGTGTGTGTGTGTGTGGTTAGCCAATATAACAAACCAGCTGCATGTGACATGCGCACTGCTGTGTTGCATTAATTATAGTAAAGACACTGTTTGTACAAGTGAAACAGTGCAAGACTAATTGTAGAAATAATAATCATATAGGGACACAAAAATATAGAATAATAAAAATACAGTCGTTCTTTGTCAGTTCACAGTGCATTAACTAATATTAAAAAAACAACTTTTGATTCGAAAATTGCATGTTAAAATTAACATTAACTTAAAGGTGGGCTTTTCTTGTTTGACATTTTTTTTCCAAAATCACTTGAAATCCTATTCCTAACCCACTTGCTAGAAGCACTGAAATGAAAATTAAGCAATTTAAAGGAGCTGTATGTAAGAAATGTATTTCAAATGATCATAAAATGGCCCTGATATGTCACTAGACATTATGAAATCATGTTCATTTCAAATACTTATGTCACTGACAACAATAGTCCGGCCAGGATATTGTGAAGTTGCAGCCCTCAACTGTCATGTTGTGTTTTGGTCTGATGCTCCACCCTCCAGGTCAGTCAGGTGGAGGGGGAGGGGATACACCACTCTACAGTAATTTGAAACTGATTGCAGTACCAGTTGACCACAATCTTACATACAGCTCCTTTAATCATTTGTGGAACAGGCAGGACTCGAAAAACTCCAGTAAATCATTTACAAGACCACCTAGAATTAATGGACACAGTCAGTGTCAATCAAACGCTGTACCACCCTCCCTCCTCTTGGTGTGCTTACGCAAAGCTCGTGACCCAGTCACAGTAAATGAAAGTCGCCCCGGTACATAGTAATACCTAGTATGAGATCCACGGGGAGGAGTCGGATCAAGACCGAAGGGGTGGAGATGGGTAGGATTAGGGTTGGGTTTAGGGATTAGGGGGCGGAGTTGGGTAGGTTTAGGTGTATGTAAGGTGGGAGGAGGCGGATCTGGATCCGACTCCTCCCCGTGGATTTCATGTTCTGCAACGAGAACCATCTCCCGGTACAGAGAGAGAGTGTAAGTGCAATTTCGCGCATCTGAGTTTTGCAGATGCATGATTGCGTGTCCATGTTCTTCGAATGGGTGGAGTCAGGGTCAGCGTTGGAGGAAAGAAGGTAGGACCTTTTGAGTTCTGCATTTTCAAAATCTGCCGGCCGTTTTGCACATCACATACCCTACATTTAGTAGAATAAATGCTGTATTGTTCATTCTTAGTTCATGTTAACTAGAGTACTTTGCACAGAATAAATATCATTTTTCACTTTTCAAGTGATTTATTAGATTTATTAACAATTTTAAATCTTTTTCTTAATTAATTTCCCAAAGTATTGTATTTTTCTTCTTTTTTTTTTTCAAAACAAGTTTAGAAAAATGCCCTTGGACAGTTTTTAGACTTTCAAATGAAATGGATAACCAAAAGTTGGCATATTGTGCATATCTACAAATAAGCAAAGAACTCAATAAGGTTATTTGTAAATGCCTGGTGTGAAAGGAAGAGTTGTCAGTAGCAGCTCTGGTGGAGTGCTGGCACAATGTCAGTGTGGCAGATGTTGTCTCTCTGTAGGCTGTCGTCCTCTGACCCGCTCACAGGAAGCCACATACAAGCACAAGTCATTTCCTCCCAGAGAGTGGCACCATGTATGAAGCCTGCCAACCCAAAACTGGCCAGTGTTCTTTGCTTTTTCAAGGGCCCCAATAGGACACTGATGACAGGAGGACCATGAAACGCTATGGAACCACAAGCACGGGCCATCCACTGTTACTCATTAAATGGCACTTAATGAAGGGAGGCTACAGCCTTTTGGAAGTAGCTGCTAATTTGCTTTGTCGTCACGGCTCTTGAGCAAATCATTGCTAAGCCAATTAGCACAAAGCAACTCCGTAACGAACCGAACCATCAAAATAAATCAGACTGTGATGATTGCAATTAAAACATTTCAAGCCGAACATTCAAAACAATATGACAGTTATTTACTATACGCTTCAAGATAGCTGCCATGAAGAACACCAAGAGTTTCCTATTAGTGTCTAGGCTTGAAAGGAAAGACTTTTGTGCAGTTCACACAATTGGTACATTTGAAAACACATCTTTAAATGCAACATTGCTTGGATATCTGGCAGAGGCCAAATGTGTACAATAAAAATGTTTTCCTTCAGATCATTAAAAGTATGAGCTCTGCTTTCGGTTTTGATCAGATACTGAACAAACTGTTGTGCAACCTTCAAATCATCATGTTTATAAAGTGGTCTGAGCTTCCTAAACCAGAAACGGGGAATAAAACACATCTATTCAGTTAAATCACAATTAAAAATGACTGGAACTATAGTAGTGAATCTCTTCATGTGCTTTCAACGGTGCAGAAAGTGACAAATCAACACTTATTTTGAAATCTTTAATGTATCAGAAATCAAATAATACTAGTTATTTCTCTGTTTATGTCCAATCACGCAGATATCGGGCTACTCCGCAGTCGCCAGTCTAAAATAACAGTGTACCGTAGTGATTCAGGATAAAACAAAAACACGGTTTGGAAAATGGATTATATGATTTTTAAACTCAAAAAAAGTTACCGATTGCAGCTTTAAATATGTGCGTGTATTTATATACAAGCATTTTCTTTTCAATTGGACAAAGAAAGAAAGAAAGATTATCAGACACTGGATTGAGTCTCATGATTGATGAGTTTTCCAGTGTTATAGACAGTGTTTACACATACTGCTCTATATTAATCTAGTTAATTCCTATTTATTTGTGAATGCACGTCCCCATATGTCCGGTGCAGTAGTGTGTGTGAGAAGAACAGGGCTCTAGTGTGAGGTGCACCTCCTAAAGTGAATGATGCTGCTAGTAACGAGTGACAGAGTCCTTTTCTTAATCCATCTTTCTCGCACAACCTGACCTACACTACGAGAGCAGCAGTATTCTCCTTTCGTCTTGACATTTTTTAGCTAAACAAAAACTACACCAAGTTACATAACAACGTGTGTGTTCACTTTCTCGTGGGGCCAGTACTGCAGCTGGGACGATGAACTGAGCTGATCATCAGGTTAGCAGACAGCTGTGGCTCATCTTAATAAGACATTTAGAAGAGTCATTTATTTCCATAGAGATGAATCAAGCACTCAATGCGCTACTCTTGATCAAAGGAGATGCTTTTCCAAACGATGAACACAGAGGAAACGCATCTCAGAAACCGCTTCAGAAACTACTAAAAAAGCAATGTCAATATTTAAGAGGAAGATATTTTATAGAAATTATTAAAAGCATGTCATATAATATTGTTGTATATTGTTATAATATATGTTTTTCTGTGAGAATTAACAAAAGAAAACAAAAATGTTCAAAAGAAAAAAGTATGTATTTCATTTATACAAGAAAAAAAGATCTATTTTAAAACTTTAATAGGCTACATCCATTTTATTACTAAACATAATTTTTTTTTATATTATTTAATTATTAGGGATGCACGATATATCGGCCAGCATATCGGTATCGGCCAATATATGTTCATTTTTAATGTTATCGTTATCGGCCTGGTATGAAAATGTGGCCGATATATTAAAGCCGATAAATAATGTATTATTCCCTTCAGCTGAGACACTTGTTGAGCAATGTTTATGTTTTTAAATTTCTTGAAATATGACTGAAATCTCTTCAAAAAATGAAAATACGCTTCGGTACAACATGTGCACCGCAAATCTATCATATCGGCTATACAACACTATCATGAGAACATCATTATAATTGTGCGCTTGGGACATAGATTTAATTGTGAGACTTTCAAAATTAGATAAAAATTTGGATTTAAGTTTATTGGCAGATAGATCGGTTATCGGCTTTCAAATATAAAGAATTATCGGTATCGGCCAAAATTTTCATATCGGTGCATCCCTATTAATGATGTATTCTTTATGTAATATTTTTATTACTTACTCATGGTAACAAATCCATTAGTTTATACTGCTTAAAATAATACATTTATTATAAACATTGAGAGACCTGAAATACTTGAAAACATTCAAAATCAAAATGCATTTGTACTAGATAATTAAATATCATCTAAATTTTGAGGTATATGTTTTTACTTGGTTTTATTGCCCATGTCTGACTGCATTCAATTTTGGAAATGAAACGCATTGAATCGGAAATCTATAGTGAACATGAGTACCATTTACATGGCATACATAATACTACTAATAATAAGAGAATCTAGATTACAGAGGAATAAACTGAGGTGTTTCAATGACATCATCCATTAAAAACATCCACTTCAAACCAAATGCCAAAGGACTTCATGCCCCACATATCAACATTGCCCCAAATAATGCATCTCTGGGCATACATGAACTAAAAGGGACAATCAGGGGACCATTTCCTGGCAGAATTATAAAACAGAATCATTGGGGACAAAATATTAGATCACTCAGGCTATTTATAGTCAAAAGCTAGCATTATTACACAACCATATTTATCCAAAAGTGTCACTTGAACCTTTAACATGTAAATACGGTTTTGAAAAAAGCTCCCATATTTCAGTGATGTGGCAACAGGGAACAATCGCCACAGGAAACAAACAAGGAGTAAGTTATGGTGGACAGATAAAAAGATATGGAACGCTAATATGGAAATGATTAGAAATAAGTGGCCACTGTTGCTCGTCCCAACATTCATAAAGGTGTCTGAAGCATACAAAATGGCTTTAAAACAAAGAGAGGCCTCATGCAAATCGCACAGGTGTTATGGAAACAACAGCGGCGAGGGAAGAGAGCGAGTGTGAAGAGAGACACACACAGTCATTAACAGAGTGGTTGTTACTGTTACACATTATTACAGAGATGACATTCTGATACTCTGTGTGGGTGCAAACGCACACCCCCGCATTATAATTACTGTCCAATGCTTGATGCAGGGGACTAAAGTCACAGTATGAGCACAATCAAAAACGCAGGTGCTCAGCATTTAAGTGAAGTTTGCTGCAGCATTCTTCCAGAAACAGCAGTTTGTGCTGGAAAAAAAAAACAAAACACGATTTGTGTGATTACACTTAGCAGCCTGGAGTCAACATCCCTTTTGCATCCTTTAACTTAAATCAAATAGGCTCAGATTCAGAGAAAACAAAGTCCATAATTGATATTCAATTAATAAAGTTGGCAATGCATGTTAATTCAGTTGAAAGGTTTGGGAACGGGAAGAATGTTTCTGAAGTTTCTTATGCTCACCAAGTCTGCTTTTTTAATCAAAATACAGTAAAAACAGTAATAGTGTAATATAATTTATTACAATTTCAAATAACTGTTTTCTACTGTCATTTATTTTATTCCTGTGAAACTGAATTGTCAGCAGCAGTTACCCAAGTCTTCAGTGTCACATGATCCTTCAGAAAGTATCCTAATATGCTGATTTCCTCAAGCAACATTTTATTATCAATGTTAAACAGTTGTGTTGCTCAAGATTTTAGTATGAACTGTGTAACATGTTTTTTTTCAAGACTTTTGATGAATAGAAAGTTCAAAAGGAACATTCATTTGAAATGGAAATCTTTGGTAGCATATAGACTTTAAATCACCATTGAAGAATATAATGTCCTTGTCACTGATTAATTTAATATTTAAAATTTTTTTTTAAAAATACGTTGTGCATGACCTTTGCCTTTCAGAGCATGCGGAACCACTCTGATTCCACTTGCATTCCAATTAAAGGAGAACTCCGGTGCAAAATGAACCTTTGGTCTAATAACTCATTGGTACCTAGTCGACCATTCTCTGAGATTTGTTTACAGCCGTTTACAGATTCGTTTAGAGATTTCTCTAAAAACTGTTTAGCGTATAACGTTAGTAATGGGGGCATTTACTAAGTAAAAAGAAATTGCTAGTTTATACCACTAACAAGGCTCAAAATAGCCCCACACTAACACAGTAACATAATGAGGCTCCATACATGCAAAATGAAGTATTGAGAACTTTGTAAGTGTACAGAACGTTTAATAAGAAGATATTCTCCTTTAAAGTGCAAAAATGCCGGACGAAGCCGAGCTGCCAACAATCACATTATATAGGTCTGTTTGTCCAAATTCCCAAAATCAGAGAGGTTAGTAATAGTAAAATAAAAAAAGCTTAATTATTGCTTTAAGCCAACTGAAACTGAACTTATAAAGTGCATGTAAACAAACACATCAGGATGCTTAAAAACAATAAAGGTTCTATGGTTGTTGTATTATAATGGCTGACACTGTGCAAGATACAGTAGGTTGTTGCTTGCCAAGAATATGAAAAAGAGAGACAATCTAGAGAGCTGTGTCCCACCAGGGTGCAGTCATTTGTGGAGGGTCCAGCTGGTGAAACTGCCAGCAGCAGGGCCACAGGTGGAGGTCCAAGGTACTGAAATATAGGAAAGCAAGTTGGAGGGGGCAAGGTTTCCTACAGGTGCAGTGTCACTAGTAATGAATCAAAATCTCTTTGCTTCTCTGCAGGGACACAGACAGGTCGAAGTGCAGTCCACAGCTAAACAAGGTCATGAAATTCAAGCAGCATTTAGTATTCATTTGCTGCTCTCACTGTCAAGTGTAACCCGAGCATGTAGCGTGTAGGGCTGAGTTGTGTCTGCTAGCCACCTGAGACCCAGAGGAGACATACAGACACACAGATGCAAACGAACACAGCGGTGTCACTGTATATCTATGGCCTTCATTATTAGTCCTCCTCCAGGGTACGTGATATGGCTCATATCCTCCATTATGATCTCATTATGATCAATAAACTTGGAGGCCTGGAAATCCTGCCCTACATGGAACTATCTAACATAAGCCATTTCCTGTCAACCTGACTGTGAGACATGAAGATGTGAGAATGTGATCGCACTGTGGCATTGCAAAAAAAAAAAAAAAAAAAAAACAGGTGATGGCTGACAAAAGGAAAGTGTGTCAAAAGAAATGACCCTGAATTGGTCGATCTGTTCTCAATCCACAGAGACACAACTTGCAAGGGCACGATGTCACTCATTTCCTGAGCGGCCTGCACTCTTACCATTGCAACTTTATGTTTGTACTGTGTGCATTGAATCTGTTTTTTTTTTTTCTCATTGATCATTCAAGGCTTCCTTTGATGGCCTGTGATGTAACTAATTGCACCCATGCAGCTGTGAGAGCAGAAATAGAGGGATCATCTTCAAATAAACATTAAGGCTAACCTCTTAAAATAGTGTAGGTGCAAAAATAAATGAATAAATAAATAAATTACACTGTCATTCAAAAGTCGGTTTGATTTTGTCATGTTTTAAATGAAGTCCCTTATGCTCACCAAAGTAAAAACAGTAATATTGTGATTCAATAGTAATAACTGTTTTCAATTTTAATATACAGGTATACAGTTAAAATGCTATTTATCCATAGTTCATGCCATTTTTTTAATCAATTTAATGCATATATAATTTCTTTCAAAACAAAAATCTTACTGAACCCAAACTTTTGAGCAGTATAATAGATAAACAAACAAAATGGTCAAGGATATATGAAAAGTCCATAATTTGTAAATGTTAAATATATCACTTCAATTTCAATCCTATTATTTCCAGTACCAGTAGCATTGACTCAACTAAAGATGAGTTTGAGGAGTCTGAATTTGGAGTCTATTCATTTGGCTAACCAATGGCAGATGAAATTGTATAAAACAATTATTTATATTATTTATTGTTTGTTTGGTGAAGCTAGTGAAACAAATCCAATGTAACTGTAAGGTTAACTTCCATATTGGGATGACTAAAGATTTTTGAAAACCTCATGTTGAACATCAGACACACAACTATATTCTCTCAAAATATATGGGAGAAACATTTAAAAAAAAATCAATTCACCTGGCACCTTAATAAGTTGAACTATTTTAGAGGACGATTTTACTTTGATTTGAGCTGAAGTAGCTCCTATACAGACACAACAAAAAGTCATTAACTGACCCTCTTACTTCTGTATTTCTAGATAACCGATCATCTCCACCCACTTATTTGCTCGCAGCCACTCTATCTGTGTCAAAAGAGAGTAATTAATGCCTCCATTATGTTTCAGTGAGCATCATACCACCCTTTCACACGCCCCTCTGTCTCCAACGTGAGCATGAACGGTCTAACCTTCATCTTCTCATTTCTGCTTTGGTTCAGCCCCCTGCTCTTCTCCTCTTCCTCCTCCCATTCTTGGCGTCTGCCTGTTGTTCACTGCCCCAAATCATGACGATCATCCCAACCCAGAGGGAATGACCTCCTCCCAGCCATTCACATCTGTGTCTGTCAGTGCATCCACAGGCAGCAGCACATATTCATCTAAAGAAACAGCAGCAGCATTGCCCAATCATCCTCCACCACGCAGAGAAAAGGAGATGCTTAACAATGGACTTTGGCGTAATCGTCACAACTTCCTTGAGCACTAACAACCATCCAAAAACCGAGCACATCATTTTACTACAACTTTGAGGATTCTATAATTTAAGCACAGGCTCATGACTGGATGAAGAAGCAACATCTAGACACTTGATTCCAGAGTGGTGAGAGTTCACAATAGAGGTAAAGGTTTGGGATGAGTGACAGTGTGACCGAGCCAGATCTGTAAATGGAGTTCAAGGCTGAGAGATGAAAACAGTGAGTACTGAATACATATTTCATGGATAATTAGACAATTTAGTAATTAATATTGGTTAAACTAGGTGGCTGAATATTAGGTCAACATTATTAAAGACAATAAATATCACTGATTTTAATTGTGATTAATTATGTTTCAATGAAAATGGGGGGGGGGGGGGGGTAAATGACAGACATTTCATTTTGGGGTCTATTGTCCCATTTAACAATAATTAAAAAAAAAAACAGACATTATTTTTAATGTTAATTTAATTTAATTTAATGTTTTTTACCCTAAGCTGATTTAAATGGATAAAAAGCAGTACAATAATTTGGAAAATGCCAAATAAATCTATATGTGCTATGATATTCAGTGTAATAAACATATGTTGAATTTGCTAACATTAGTTAATGCATTAGCCATCATTAAAAAACCATGAACAATATTTTTACAGCATTTTACTTTTTTTTTTTTTTTTACATATACTAATACTTTAATATGTGAAGTTTGAATTGAAACATTCAACATTAATGCAATGTGACTAATAAAGGCTGTAAAAATAGTTCAGGGTACTCAATGCATTTAACCAATGTTAAAAAATGTAACCTTATTGTCGGGTAAAATGAATGATATTAAATTTAAATGTAATATTAAATCTAAATATTACACCATTAATATTATATTTGCATGCACTACTCGTTTTTACATTTCCTGTAAATACAATTGTGTTAAAAATACAGACTCCTTACCGAAACTAGAAATCAATGCAAAGCTTATATGGCTGTGTTTACAAAATGTTTAAATATTCAAGCATCTTAAGCAGGAAATTGTACACTCTACACATCAATTTCATCTGAAGGAGATCACTATTACCTTGTAATACGAAGTACTAGATAGCAATTATCACATTCTTTCTCATTGTGGATTTTCATTTAATTCATTTTATGTTCTCTTTTCATGGTAATGTAATATGAAATGCCACAATAACAATTTAACAAATCCAACAAACACAACATAAAATGCATTCCATGACAAGAAGAACAGAATAGAATGAAGAAAAAAAAAATCCTACTCCATTCTTAAAATAAAACAGTTACAAATTGGATGGCCTCACCGATGTGACAAAAGATACAAAGCTATGCGAGTTCCAGGGTTATTCTGAGACCAAAAAAGACTCCCAATGTTTGAGCAATGTCCTATGATGCTGGCCCTAGCAACAAGTTCACCGCCAGTGACAAGGTCTGGATGATGCTATTCACAATTTAAAGATGTTATCAAGAGTTTATGACAGATTAATCTTTGTTTAACGGTGAGACTAGACTAAATAAAATTACCCATCTGTGAGAGTAATATGCACAAAAATGATCACATCAAAGATTTTCTACAGCATGAAGCCTTTCGGTAAACTGATTTTCAAATTGTCTGAAAAATCCGACAAACGTAGTTTTCTTCACAGTGAAAACCTAAAAGATACGCCTACTAAGGACCATAATTTGACATACAAAATAGATCGCTGCAAATCAACAGATTACAGCAATCTTGCTGCTAATGTAAATCAAACCTGTTGGAATATTGTCTCAATTACATAACATTGTAACACCTGTGTTACCGTGTAAGAGAATGGTTAAGAAAACAAAATAAGTCTTCTATGACTCTTCTGCATGACGATTTCCACACTCAAACTGATAGATTACAAACTACCATGTGGGTGACAAACAGAACAGGTGCAAGCACCTGCTGTCATGAAGAAGACAACTCATCAGTTTTAATGTAATATGTGTAATAATGTGTAATATGTATAAATAAGAAATGAAAATGCTGTCATTTACTCACTCCCATGTAGTTCCAAACCTGTAGAACTTTAAAGGTGACTAAATGATGACAATTTTAATTCTAGGCAAACCAACCCCATTAAAGAATCCAGATTAAGTTTTTGGTCATTTGTGAGAGAAAGCTCAAGGGTAATTGAAGGGTGTTCCTGGTGAAAGCTGAATTACACTCATTTGGCATGTAATCAGTCCGTTACCACCACACACACTAATCAGGGCCTGCTGGCGGAATCATAATAGGATAAAAGACGGCAAGCTGAGTTTCGTAGGGGAGGTCAGGCAACTTTGAAAGACATATGGAGATGAACAAACCGGAACAGCCATTTTTCTATTTATAACTTAGTTGAAGTCATTATATTGCAATATTTGTCCAAGAGGTGTGACCATATTTATATATCTTGCCAAGTCAAACAAAACTTGTAAAGACTTTTTTTTACTGTTAAAATATAAAATACGAAATACAGAAGATTCTTCATCAAAGCAGACAAGTCAAAGCACTGAACTATTTCTTTTGTTGTTATCATGGTGCTGTACAACCACTTCATGATGGCAAAGCTGTACTACATAATTCCTGAAGTCATGGATACAATACTTGTTCTGGAGAACAGATACAAATTCCACCCACATTCACAGGGATCAGCGAGTTTGAACCTCTGATGACTAATCGTAAATATGCAGGGAACAACACAGGGAAAAATAGAGAGCAACAAACAGATTAAGTGCTCCAATTTCGTTTGGAGTACAACTTTAACTGTTTGGCCTCGACAAACAGAAAAAGATTGCAACTGACAAAGGACATTTCCTAGTACGTATGTTTGCACAGATATGCACGAGGGTCTTTCTTTTGCAATACCACAAGAGGCAGTGCAATCCTGCAGTACTTCACTGTAGTAAAATTAGATGCCACAAATATATCTCATGAATATCAATGTGGCTTTTGAGGAAGCAGATTAGGGAAATGAGAAGCAAAGAAAATTCCCTCAAGAGAACAGCATAATGGAAACTAATTCTGCTCTTACAGAGAATTTAGGCTTGTTAAATTTGAGGTACAGGGAATTGCCCTTGAACAAAAAATGTAGGCTACAATTTCTGCATTCACTTACAAAAAAAAAAAAAAAGCAACTGGGCAGAACATCAAATCATGTATTGCTTTGGCTATGAGTATTTGCTGAAAACTCATTACATCATGTTTACATTATGTTTTAACTTGCTTATACAGTACTGAAAAATACAGGGTCAGAAGCCTTTTATATTTTTGAAAGAAGTCTCTCATGCTCACCTAAGCTTTTCAATTTTCAGCTTCATTACTTCTGTCTTCATTGACACGTGATCCTTTCAGAAATCATTCTAATATTTTGATTTGCTGCTCAGGAAACATCTCTAATTAATGCCAATGTTGAAAACATTTCTGCCAAATATTTTTGAAGCCACATGATATTATTTTCAGGATTCTTCGATAAAAGTTCAACAACATAACAGTATTTATTTGAAATAGAAATCTTTTGTAACATTACAAATGTCTTTCCTGGCATTTTTGATCAATTTAATGCATACCTGCTGAATAAAATATTTTTACTAGTCCCAAACTTCTCATTCAGGCAGCATAAAATAGACTGTAAATGGTTGCATAGATCCATGGTTCAAAAGATCCAACCATGCAACAGAAAAATAATTTTGCCCTTATCGTCACCTTTAGTATCTTTGTTCTCAGCTTTTTAACGCCACCGTTGTTTTACATTAATTTTAGCTTTGATCTTCTCCCTGCATGACCAGTATCAGAGGCACGTGGGAAATATTCCACAGATTTAAGTAGGCAGTATGTCTTACCTGCTGATGTGAGGAGGACATGATAGTCGGTGCCTCTTTGTGTCGGTACATCTTCATTAATTTCCTCTTTCTCCGATTCCTCATAACGGTCCCAGTTGGGCTTGAGCTTTCGTCGAGAGAAGGTGTTGTGCTCCTCTTCTTCCTCAAAGTTTTCTTTGTTGTCATGGTCATCTTGATTCTGAAAAGCAATCAGAAACATTATGACAGTGAGCAAGCATGACACAATTCATACAATGAAATGAATAATTAAATACTTGTTGATTTTAAATTAGGTTGGTTTCTAATAATCTATTAAAGTTAACATGGTAGTACTGTTAACATGTAACAGTACTGATGGTTAGTTAACTGTTAAAGACAAATAGTACAGTAACCACTGCCAACAACACATTATACAGTATGTTACTACAGAACTATCATAAATTAAGTTTACAATTATTTTCCATTAATCTCATTCAAACAGTTTGACACTCTCTTTTAATGAACATGACATTATTTTATTTTCTCAAATTTAATATTTATGGCATCTATGTCAAATAGAGTTTTATAGTAATCATTAACTTACTGTAATTATGGCATTCTACTAGTAACAGTTACTCTGGTATTTCGGCAGAAAATATGGTTCGTTATCATGGAGATGTTTTGTATGGGTGACACTCACTCCTCGAAACTCTCTAAAGTCTGCGGGAGGTCCATATTCGCGCCCTCTTCCTCTACGATGGTCCCGTTTGCCTCTTCCACGATGCTGGCCCCCTCTTCCGCGACCCCTGTGCTCTCCCGAACTGCCAGTGACCCCCTCACCTTCACCTCTACCTCCACCTCCTCTTTTCCAATGACCACCGCGTCCCCGACTATGTCTACTCTCCATAACTGAATATGAAAATTAGAACTAATACCGAGACTATAATCGTGTAACACAACACAACAGTTGTTACATTTAAAAAGAACCCTGGAGAAACGTTCCCCCATTCAAATAGTTCCGCCTAATCATGAATGTGAGATTGTCATCTTTAGACTGGTCGAACTGGGAGAAAAAGTATGAGTATCAGTAGTATCAAAAGCAGGGGTGAAACTAGCTCTTTTGAAGGGGCATGTGAGATCTGGTGCTCCCATCCCATTCAGACCTGTCATTCCTTTGCTTAAAATGGGCTGTAAAAGGTAGTAGCCTAAAGTACAGTAAACTAGTCCCATACTAAAATGCACGTTTGAGCTGTTTTAAATTAAAGCAACTTGCAGTGACGTATCTTAAAATATGTCAGTGTCATTGTTTTGTCGCACATAAGTAATGATTTTATTTTTATCTAAGGCACGTTTAAAAAAAGGATAAATGTCTTTGAACTAAGGACTAATCCTAGCTTAATCTAAGCCCTGTCTGTGAAATTGGGCCAATTTCTATATTACAAGTTTTCTGAAATGTATGTTAAAACATGCCAATTTAATTAATTATGCTCTCATTTGCATGAATTTCCAAAATATGAAACCAGAACGTTAGACAATGCTAGGTTCATTCTTTCATTTTGTTAATCCATACTGTCAACATGGATCCCAAAAAAACATGTTTTTCTAAATAAAAGGTTATAGGAATCTTTTTGAATCTTTTAAAAAACCTTGAGAAACTACATAAGAATAAAACTGGAAATTTGGTGTGCATACATGTTATTGAAATGCCTACTGAACAGCCTTCATGTATTTACAATTAAAATCAACAGACACAAAAAGAGCTCTTGAATGTGCATTTTGGATGTTTTCTTTCCACTGGTCTGAAAGAATTGTGTATGAAAAAAACAATGCTTTGCCTATAATGCCTTAGAAAAGTGTACTATTTTCATGTTTAAAGTGTCTGTTTATGAAATTTTGTTTTCTGTTTTCAGATGATCCTTTGCCAAGTAAGCATGAAGAATACAGTGCAACCTTTATCCAGCATTTACTAACCTGTCAGCAGTAACAGGATGGACATGGATATTCAAAATTTAACAGCAAGTGGAAATGTCTCTGCTGTCCTGCCAGCCCCATACAGTCTGTTGGAGGTAATAACCATTGCAACAGTGTCAGCTGTTGTGAGTCTCATCACAATAGTTGGGAATGTTCTGGTGATGCTCTCTTTCAAGGTCAACAGCCAACTTAAGACTGTTAACAACTACTACTTACTCAGTTTAGCTTTTGCAGACCTCATTATTGGCGTGTTCTCCATGAACCTGTACACATCCTACATTCTCATGGGATACTGGTCTTTAGGGAATATAGCATGCGATCTGTGGCTGGCCCTTGACTATGTTGCAAGTAATGCATCGGTGATGAACTTGCTGGTCATCAGCTTTGACAGATATTTCTCCATTACAAGACCACTTACCTACAGGGCTAAACGGACCCCGAAACGTGCAGGCATCATGATTGGCTTGGCCTGGTTGATATCGTTTATATTGTGGGCTCCACCCATTCTGTGCTGGCAGTACTTTGTCGGCAAGAGGACGGTTTCTCCTGACCAATGCGAGATCCAGTTTTTCTCAGAACCCACAATCACATTTGGTACAGCCATAGCAGCCTTTTATGTCCCGGTATCCATCATGACAATTTTATATTGCAAAATCTACAAAGAAACTGAGAAACGCACAAAGAACTTAGCAGAACTCCAAGGATACCCATCGCTGGACAGCCGCGAAGACTCTAAAGCACGAAAGCCAATCCTACAATGCTTTAGCTTTAAAAACAAGAGGGACGGGACTCAAGCGTCATGGTCTTCGTCCAACCAGAGTTATGCAACTAGGACAACGTTGCAGTCTGATGACTTGTGGACCAAATCAGACCAGGTCACCACCTTGAACAGTTATACATCCTCAGAAGATGACGAGCGGTCTGTCTCTGAGATGACCCCTCGAGAATCTTTTAAGAACCAAGAGTCGACACTCAATAAAAATGGACAGCTGGACTGTTATGAAGACAGCAAATATCTCAGTGATCTGGCAAAATGCTCCCAGACGAACAATAAAAAATGCATGTCATACAAGTTCAAACCGATCCTTAGTGACATCACCGTTTCGCAAGGTAGTACCGAGACTGAGAGAACAAACACAGATCAATGTCAGTCCTCAGAGCCACAGGCTCCTTCGTCCACCTTGGCTTCTACCAAACCGGAAGATCCAAACTTAAAGATCCAGATGACCAAGCGTAAACGAATGGTCCTTATCAAGGAGAAAAAGGCTGCACAGACTCTCAGTGCCATCCTTCTGGCTTTCATCCTCACCTGGACCCCGTACAACATCATGGTGCTCATCTCCACCTTCTGTTCTAAATGCATCCCAGTGTCCCTCTGGCATCTGGGCTACTGGCTCTGCTATGTCAACAGCACCATCAACCCTATGTGTTACGCCCTATGCAACAAGACCTTCCAGAAGACCTTTTGGATGTTATTCCTCTGCAAATGGAAGAAAAATAAAGGAGAGGAGAAACTGTACTGGTCTGGTCAAAACCATTAAATACAGCAGAGATGGCTAACATTAAATCAATTTTAGTTTATAAATATCGTTTGAAAATATGATTTGTTAATATTTTATTTAGCTTCTAATCTGTTTTTATTTAATGATCATTTAACATGTTTACATAGCAGTGTGAATTTTATTATTGTCTGATGTCTAAATGCCAGGGATAGTGAAGACAATAAATAAAGATATGGACTGTGATGTTTTCATTATAGAGACAAAACACATTTTGTGATAGAATGACTTTAAATATTATGTATTGTACACCTTGGTCATGTCAGTGACACTGCATGCATAGAAACGTAAATATTGAAATATCTAGGGTGCAAAGCAACGTTGTTGTATTATGTTCGCATAACTAGACAGTGTTAAATATGGATCTTCAGATTTCTGAGTTGGCAAACCATCACTTGTGTAGAGATGCACACAAAAGTTTGCAGCTTCGCTTCGGATGTAGTATCCATGATATGGCAGAGATTCCAATATTACATCATGTGAAATGAAGCACAATTTACACATTTTTACATCATCACCCATATAATCCCAATGTGCAGTGGTTTATTTTGAATAGAAAACAAATCCATTTTTGTGGTGCCATGAATTAGATCTCGCTTGAACATTAACATACACCACAGAAGCACATTTATGGATGTTAATTGGCTGTTTTCCATTCATGTTGTTTAATAAGTCTCTACTCTTTGTGTTGTGATGACATGCCATTTAATTTGTGAAATAAATGTTTAAAGATGAAATTCACCCAATTAATTGAAACATTTCATCAGTCTGGCTTTCGCAGGGGTTCCACTAATGTTTTTAGTCAAACTAAAGCTTTACAACTACCACAGAGTCTGACATACTTGCAATGTTTTATCAATCAATTATCATGAACTTTCTTAATGTTGATCTCATTTTCCACACATCTTAACAACATGCTGAGAAAAGTAGGCAAATAAGCAAGACGGTTAAGGATATTTACCACCAAAGTTTATTTCCATTGTTTAAATAAGTTTTTACTTCATAGCTTAAATCGTACACATTTCTCATCTTCATTCACAGTCCTGCACAAACCAAACAAGATATAGTAAATATTATAACCTAGAAGCTTTATTTCAAGTAGTTATGAAACAGAATTGGGGTCAATGTCACCTCCTCAGGTTGGTCTGAAAACACACAAGGCATCACTGCAAAGATGGAAAGATTTTTTCATCTATCTTGACCTTTAAGCTCAAATGTGCTTTTGAAATATCCCAGAAGGCTTGTGACAAACTGAGCAAAACAACTACATACAGTGAGTACTAACTTCTGCATCTGACTTTATCAGTGCAACAAAACTTCAGCTTTTGCATTAACCCAAAGCACTCAACTGCCAAACAGCCACAATATGTTAGATTTTACTTAAATCATTCATTCTTGCTTTTATTCGAGTCATAAAGGAGGTGAAACTGCATTGCCCTCAATTCTGAGAAGGAATCATATCTGTGTGATGAAACATATATGCAGCAGCAGTGAAAGCATAGACTATGTTAATTGCATGACAAGATATTGAAGTATCACCAAAACGGAATATCTCAGTCAAACAATCCATTCTAGGAATCTTGACCAATCTTTTACTTTCACATTCATTCTACTTTAAAAGTTAAAACATCCTATTTAAGCAATTTTTTATATTAAAAAAGATGAATTCATGCCTTGCTCTATCTGTACTGGTCTTGTACACTTTTAAATGTTATGTATAGTTTTCAGTGTATCATACAATGATTAAAATAATCTGATTATTAACAATGCAGCTAAAGAAGACAATTAAGCGTGGAAAAGTAGCACAGTGCAAACACAGTCCTGTTTTGTCAAGCATTTCAGTCGAAAAAGAAATGTTTCATTTAATAAAAAAAAAAAAAAGAAAATAAGAGAAGAAAACCAGTAAAACAGTGTCAAAAAAAAACCCGACAAAAAGATCCCAAACACACGGCACTACCTCCTCTTCAGAGCAACACTTCTGCTGCCTTTGTTCCCTCCACCAGACTTACTGGAGCCCTTGGAGAACAATTTAGTCATCAATTCAGAAACATCTGGCAATTCTGGATTAGGGTTCAACATATTCATAGATTGCTCCATTTCCTGTATGAAAAAAAACAAAAACACAAAATGGTATGAATAAAGAAATATACAGGGTATGAATATGTCCATTTAGCGCATGTTTTTGTGCATGGTTTGTATTACCTTTCTCATCTCAGGATCATTAGTATTTACCACCTTTGGGAGCAGGACAATGATTAATAAAGGAAGGACCATCATCATGACCTAAGAAGAACAAAAACATTTTAAAAGTGAAGTCACAACAAGTATTAGAAACTATCAGCAACAAATATCATGTCAAAGATAATTCATACTATTATAAATGGCCCTGAAAATGTGCATTTGCAACACTGGTAACGCTTTAAAATAAGGTTTCCTTATTTCCTTAGTTAAATAATACAAATAAACTAAGAATGAACAATACTTATATAGCATTTAATCTTAGTTCATGTTAATCTCACCATTTACAACTACATTAAGATCAAACATAGTCTCTGTTCACATTAGTTTATTCATTAACCTTTGCTTTGTTAATAAATACGTTTAAGAAATATTGCTAATTGTTATTTCTACATCATCAACCATATAATCCCAATGTGCAGTGGTTCACTCCGCTTCGTGCCTAACAACACCCTTCAGCCATTACTTATTCTTTAACTATGTAAGTCATCTCTATAAGCATGAAGTAAGCAATAAGGTACGAAAGGCTGTGCTTTATCATGAATAAGTAAACAAAAGAAACCACGACAGATACATTTCCAGTCAAATCACCAAAAATTCAAGGGATTAAAAAAAATAATAATAAAAACACACACACACACACAAACACAGAAATCATAAGATCATACCATTGGGTTCATCAGAAAATCAGTCCACCCCCAGGTTTCCCGCTTCATGAAGTATGTGTGTGGACCACTGGATCTGATCTGAAGAGGGTATGGCTGTCGAAGAACTTCAGAGGTTTTGATGTAATTCACCAAGCGTGCCCTGTGGTTCAGCAACATCTTGATATTAACTGAGGTATTGGTGACGTGAATAGACAATCATGTTAAAAGGTAGAAGAATTTGGGATGTTAGCTACCTCATTTTCCCTTTGGAGGTAATGTCCACCCGAACAGGATCAAATCTGAATGATGGTGATACAATTTCAACCACATATGAGCCAGAGGGCACATCGTTGACAGCAAAGCTCCCATCAGTCCTATAAGGCAAATTGATGTGGTTAATTGTGTCATCTAGGCAAAACCTTGTTTAATAAAAGCATGTTTTGAAAGCCCTGCCCATCCAGTCTGAATTGATCCTGCAAAGACATATAAGCTGCTGCACATTATATTTCATTCACATTATATTATATATACTATACTTCTAGCAAGACCATTATAATTGAGATTATCATTTACATTTTTGAGACACGCAGCTGTAAATCGAGCAACACACATACATAATCATATTTACATCGCTCTTTTGACGTTAGGATTGCTGGCGATTTAACTCACTTGAGAAACCCAATATATTCCTCCCCCTCCACCAGGATTCGGGCTGTGGAGATCCAGTCTTGTGTTTTCACTCCAGGAACGACAGCTCTTCCTTCGATTCTGAAACGGTCTCCATTCGACTGAGAACCTGCTACGGGCCCCGGCTCTGTGTCAGAAAAACCCCATGACAACGCAAACAGAGCCTGCAACGCTATATATAAATCTAATAGACGTTTAATGAATTGCATCGTGCTTTGTAACACGATATATACGACGAACAATAATGCACAATATTTCACAACGCGTCAATATGGACCACAGGAATTAAGGACTCAGCTGAAGGAAGTAAACGGTAAGCGGAAATCAAATGTAGAGACCGGAAGAACATGTGACACGTGATTATCGTTGAGGCGGGGCTTTTGATCTTTTGATGGGCGTTCCCATAGATATCTAGTTCCGAGCATAGATCATAGATGCGTCAACGCGTCCGCCATTTGGCGAAGGGCAAAACTGCACTGCACTGTAATCAAATGCAAGTAACCTGTGAGCTGTTTTTTTTTTATGGATAAAAACAAACAAACAAAAATACATTTATCAACTGATTTCTGTGGTTTGTACGTAGGTGGTGGTCAAAAAGTTACATCTCTAGTTATTTAAAATCTCGATAGTTAAAACATTTTTTTAAATAAGAATTGACGTCAAAGTTCAGACTTGTCACGTAAAGTTAGACTATCTGCATTTTTTATTCTTAGATAATAACTATGCAGATATAATTTTATTTTGACATTAAATTAAAGAAAGTTTTCTTATTGTGGAAAAAGCATTTTCTGTGATTGACCCGAAGATAACTGATGGATCATTTGTCAACTCAATCATCCGTTCTCGGTTCAGTCAGTCTCGTAAACGAATCGTTCAGAACGGTTTCGTCAATCATCTTTGCATCAATGTTATTGTAAAATAGTTACTTTTTTTGTCCGCAAATTTTGCATGGCTTATTTTTTTGGAATTATTTAGCCACCCTTTTCTCTCACAATCCACAACCTTTGTGATCGTGGTTGTGCCTGCACAAGATGTTTGGGAAATATTTCTTATCTTAGTTAAATAACATGTATATCAAATATAAATATTCATATAAATTTCAAGATGAAAAAAAAACACATTCAGTTTAAGTAAATTTATTTGAAAATTCATTAAAAGAAAATCACTATGTACACATTACACTCAAATATCCATTCATGATCGGGCAATGGACAACAAAACGCTAATAACTTAAAACTCCTGCAATTCAAGTGCATGACTGAAAAAACATCTAATAAAGGTACACTTACACAATCACATCCACATAAGCAGATTCACACCATAGCACTACAAGTGCAACAGTTAAAACTTCTGCTTGGCACTTCAGTGAGTCGCCTGATTCCAGAGAGTCTCATGGAGTTGATTATGTGCCCCTAAGCAAGTCCACTTCAATGTGAAGCAGTCATTCAGTGCCCGCAGGAAGAGTTCCTCCAGTGCTGAAATCGGAGTGTCTGAATTGTTCAGTTCATCTATCCCCAATTGACCACAGCCTACCGAGCGTCAGATTCATCAGCTCCAAGCCGATCAAAGAGCTTAAAATGCGAGAGTTTGTAGTGGTTTTCTCCTTAGTGTGCTACATTGATACATCAGCACAGTTGTGACAAATATGATTCTATAACCTGCGAAAGAAAAGCAAAAGATGACCAATAAGAGAAAAAAGGTTAAACAGATTTTGTGTAAAGTTGCTTTTATTTATTTTTTACTTCATTAAGAACACTTCACCTTTGCCGTTTCACCTACAGTTCCTGGAACTGAGCTTAAGTGACGCTTTCCCTCCCACAGTTCAAGCAGCATTGTCTTCATTGCCTGAGCATTCCTGCTGGATGCAAACATCTTCAGTTACACCTCCCAGAAAACATTTATTAGATGTTCTGCTATTTTATTTCCATATATACATATAAAAATTAAGGACCTGTCATTTGAACAGCCATCACGCATGTTTGTGGAGAGCTCAGACCACCAATTTTTTATGATAGACTGAACCCAGTGTAAAGCTACAATGAGGTGTCTGGAAAAGAATTAACAGTTGAAAAAGTAATTTGGGGCAGAAAGCAACAAATGCATACTACAATTATATCTATATATACTGTATGTGTGTTTGTGTAAAAAGGTCAAAATACTTACTCTTCATATTTAGCGTTAAGAATCATATTTACTTGTGGTAAAAGGTCAACACAACAGCCTATTGAAATGCATGGCTGTTCTTCCTGTAGACTATAGAGGGAGAAACTGGTATGAAACAACATGTCTGTCAAATCTATAAACATGTCTATAAAACTTTGAGTTTACATGTTTAGTAAAAAAAAGTTTTTTTGTTTACATGTTGTGAAAAGGTTTTTAATACACTACCTTTTAGTAAGTATAGGCAAGCAGTCAACAAGCACCCCTGTGTCTTGTATTCTGGGGAAAAAGTGAAAATGAGTTCCCAAATGACCATGGTATTCTATTGATGACACATAAAATGTAGAATTGTAAACATCAATATGCCAAAAAAAAAAGCATCATACTGTAAAGACAAACTCTGTAAGAGGCCGTTCACACATTGCGCCTAAAAATGCTCTACTCCCTTCCACAAGCAATCTCACTCCCATGGCATCTGTGCTCTCTCCATGATGACGAGGAAGTATCAGCAAATGATTAATGATATCTAGCCCTTGCGTTAGCTTTACTACTAGAAATATTTATAGAGATGAGAAATAAAAACCTGCAGTGAACAGCTATGTATATGGTCCCGCTGTCTATGTTGTTACTGAAATGCAAGCTTATCGGTTGTTTTTTTGTCTCATGACCTGCGATGTGCTTGCGGCATTCTGATAAGTTGAGATGTTTTCATCTCGCAGAGGCATAGGCGCGCCTGAAAAACGAGCCACACCACATGCGGGTCATTTGAAATAACAAACTTCGACCGCGCAAAAATACGTGAACGACCCCTAAAAGTGGACATTGCATCTGTAACGAAAGGCAAGAACAGCTATTTATTTGGCTTTACTCCGCAACATGAAAATTAAAATATGTAATGTCATAATTCATGTTTTGAGAGTTTATTAATTAATAAACATTTATTAATAAGAACTATTTCATGTCTTTTCATTTACAGTAGCATGAAACTAATCAAGTAACTCGATTATTGTTTTGACAAGAAATCGACTAGTAGAAATTATTAGTCGTGCAACACCTAATTAATACTAAAATGTATTAAAAAGCATTTTAAAACTCCAGTCTTTAGTATATGCTAATTTGTTGCTCAAGAAAGTTCTTACCATTTTCAATGCTGAAAAAAAGTTTTGCTGCTTAATATTTTTACATTTAATAACCATGTAAAAGTCTGTTTACTGTCTCCTTTGCTGAATAAAATGATAAATTTTTCAAAACAAAATTAAGGTAGCGTATTGATACCTATATACATTGTTTATATTTTGTGTCATTTTGAACCGTTACAGTAAATGTCAAATTGCTAACCTGTTCAAATATGCCACTAATTCACTTGCGTTTTTCCGCCAAAGAGTCAAAGCAACATTCAGCCTGAGATTCCTCCCAAAGAGCACGTGAGTCATTGCTTCATGGTCCTTTGATAACTGAAATTCAACAAAAGATTAAGTTAATACAAATAATACAGTTTACTGATATACCACACATAACAGATGCCCCAAAAACTAAAGGTGCACCAATTAAACAGTTGCCGATCAGATGACGCAAAACTTGCATGACAATTTTTCTATAGGCAGCTAAAATTACTTTTATTCACCTTTTATTTTTATACTTTTTCTACCAGGCGTCTGAAAAAAAGACAATAAATTTGCAACATCATTGCGAATACAGCAATGACAGCAAGAAACTGAGGCGGAGTGATTTTAGGGCATTTCGTTCCTTCACAGCAGTGCACTTTTTCATTCCTCCCCAAAAAGCCCAAACGTAACATCCAAATCATCTAAATCTGCGATTATCATAAAATAAAGTCTACCGCTAAACTACAGGACGTGCTAGATAAAATGAGTTTTAAAATTGCTTTAAGCTATGAAATTTATACCATTTCCCAGGCGGTTTTCTGTGTGCGTGCTCCGAGACGGAGCAACAAAGAACACGGACGAGCAAAGTGATCGGGTTCATGCAGAAAACACACAGATATATGTAAAAATGTCTGTCTTGGTGAGTATTTGCTAAAACACCATCATTTGTCTTAAGTGAACATAAACAGTATGTGTAATGTCGCATGTGTAACAGTATATTGGATTCATTGAATCGGACTTCAAGTGACAGCAGCCTAATACTCTTGTGCCGTCTGTGTAATTAATGTTAATCAAACAAGAAAAGACAAAGAGAAAATCACTCACTGCTGTTTAGTTGATTAGTATGTTCTGTTGACAAAGACTGTTATGTTTTTTTATCATTAATATCTCAGAAATTGCTATATTTATTCAGCTCTTAAGCTGTTCCTAATCACCTGTAGGAGAGGCAATGGATTATGTTGCACATGCTGCTTGCCAATAAATAAATAGTTGTCGATTCATGTTACTTTCTCTCTTATTTTTTTATAGTATCATTAGCATTATAAGCAACTCTTACAGTATTATTTATTTCGGTATTTCGGTATCGACTAATACTACTTTTAGTGATTGGTAATCTGCCCCAAAAATCCTGAACAGAGCCAAAAGTAGAAGAGATAAACACTATATCATTATAACAGGTGGACAATTATGAATAAGAATCAAGACAGGAAAGTTTCCAGAACACTAGCATAGAATGATATGAACTGTCAACACAACAGCACAAAAACTGGCATTAGCATTCAGCTTAACTCACCTCAGTAAAATAATCACTGTACTTGGAGCCAGCTCCTGCCATTTTTGAGGAGTCTGTTGAGTTCACAGGGAACCCACAGTTGTCACTGTAAAGAATAGCCTGCACGTCATCAGGGCAGGTCAGTTCATTTTCTTTGTTTGCCATGTCAGATGTCTTGCTTGCAGTGGGCGATCTCCGACATGCTCTTGATCCCACTCCGGAATGGCGCGTTTTCTTCTTGCTAACCAACGCTCGCTTTGCTTTGCTGTATTTGTGCACACAACGGCCCACTGGAAATCTGTGGGATGAAGGATAAGACATGCTCATACCTACAAAATGTCACCATGTGAGCTTGTCAATCCAAGGAATAACACAAAAACGTATTTAATTTGCATTTGGCGCAAAACATACCTCTCTTGATCGGTTTCGTCCTTAAGTGAATAATCCACCTGAAAAGAAATAACAGTTAAAGCTAGCGTTCCTCTAGGGTGGAATAAATAAGTCTTAACACCTGAAAGCAAACATACATTACAAACAACTGTACATTTTTGAGCAGATTCCTCACTCACCTCCCTCATGTTCTTCTCATCTCCAGAACAAACCATACGTTTGAGAAGATCATGGGGCTGGGCCTGCTTAAGCCTGTGGACTTCTGCATGACTTCCAACATGACTTCCAGTGGCCATAATAAGGGACTCTAGAGTACACAATGCAAACAACACATTAGCTGGCACAGGATGCATGATGCAGCTGCAGTCTGTTTACTCAAAGCCTCGATTGTATTGCTTCCATTTAAGAGCTCATACTATAATCAAATAATATAATAAGCAATATAATATAATCCCTCATTAACACGAGTCAACTGATCTTAATGAAATTTTAAAATGTAAAGCTTCTGTCATTGTAAGCCAGGCTAGCAAAATAGTCAATGTAGCATATGGCTTCATCATAAGCAGCTAAAATTGTTGATTCCGACAACGTTGTGCGAACTTTTTGATTATAAAGCAAAACCTTTAATAACCATTAGAAAAGTGCTTTATGGGTTGTCTTTGTTAGTCACACACACAAAAAAATCTTTGTTCTGTGAGGGTTCCTTTTGTTGTTGTTAAAAAAAAAACCTACAGAAAACGTTATTACATTGTATTTTCAAGAAGTGCTGCGTCTCAAAAGTCAAAACCTATCAAAGCAACACTACATACGTTACATGTTAAGCACAAGTTGTAACATTAATACCAACCTACTGTAAAGCATATTGCATATTTCAAAGAAGAAGCTTTGTCAGATTTCAAACGGACGTCTTACCACGTAACGTTAGCACGTTATGCTGGGTCACTCAGAAGACAAATCTATGAATCGTTTTAAACCCAACAAATACGTTTCAGAATAACAAGCTAATATTCCCGGACCCGGTAAATGTCTGAACGTCTGTCAGAGCTTTAGGCCTCCGATGATGTGACGTCGCTCTTTAGGTATAAGGTCTGTTAGCAGTAGCGCGCAAATTAAGTCAACAACTAACATCAAGCTTTGACAAATAGTCAATAATTTGTGACTAAATTGCAAAAGACAAGTCTTGAGATTAGTCTACACTCACACTGGCTACGCATATCAAAGCAGGTGATAAAAACACACCAGATAGCTAGTTGCTAAACAAACAAGTCAGGCTAATCACCTGCTAGCAAACAAGGACTTGGCACGTACAAAACATTTAACTTGTACAACGTTGGCAGCCAATAGTATTTCGTAAGCACCCACCATAACAATGTGTAAAGTTGTCTATGCATCCTAGAGCACGTTATATATCCGAGAGCATGTCCATGCAGAAACGGGAATTTGAGTGGATTTCAGAGGGATGGAAGAACCATTCAAATAAATACAAACTTGAAATGCTGGGATGGGTGAAGCACCAGAGGATTGAGGGTTTAGCGACATCTGGTGTGGCATAATGGAAATGCGCGGCTTAGTAGTCAACAGAAACTACGAAACAATAGGCTACACATAAAAGTATGAGATTTGTAATGTTATCAAAACGTTTTTAAAAAGTAAAAACTAATTACTAAAACTAGGTGCATCTGGATTTCAATTGTCCTGAAGGAATTCCCATACACGCCCTTTACAATTTAGTCCAACGCACCCATTTTGAATCAATGTCCAACATAAAATTCGAAGGCCCCCCACCATATATGCAGAAGATAAGATATTTTCTGTATTGCCTGTTTTAATTATGACAAAGCTGCTTGTTTCAGACTTTTATATTCATAGAAATTGGAAGCACTGATATATTACATTAACCTTGATTCATTTTGTGATTCTATAAATTTAAAGGACTGTAGTCGCTGATAAGAACAGTAGGCGTTTATACAAGTGAAAGAAACTTGAGTTGCCATTTACATCTTGATTTTATGTTTCAATTTAAATTAAAGAGTGCTTGTGTTAACAGATTAGCCTAATCAATTCTAGATGTCAATACATTGAAGTCATCCTGCGGCCCCCTTGGAAATTTGGCTCCTAGTTGAGATCCACTGTTTAATATTAATAAATAAAAATAAGCATGCCTTTAGATACAAAGGTTTTTAAGATCATCAAAATAATTTTAAATGGGTTTTACTGCAGTTTTTCAAAGTGATGCTGAACAGAAATCTTTTCAGAAATAATAAAAACTTTAAAAATTAAGGTCGTTAATAGATATCACTGTAATGCCACTTTAATCTTCAGTAAGAAGAATCTTGTTAGGATTAATTATTTTAAGGGTTTAATCTCATTTTGCTTTTCATGATGACTTTAAGTTCAAATGTGTCAACAAAGGTAATGATCATGGCAAACAGTGCTGATGTGATCATTAGTTCATGACACCACAAACTGGAACAAAGGAAAATCACATTTCAGCAAAGGTTATTCTCTTACTGTAACTGTCATAATAAATATATAGTTAAGATAGAAGTTCAGCCAATTTACAAATATGGAATACTGTGCATATTGCCATTAAACTCAATATGCACAGTATTCCATCTAAAGGACTGGTGTAGACTTACAGCCCATTCTCATCCCCAAGGCGTCACTTATGAGCTGAACTGAAATGTATTTGAATGTAAAGAAGCAGCATGCTGCCAACAGACAGCGATCATCTGCTTTTAATTAATTTCTAAAATAATATCTGAAGTTAAGCACAAGAAATCAATGCCATTTCTTGTGAATGTGAAGACCAATCTTCCCACATGAAAATGTGACAAATCATGGAAGACAAATCTTACCACAGTTCAAATAAAAAGCTGCTGAACTGATGCAGGAAACTCAATAAAATAGCCGACATAGTGAATTTTTGTGGCTGTCTGAATATGAGTCCTAATATCTCCACCATTATTTGGGTTATGTCTTTCAATAAAAATAATTATAATAGTTACTCTTTCAAGAGTCAATATTAGACTGCAATAGCTTCTTCAATGTGTAAAAATTGGAATGAAAATGGCAGACACTGGGGAACATAAAAACATTCTTCACAGCACTTGTTTTAAACTAAATATTGGAAAAACAACATTTAATTGACTTGAAATTACAATCAAATGTATGCTTCCGTTCAATGAATTGGGGCAGTGAGATTTTTAAAAAGTTTTTAAAAAAGTCCCTCATGCTCAGCAAGGCTGCATTTATTTGACCAAAAATACAGTACAACCAGAAATATTGTGATTTTTTAATGATTTAAAATATCTGTTTTAATATATTTTAAAGTGTAATTTATTACTGTGATGGCAACGCTGAATTTTCAGCATCATACTCCAGTCTTTAGAGTCACATGATCTTTCAGAAATCATTCTAATATTCAGGAAACATTTTTTTTTTATTATCAGTGTTTAAAACAGTCATACTGCATACTATTTTTTGTAGTAATCATGGTCCATTTTTTTTTCTGAAATATTTGATCAATGGCAAATATAAAAAGCGCATTGTTGATGCATTTGGCAGAAGCTTCTATTTTTATTTTTTTTCTGTACATGCATTCCCTGGGAATTGAATAGGCCTACATGACCTTGGTGTTTGCAGCGCTAATGCTGTCTTTAAAGCTTTAATGTTTTAAAAATGTAAATTATCAATCAAGGTTGAGTTCTGAAATCTGAGTCCTCAAGTCTGTCTAAGCAAGCATGGATACAGATTGTTGGATCCACTTGTTTTTCTATTTCACAGATGTTATAGCCACATATTTGCAAGTGATGATATGATGATATTATCTATGATGGAGGTGACATTTGATAAACTATTCAGGCTTGTAATATTTTGCTCCTTAAATAGACATCTAATCTCTGATCTTTTGCATTTGCATGCTTAGGCAGACCGTGATGTAACATCTTATGTTAATAGTGAAGAAGGAAATGTGTTTGACACATGCAGTTAACATCTGTTTTCCTCTTCATCCAATTTTTGAGATCACTGAGGTTTTGAGACGATGGCTCTCATTTCACCTCTAATGGCAAAACCTGGGATCAGGCTGATGCTGGCTGCTGCTTACGCTGTGAGATATATCAAAAATATAATAGATTATCTGCGTTATAAATTTTTAGCATGAATTTACAGACAAAACAATAAAAAGCCAAGAAAAGGCAAGTATAAAGGTAACTGAACACTTTACACTAGTGTCATCAAAACACTAGTGAATCCGGTTTGTGGACTTCTGGTTTGTGGAATCACTGGCGTTTTAGTCTGTATGTTAAAATTTGAACACTTTTTTGTATGTATTGTAGAATACTGACTGTGTAGTCATTTTATAGAACTCTGTTCTTTTTTCTTCCTTTTTTTTCTCTCTCTTTCTTCCTTTTCTTTTTAATGTACTTTGTAATAGTATGGTATATGTATAGGGCTATGGACCATCTTGTGTATGTGTCCTGAATAAAGATCTATCTATCTATCTATCTATCTATCTATCTATCTATCTATCTATCTATCTATCTATCTATCTATCTATCTATCTATCTATCTATCTATCTATCTATCTATCTATCTATCTATCTATCTATCTATCTATCTATCTATCTATCTATCTATCTACACATCACAGAGAGTAATCATTGATCAGTCTGTAAAAAAAAAAAAATGAAAAGAAAAAATAAATCCACTTTTCACTCATTTACTGTTTGGTTCCTTGTCCTGACTTGCAGGATTGACATTAGTCATAACAGAAATATTAGTCAATCTTTTGAGATCTTTTTTCATCTGGCTTTTTTTTTTTTTTTTCTTGTTGCCAAAGGTAAGATATTTTCTGGATGGTATACAATATGTCTAAAACTAATATAAACTTATCTAGGATAGTTAATTTTGAATAACTTCTGCTCGGCTACCAAAACACTATATTTCATGCAACCACCAGATGGCGATAGGAAGCTGTGAAAACTGAAGTGTGTGTGTCTGAGCCTGAGCTGTTATTTACGAACTCTCACAACTCAATATCAAACGTTCTTTTGCGGCGTAGCCATACATTTTTTAATTAGTTTGAACAAGGGGATTCAAACCTCAAATTAGCATTAGTAATAGTTTAACCAGCCATCTTTTGTGTCTTCAAATATTCTCTGACCTTACCAGCCCTAATATAAACTTTGACCTCTGAACTCATTTTGCTTGGTTAACCTGACATTTCACCTGACCTAGCTTAGAATAAATACACTTTATGGTTAATTTAATTCTCTAGTTGTTCACTTCAATGTTCACCTAGTGAACAAAGTTCAAACTTATCTCACAGGTGTGCTAACAAAAGCAACCTATACAAACCAAAAAAAGAAAGAAACAAAGAAACAAAGCCACATTTCTCTGTTGTGCTCTTTTTCAAGCATGCATGTCATTGGAAAACAATAAGCACAAGTTGTTCAACTACCATCCTTTTTGCCTCAATGTTTGGATCTCAGGTAGCCCTCTTGATGCAATTATTTTCCCCATATGTTGGTGTGAACAGGATTATGAAGAGTTTATTCACCGCAGATTCGTCGAGGGGCATGTGCAGGAGCTCATGTCCAACATACATACCCAGAGTTTCAGTACACTGGAACCTACCTACACACTTCGGGGAAATGTGTTATAAGCATGCGTACTGCAGTTATAGGCTATGTGAATGTTTTGAGTTTTTTTTTTTTTTTTTTGAAAATTCCCAATATCTTTACAATTTTTTAAGAAGTTTCTGGCCGCTGAAGCAGAACAGTGAGGATGGAGAGTCCATGTTTATCCAGTGGAAGTGAGGGTTGGTGTTTGAGCAGATATTGAGTTTTGAGTTAGGTATGCCATACGGAACCATTCCCATTGAACATACTTTAACGAAGACAGTGGGGCTCGACAGCCTTAGTCAAAACGGGTTGGCGTGTAATGTATGGTTGAGTTGCGGAGAGATTGTGATTAAAATACATTTGAACTACGAGGAAGGAGTAACCTCAGCAGCAGGAGGGATGTAGAGGTCAGTAAGCTGGGGTGAGTTGAGTGGGGGACGGATGGGGGTGACTCTAGGACGCCAGAGTCACTGTCGAGCCCTCTTGAGGTGTCGTGGGCTAGTCGATGAAACACTGAGGACGGAAGGTCCCCACTTGAAGACTCTAGAGATGTCCCCTACTCGGCTCAATCCAAACGGTTGTCGTGCTGGTCCACTGGGGAGACCAAACTGTAGTTGCAGCCGTTGTGTGTGCTGACGCGCCAAGTACACTGCAGTCGTTAAGAAGCATAAAAAGAAGCGTAAATGGATGGAGAAGCATATTTACTGTAAAGCTACGTCTTACTTTTGCTAATCTTGGCGTAAGCCGAGTACAAATCAGCATGAAGTTTTAACATATACTCTCGTGTAATGGAAATAAGTATTTTTCAATTTTTTTATGTAATATGCATGTTTAAAAGTGATAGTTCACCCATAAAAAATTATGTTTATTAGACTTATTGAGCTTTTTTGTAATATTGTAAAGAGTGGCCAGAATATTATTTTGTGTTCAACAAGCAAGTTCATGTAGATTTGGAAAACCAATAGTTCACTCATTTCACTCAACAAGTTGTTACAAATATGATCCATGGTCTTTAATTAAATCTGTTTTGACTTGTTATAGTGAATGCGGTCTGAAAAGATTTGAAAACTCGATCTGATGAACTCTTTCAAAACCATACAACTCATTGAACAACATTGAATGCACGCGCACACACGCTCTGTTTCGCTGTCTTCGTGGGTGATTTCAGGTTTTACTGCCCACAATGCAATATAAACCTGTACACACACACACACACGTTAAGACCAGACAATATAACTCAGTGTGATGAAATTAGAAAAAGGAAGTGCTGGAAAAACAACACTGAGGGTAGGAAAACAGTCATTGTTTTTCAGCCAGTATCTGCTGTGTGTAGGAAGATTGACAAAGATGAGTTTCCAGATCCTGACAGGCTGGCCAGACTCTCTCCTCTCTGCAGGGAGGTAAGATGATACCTCGAGTGGTGTATGAGACTTGACTGCCAACACGGAGCAGGGGTGTATTCGTCATGGAGCCCATTGACTTAAACCTGCCACTGCAGGCAACATCTGCCAAGATTTACTTAATCTGAAAGAGAGATTACAAAGAGATCATGTATGACAGTTGAGTTCTGCCTCAAAGATAAACTAAAGCGGCTATGGTAGAGACATGACGTCACAATATGTCAACCTTCATAGAAGGGGGTGCTTATGGTTATAAATGTCTCATTCTAAGGTAATAAAAACATAACAGTTAATTTAGTAAGGTCTGTATACACCACTGAATACATAGTTATGGATCTTACATTGCATTTCTGTCAATAGATCCTCAGAAATATTACACATTGCACCTTTAACTGTCACAGAATGGAAAGCCCAGGATTGTGTGAAATCAAAGGCAGAGAAAGACCCATCTATGCCGCCTTCAAAAATCGATCAGATGACGGTATCTCAGGAGACAGGAAGCAGCCTAAAGCTACCATTAGATTCGGACGTGCCTTGATGCCTTCTTCCTAGGAATGTGTCCTCTGAAAGCAGCATTTTTAAGCTTTCAAATGCATCCATAATATATGAAGAGTTCAGATGCAAAAGCCTCTAAATGCCATTTGAAATTTTCTTCTTTAATGATGATTTTTATCAAACTTGTATATTTAAGTTCAGTAATTTCACTTAAATGGCAATGATAATTACCTATTAATTGTTATTTAAGTGAAATTACTGAACTTAAATATACAAGTTTGATAAAAATCATCATTAAAGATGAAAATTTCAAATGGCATTTAGAGGCTTTTGCATCTGAACTCTTTCTTTTTTTTTTACATCTCAATGATAACGACGCAAAGGAATAACATTAGAATCACTTGCAAAACATTTTTCTTCCCTAGGTGACGGAAGATAAAAACACTGACAGCCAATCAAAATACACCCAAATTTAAATTGGAATTGGAATCTGGAATCAAACTTTTGTCGTTATAGCATTAGTTGTGTTATAGACTTCCCTCATCTTGTAGATTTATTAAAACAGGTATTGTTATACTGTACTTATCATATGAATGGGCCTTAAAGGAACACGCCGAACTTTTGGGACTTTAGCTTATTCACGTATCCCCTAGAGTTAGATAAGTCCATACATACCATTCTCATCTCTGTGCGTGCCGAAACTCTGTCTGCACCCACCACTAGCCTAGCTTAGCACAAATGGAGGTAAACGGCTCCATTTAGCCTACTGCTCCCAATAAGTGACAAAATAACGTCAATATTTTCCTATTTACATACGTGTTGTGATTTGTATACTCAGAAGGCAAAGCGCTACTTGGGCGGAGTGATTAGCGCGACACCTGAAAAGCACTGTTGTTACTTCTTACAACAAAACCAATGTGACTAGCTAGCTAGTAGCGAACATGACTGGTGGTGATCATGGCTGCTGCAAGCAAATCACTCCGCAGAAGTAGCAGTGCTTCGCCTTCTGAGGATATAGTTCCCAGAATGTATATGGTTAGAAGATGGCTGTGTCTCATGTGACCGCGTTATTGCAACTATACAAATCACAACATAGGAAAATGTTGGCGTTATTTCGTCACTTATTGGGAGCAGTAGGTAGATGGAGCTGTTTACCACCAGTATTTGTGCTAAGCTATAGGCTAGCGGTGGGTGCGTCAGACAGTTTCGGCACGCACAGAGATGAGAAGAGTATGTATGGATTTATCTAACTCTGGGGGATGCGGTGAATAAGTTAAAGTCCCCAAAAGTTGGCGTATACAGAATTTCCATTCTTGTGTGAACTTTTCCTTTAGCACTTCTATGAATCTGTTGATGCAAAAAAACACAACTAAACCTAAACACTGGAGTCTGGCCAAATAGCACATATGCCAGCATTTTGAATTGTGCAGATTTGTATCTATTACGCAGGCTGTCCTGCTTTATGTACGGTTTCCCAAGTGTAATGAATCGATATTGAACTGTTGATTTTCACAAGATGGGTTACTTCCTGACGTGCCTAAGTTCCTCAAAGGACCCTGACATCAAACAGCCACACATTTTCATGTGCTTTTTCACAACAAATTACATTTACCACAAACTTAGAGAAAATAGTTTCCATTTGACTTTTCGCAGTCCACCCCTTTGCCTCATGACGAAGCAAGGCTTTGGGAGTGTGATATCAGATGAGCTAAGAATGCGAATTTTTGCATTTGGCAGATAATTTTAACCAAAGCAGCTTCATTCAATTTATATTTTAAAAGGCAGTGTGGAATCAAACCCAAACCCAGTGTTGCTAGTGCCATGCATCCGTTTAGCTAACAATTTAGCTAATTTTTAACAATATATTATAAATAAGACTAATATCACTAATACACTAACTTGTATAGTCTGTGTAGGTCGGATTAAATCTTGAACGTCATAAAACCTTCACCACATGTTTGTCATGATGACCGCACAATGATCCAGCTGTAGTCTGAGTGATACCAGAATCAATCTGGGAGTAATTTCAAAATTTCAGACACATTCAGACCAATAAATCCAAAGAAGGTTCATAAAGGGCCACCAAATTGTCAACAAGCCCTAGGGCCACACGCTAAGAGATTCTACTCCACATCAGTTCATCTGTTCTTATTTTTCATGCGGACCCAGGCGCTGAGTCAGACTTTGGCACACTGCTCATGACATCACTGTCATATTTCATACAGAAACCAAAGTGACAGAGTGAGAAGTTCATAACTTCCAATAGATGAGGTCCAGAGTCGCAGCTTTGCAGTATTTTGTTGTTGTTACTTTGGAAATTGAAAGGGTATATTTCACTCAAAAATGTAAATTCTGTCATAATTTTCTCTTGTTGTTCCAACCCTATAAAACTTTCTTTTTTACTGTGGAACATAGAAGATATTTTGATGAATGTTGGTAACTACATAGTTTTGGTTCCCACTGACTACTGTTGTGTGCACAAAAAAACAACTTTTTTTGACATTTCTCAAAATATCTTTACTTTATTTTTTTATAGAAGAAAGAAAGTCATACAGGTTTGGGTTCAAATAAGGGTGAGTAAATGATAAATTTGTGGGTAAACTAGAACTTTAAACTAGTCAAAACAACACAGTACTGTTTATGATACTATAAAAGTCATTTGCAGCCTTAAGTGTTTTTCTTTAGACACCATGCATAAATAGTAAAAGTACTTGTCCACTAATGCAGGAAAAAAATATTTTTATTTGATTTGTTTTGGCTACGTTTGTATTTCGTTTCCAACCTGAATGCATGACCTTGGCTTTCCAGGTCTATTTGAAGTCAGAGAAGGTCAGCAAACTTTGCTCTCTAGAAAGTTTTTACTATACCTTGAACATGACCCATTTTCATCAGTTTGGTTTGTTAAATACGCACACTTGCTTGCACATAAAACTGGTCACGTGATATCAGATAGTTTCCACAGAATTCTTCAGTACAAACATGGGACATGAATCATCAATCAAAGACGAAGAGCTACTGCTGGTATTGTTTAAATTAGAGAGTTTCCCAACTCCGCTTTGTTTGATTATCCATGAAAGGATCTTGTCAAATGATCATATGCAGCTCCACAATGGTACAGACCAGACAAACAAAACAAAATCTGCTGTTATGTTCAAAGAGAAACTTTGCCACCATCCATAGACTATTAGTGTATGTTTACTTTGAAAGTTTGAAACTTAAATATGCTCCAAGATATGTAAGAGGACCATACTTTTCTCATCACTGTGAAAAAATTAACATCAAAACCACTTCTAATTAGCTTTGACGAATGATTCGATTTAGCAGCACAATCAGGCCCTTTTTCTTTCTGTCTGTCATTGAGGTTAATGTGATTAAGGCGGATAGACAAACAGGCGCATGGGAAAATATTGTAACGACAGAATAGTTGAGGCTACTTGTAAATGTTTGAGGTAGTGTAAACACTGCAATGCACGTAATTCACACATTGGGACAAATATTGACTAACATTAAACTCCCACACACGCTCATAGAGCCAAAGAGGAAGCTGTTGCTCTTTCCATTCTGATTACATACAGACGTAAACTTCAACCCACACATGCTTATTGACACCAGCTGAGAAGGGTTCCATATCATATATCATATATATTCAAAAAATATGGTTAGAGTGTTTCATTACTTCATTATAATACATCAGAAGGAGTTGACATGGATTTGAGCATTTATATCTGCCATTCAAAGTTTAGGACCTTTAATGACATGGAACAGCTATTAAGTGGACCTATTGTAAACACAACTTTGAACTAATGCAGCTCAGTCCGATACAGTGATGGGAACAATTGCTGCATGCTATGTGCCTGAATCTCAGAGGCATTTTTGTTTCCCAGAACAGTTCGGCATGGCTACAATCCCCTGTGGAGTTGCAAATATCTGATGTGGAAAGTGAGCTACTGAACGTCTGAATGCTGTGAAGAGGCAGAGCGTGTGGAAAGCCAGCCTCCCTCTGCGCTCAGACATGATGTATGTGATTTGTGAACATGGCCTAAAAATGAGTAGGTAATTGTTGCTGATTCAGGATATCACTCTCTGTATGCTAACTGTGTTGTAAAATATCCCAAAAAGAGCCTTGCACCAATGTTTTGAATTCAACACTTCCCACGCAAAAGAGTCAATTTATATATATTAAAGAACATAAGAATTAAAGGGATAGTTCACCCAAAAATGAAAATTTTACTCACCCTCAAGCCATCATGACATTCTTCTTTCAGACGAATACAATAGGAGTTATATTATTAATAGGAGTTTACAAATTAATAGGCGTATTAATATGAGTATTAAAAATGTCCTGGCTCTTCCAAGCTTTATAATGGCATGCCATCAAAGTGCATCCATCCATCATCAAAGTGCTTCACACGGTCAATAAAGGCCTTCTGAAGTGAAGCGATGCTCTGTGTAAGAAAAATATCCATATTTCAAACTTTATCGACTAAAATAACAAACTTCTGGCAGATGGCCGTACGCAACGATTTATGGTTCAAGGCTGCATTTATTTGATCAAAAATACATTAAAAAATACATTAAAATCTGTTTTGGTTTTTATCATTTAAAAATCATTTTTTACTTTTTTAACATCTAAAAAAGTAATTTATTCCTGTGATGGCAAAGCTGAATTTTCAACATCATTGTCACATGATCCTTCTGAAATCATTCTAATATGCTGATTTGCTGCTCAAGAAACATTTCTTATTATTAGTGGTGCTTACTATTTTTGTGGAAACCGTGACATTTTTTCAGGATTCTTTGAATAATAGAAAGTTCAAATGTAAAGCATTATTTAAAGCAGAAATCTTTGGCAACATTATAATTTTGATGCGTCACTGATGAATAAAAGTATTACTTTCTTTAAAAAACATCAAAATCTTACTGAACTCAAACAAGTATTGTGCATTTTTTGCAATATCCTATAAAAGCATTATAAGGGCAGTGTGCCATATATGAACAGCTTATATTATAATTAGCAGCAAAGCCCAAGTTTTGTTATTACAGCTAACAAATTTAAACACTAACAAATCCTTGTCCTTTGACCCTTTGATACTGCTGTCTCTATATACATAAACATTGGGAATTATATTTTTTTTAAAATCAAAGCATGAGTGAAATGGAGGTGGGAATAATCTAGGTATACAAATCAATGTGTGGCTGAATACAAAGTGTGTTGCACATGAATGGAAAGAATATAGCAAATTAAACAATAAAGTGACATCAGAAAGATGACAAATACCTTTTTGTGAAATTGTGAATTATTTGGAATTAGAATAACACTCCTATTGAGGTAAAAAAAATAGCCTTTTAAATTTGTTGCTCCATCCAAACTGGCATTCCTAGGTCTTTTACACACTTCAGACATTAAGGTGAAAAGATCATACACTGTCTGAAACAGTATCTAGTTCACCTCTCTGAAGGTCAGATTCCAAATTCCTCCTGAAGCAGAGCTCACCCCCTCCCTGCAATGCAATATTTCAAGCAGAGAGGCAGACAACAACCCATAAACTGGGTGCAAGGGCATAGATATTACATGACATGCACAAATAAAGACCTTTTATACCCTGTAACATTGGGATTTGTTGACTTTTATATCTATGAACCAATTCAACATGGTTCCACGGATTAGACTTTAACCTGCCCAGTTGTAACAAAGAGAAAAGTGTTTTAATTACAAATTGATGATGCCCAAGTAATGAATTGATACATATCTGATATTTGAGAACATTGGCAAAAATGAAATCAGGTAAAATAAACAAATAAATAAATAAACAAACAAACAAACGAATGAACAAACAAAATGAACGAACGAATCCATACATACATACAGAGTACATACATGCACTTTAAAAATGTCGGGTTATTTCAACCCAAATTTGGATCAAATATCGACAATCCCAGTAACATTTTAAACGACATTTTTAACCCAAAGTTTGTGTTTGTCCATATTTTACCCAAAACTGGGTTAAACAAACCAGCATTTTTTAGAGTGTAAAAACATACATATAACTAATAATAATAAACAATCTATATAATTCCTTATCTTGAAGAAATTTGTTATATGTTTAATTATTATTTATTACTCAACAAGACAAATCAATATTTTCCCCACATCTTCTGCATTTTCAGAATTAAATGGCACAAACATCTAAAGGAATAAAATATTGTATTTTAGAAACTTTTTTTATTATTATTGCAAATGATTAAATCTCACAGTAAATTGTGTGCATAATTTGTGCTGGAATTTTGTTGATCTTCTCTTCGCACACATACTTGGCTCAAATGTAATGAAATGCTTGTCTGTCTCTTTATCTTCAGAACTTGGACAAGAGATCTGACACAAATGACACAGGCCACAGCAAAATAAATAAATATGTGCTTTTTCTAACCACCATATCTTTGTGATGAAACTGAAACCTCTCTAATAGTGAAGGTGTGATGAAGCATCTACATAAAGATGAAACAAAGAGGTCAACTTGGAAAATATAAACACCGACTCAAATGCTTTGCCAGGAACAACACTGTCATCAAAAGAGATTCCAGAGACGGTAGGAAAGATCAACATGGCAAATCAGCAATGTTTAGATCTTGCTTATCCTTCACCACACCAGAATTCTCACCAGTAGGAAAACTCCCCAGAGATGCCACTAATGTGTATTGTTTTATAGTGTAGGGATCAAGGACACATATTAAGGAACAGTCTTCCATAAACTCTCTTCCTGGAAGCTCAGTCTTCTTAATGAGCTGGCTTTGGTAAAAAGAAGACACGTCGCTTGCAGATTTTGCTCTTTTAAGTGCTGCTTTGGAATAACATCAATCCACGAGCACATCCTCATCGTCTTCGTTCTCAACGTGCCACAGGGTTGGGGAGACTCCATTACAAAGAGTTCCAGCCGGTATCTTGGAGGATCTCAGTTACCCAATTGCGCAAATTCTCATTTTAAAAACTGTCCCACCAGCTGGAGGCAACAAAATATGAAGTAAACAGGATGACTAATGGACAAATGTTTCTGAAGAATGAAATAAATATATAGACGAATCCGACGAGCGTTCTTGTGTAGGCTGCCATCTTGTGGCGACGCCATTACTGAGCTGTTACACCGGCATAGACATATGCACCAGTATGTAAACAAACCTCGGAGATAAGGTGATAACGCACCCTTGATGACAGCTACAGCCAGGCAGACTTGTTGGGTTGATGATGTTAGACATTGGCCTCCAGTCACAGATGAAGGTACAAACGATCTTACAGATTATTTATGAAAATAGCTTGGCAAGCAAGCTAGGCTAACGTTTGCTACCGAGGAAACTAAAAAAAGATCTGTCCATTTGGCAACAATAAATAAATAAATAAATGAAATCAAATAAACAATTTCATGTTTTTCATTTGTGTCCATTATTTATCTCATTTTTACATTGCAACGGGCATGGATAAGGTAACGTTACAGCTAGAAAGTATACATAATATCGACCAACTACTGTTTTTAAACCATGGAAAGAAGTCAATATAACAGCAGGAGAACAATTATGTCACATAACGTTACATTCAGCTCAGGAAAGCCATTTAATGACCATAGCATGTAAATTGAATAGAAAAAATAACAAGAGAGGAGATTTTGCTGATCACTATATCACACATTTATTATATTTTTTTACTTATGTCATTAAATAATTGTTATTATACGCGAATGTCCACGTCTTGTACTCGCCCAGGAAATCTGTGTAAACCGTACGGCACCAGACAGGGGCAGTCGACCCGGGGTATTCACAATGTTTTCTCTTCAAAATTGAAATTTTACTGCCACCATTAAAACAATTTATAACGGAAACTGTTTACCCACTCGACATTATACAAGGGCTAACGTTGTAACGTTAGTGACAGTCGTAAATCGCGGGCTGTTTATTCCAGTGGACGCAAGTTGCAACTAAAACAATAGAAGGCAATGGCGCAACGCCACCCAGCAACAGCTCAGTAATGGCGCCCGCTTACTTCCGGTAGTTTCGCCGGATTCGTCTATATAAACATGCTACTTAAATATAACTATTTATTAAAGTTTTTTTTCAATGATTTTTTTCAATAAGTCACCCTAAACCCCTGCCTTTTTTGTTTGATAAGGCACTAAGCATTGGAGCTTATTGAGCTTTTTCGCTTAGACTGGCCAGGTTTCCCTGCACAATACCTCTCTCTGTTGGCCACCGTGCTCAAAAAACATCCCTGTACATTCCATCCATGTCCAGTAGATATGCAATGGGGCCCATCTTGTGTTGTTGTATATTTCCCTTTCATTTTCTTTCTGCATGACACAGGCCCACAGATAAACAATTGACCTTTTTCACTAATAAATTAACATTTAAGCATATCACCTTCACTGCCTGCCGGGGTGGGTCAATTGGACTCGATGAGTGAATCTGAGAACAGAGGGCCCCATGGTAATAAAACCTGGTGTCTGATTTTGCCCTGTTAGGCGATGTTATTTTAGCCGGTGTTTGACTTTTGTGGCTGAGGCTAGACTTGTTCGTTTAGGTTCCTGCCCTTCTGCCAATGTTGTTAGCCACATTCAGAGCCACCCAACATATTAGTATATATATACCATATATACCATATAACTTATAACATATGACTCTTTGCTTCTTAGTTTTTGAAAATAACATAGCAGAGTGTCCCCCACCTGAAGTTTTTTTGTTTTGTTTAGAGGAGCATCTGATTCCACTCTGAGGTGGAAACGTTTGAGCTTTGGCTTCAAATTAATCTTGCTCTTTTGATTGAGCAGCATGGAAATGTGTTTGACTTGCTAAATGAAGAGGTTCACCAGCGCATAAAGTAGCATGATGATTTTGAAAGTGTGCTTCTATTGAGTCCACGGTTATATAACAGAAAAATTAGCTTGTGGTTTCGCTCAGCCGCAGCTTTCAAAGGGCACCACAGTTAACAAGGCTCAAGAGAGGATCATACCCTTAATGTCTGTCTACCTTTTGAAAAATAAATATAAAATCAAGTACACATAAATGGCTTAAAAATTATATAAAAAAACAACCCTTGGAAAAAAACAAAAAAACTGCAGTATATTATCCTAACTCATACACTCAGAAAAAAGGATTCTTTGGGGTATATGAAGCATAGGGTCCTTTACTCAACTCCAAAGAACCTTTATGCTAAAAAAGGTTCTATAATGACAAGAAAGAACACTTTTGGCACAAAGGTTCTTTATAGGCTATTATTCATTCATATATTACATTATTCTGCAACATTTAGTTGTTGAAATTAAATTATTGTTTATTAAACTGTTGTAGTAACTTAATATCACCATTTTAATCATGTTGATTTTTGGAGGAGAAAAACTGAAACGGCACTCTTCGTGTGATATTGATGACATAAAATTATATGAATATATACATTTTCTAACCCCCATATCTTGAATTTTGTGAACATTCACATGCACTCATAAATACATTTTAGGGAAACATTTAATCCGGAAAGGACAAAACAAATGATAATGAATGAATCCAAAAGGTTCCATATAGAACCTTTTTCCTGGTTACAAAGAACCCTGAAGTGTTCTGTATAGAACCTTTTAGGGGTTCCAAATACATACTGTAGCGCTGATAGAACCTTATAAGGTTCTAAATAGAACCTTTTCTTCTAAGAGTGTATGTTTTCAAAGTGGGGCCCAGGGAAATTAAATGAAAATAAAATAAAAAATGAAATGACAAGAATTGACATAAAAATAATTGAAAAGAAAAGTAAAGAAATGAAAAGAAAATGAAATGTCATGAAAGTGCATGTCTTCAGTTCAGCTGAGCTGTGTTCAGTACCGCAAGAGTTTAGGCCTTGTGAACAGTGCCATTAATCTGTGTGAGGAATGACAGCAAGTAATGTATGAGCAAACATTTAGAGCATGACCTCTGACAAAACAGGTTGAAGTGCTTCCTTTTTCGGAACTCACACTAAGGTACAGAATTTTTGTACTTAAATATGGCTCACAAGGTGTAAATCTTTGCAGTACTGAACACTCTGCAGTGCAGACGAGCACTCTTAGGTCATATTGCAGTTCTCAGTGGAGTTTAAGGGATCGTTCATTCAAAAATAAAATTTCTGTCATAATCTACTCACCCTTAAGTTGTTCCAAACCTTTATGAGTTTATTTCATCTGCTGAACGCAAAAGAAGATATTTGAATAATATGTTTAATCAAACAGTTGATGGACTCCATTGACAATTGTTTGTTTTGTTTTTTTTTACATGTGAAAACACAACACACATATGCCACTTATGCAGCACAGGAAACCGTTGGGATTGCATGAGAAGGAAACCAGTGCTTTTATAGTGTACCCCCCATCAGCACCACAAGAAGGTAAAGAATGTGTAAGCAACAAGACGTAATAAAATGTATAGGGGCAAAAACAAGGCAATTCTTTGTACTCACAGCGTACCTAACAGTGTTCTCTCTACAAGGCGTGGTATGGTCCTGAAAAGGTGTTACTAAAGTGTTTGACATGAAACCCTAAAAACATCACCACCATGGTGGGGCTGAGAGCCGTTGAAAGGTTCCTGGTCCAATCAGTTCAACTGCGGCATTAACACCTCATTGAGCTGCCAGAGGGAGTGTCTGACACCCAACAGGACAGAACAGCGTGAAAGCACACACCGCACATAAACATCATCTCTAGTTAATAAAAAAAAAAACTGCTTATTGGCTCTATGCATTTTTAAGATTCCCACAATGGAAGTCATAACCATGGCAAGACATAGTGATATACTGAAAAGGCCAATGGGTGATTATGTAAGTGTTCCCTGTGCAGGAAAAGGTCAGGAAAAACGTGCTAACTGTTCTGAGCATTCAATGTGGACTATTCCCCCTGTCTCCAGCATCTTCCTTTCTTCTGTGTGTCCATTAAGATCATCCGTTGGACTCCACTACCCTGCTTACCTTATCACTGCACCTTTATATTATCAATAAATCTCTATTCACCATCCATCTTCCTCTCCTGTGTTTGCATATCCATAACAGAAATAATGTCACATTGTGATATATAAAGTCACAATTGTGACATTAAGTTACAATTATGACAGTCACAATAACGAGAAAAAGTTGAAATTGCGAAAAATAGTCACATTGTGAGATCACAATTGGGAGACGTTAAATACATTTGCAATTGTGAGATATGAAGTCAAGATTACTTTTTAATTTCTTCATTCTGTGGCTTAAGTTGTGGCATTCTGTGGCTTCCAAGTTGCTTCGAGATCATCAGATTTATTTTTTAATAGAGGGAGGATGTTTTAATGGCCCGTTCTCCGACTATTTTGACACAGACAGTGATTCTTCAGCGAGGCTTTAGTGCGCTTACCTCAGTTCTTTCAGTGTAAGCTGGAAGTCTTTGAGGCTGTTTCCTGGTGTGTGAGATGCTGAATTGCAGCCAGTTCTTACTAAGGGAGTAATGCAACTGGGTATCCTCCCTGCTCCTTAAGGTCTCCAAACTGTCAAGGAAAACCTCCGACAGAGGGGTCTAATGGAAAGATCATATTTTTAGCTTACTACATTTTTATTTAATTTTTAATTTTTTATATAAATATTAATAACTCAAAGGGCTTGTAAACATTTTGTTAAGTCCCATAAATCCATTTTTATGTTGCATTTTGTAGTTCTGGTTTATGGTGTTTCTAAGTGCCTGCTTTTCAGGACAGTAATAAAGCTTTCAAGAGCCAATGTTTTATATTAATACTGTTGTGCTGTTGCTATGTATTAATGCACAGGAAACGGGGGTGAAATTAGCCACGACAAGGAGATGCTTTCACAAGTTTTACTGAAGTTCTTCGGACACTGATATACAGTAAGTTACAGTTCACAGCGCACTCACCAACAGTGTTACATTCATGAGCACAGAATTATATCAGGTTGCTGCACTCTTGCTCCGGAACTTGACGGCAGTTTTTCTGACGTGCGATGAGCATGCAAGCGACTTCCAAGAACAACAACTAACGTTAACAACGTAACTTCATGCTCTGTACAAAGGAGTGCGTTTCTGAACAACCAATGAGCTACAAGAACACAGTAGGCAGTTAAGGGATTTAAAGGGCCAGATTACAACATTCAACAATACAATGTTTGGAAGTCCCGCTTGGCATCAGCCAGACAGGTCAGGGTGACTGGCACTTCTTTTGCTCTGGCACGGTCTGTAGGAGTATGAGACCGTTCAAAGCTGCAGCCAGGCACAAAGGGGAGACTTGTTCCCCTCAACTCACTGACCTGAGATCAAATATGAAGCTCACACAAACTGCAGGGGAGAGTGAAATCAAAGAAATAATTCTGCCACCTTCGCAAAATCTTGCATCGGTGAACGTTTGGGTCAGATGTCACCACTGAGAGAGACCTTGGCCAGCAGTAAAGCTGCACTCTTGACAAATCCTCTAAAGAAATCTGTAGCCGTTGGAAGACAAACAAGAAACTCATTTTGTATGTTACATATTCCTGGTTTAAATGGCCTACATGTAGCCAATAAATCTACATGCACCCCTAGCGGCAGCAAAAAATATTTTGCAGCCAGTGTGGCCTAGCAACTCTCCGTTGGCTTTCAAAGTGGAAAAAACAAACTCTGGTCAGGCCAATCACATCGTGTATAGAGTTAGTGGGCAATTTGTGACGGTTCGGCGCCGCGATTTCCATTGGTGATTTCCCTGCTGCTTGAAAACAAACAAGGTGGTGCTGGCGAACAGCGGTCTATAGAATTGGCTTTGGCCACGCCACGACTCTGGAGGACTTGGAGTTAAGAGAACGCCACTTAAGTCATTCTTAAAAAAGGAAGATGTGTTTTGGTTCGTTGTATTCGAGTTTTCCTATGCCCATTGGATTTAATTCACCCTCATGCCATCTCAGATGTGTGTTAGTTTCTTTCTTCAGTGGAACACACATGGAGATTTTAGAAAAATAATCTATCTCTGTGAGTCTATATAATGCAAGTGGATTGTCGATGCTTCAAAAACCACGAAAAAAAACGCAATGGTAATCCATACGACCTTAGTTGACGAATTATCTGGGATGACATGAAGATGATTAATGTTTATTAATGATTAAATGATTATTCAATTATTTTGGGTGTACTACTACTTAATTTTATTGACTAATTGGTTGTCATGTAGCATGATTTTAATTTTGCTGCACTTCTCCTCATACTTTCAATGGTCTACCAGACAAGCCAAGCTTAAGACACTTAAAAAGGACCAAATGAGGCATGCAGGAAGAAGGGGGACTGGAGAGAATCATGTATTCGCCCATCCATCTATCCATCTCACCCAGCGCACACATTAATCCAGCACATTAGACTGTCAGCTTGAATACATTGACTATTGCATGTGTCAACAGGGATCTGCTTGTCTTGCCCACGGAGCAGGTGAGGGATACATGACCTGACACTCGCACAGAGACTCGTCTGAATGCCTGGAGAAAGGGAAGAGTGGGAGTCAACAAACTTACACGAGGTCTATGGCGAGGTCACAGATTAAAGAGGCACCCACTGGCCTCAAACGGGAGTAAAACTGAAAGTATGTGTGATATGAGGGTCCAAGCTGTTTCAACAGAACAAGATCAGGTGTTGAAATTAATTCGTTTGGGACAGGCCGCCTTTGCTGGAATGCAGCGCTTGCGTGTTTAACTTAAGCCTGGGATTTCACGTCTCTTTAGATTTCTCTTCAAATAACAAAACAAAATAATTATTTGAGAATGATTCTCTTCGTAACAATTCGCCTTTGGCTAAGCCACTCCTTAGAATGTAGATTGACCAATCACAGCGCAGGCAAGAACGAGCTCCCACAGAGGTCCGACACTTTTTCACAGCGCTCCATTGACTTTCAACACAGCCGTCTCATATTTTTGGTCTCGGCAGGCTATTACAGTCGTAGTTTTATCAAAAATATGGTTAAACGTTGTGCCTGGGGTATATGTAACACAGATACGCGTTTCCCAGTGAGGTTGGAGGGGGTGTCCGTTTTTTCCCTTCCCAAAACCGAGTGTCGTCTTTGGATTAAACTGTATGGACGCCCTTAGTCAGCTAAACCCCTCAAAGATCAACAAGCACATCTTTTTTGCTTCTAACCTTACTGTGAAGTTATACTAGTTGGACCGTTTTATAATGTTTTAGGTTATGATTTCGGTTCTCATAGCGTATTTCGGCTGATACACTACGTTGCTAATAAACAACGTTATACTCGTGTAGTCCGTTTGCTTTGTAATAATGATTATAGAAGTGAATAGAGACCTACCCAGCTTTGCATGAACAGTGTTGCTCCCTGATATTGTTAGTCCCAGCCTCCGTCTCGATTGGTAGGAAATGCGGTGGTTCATGTTTTGACTGACTGGTAACGTTATGCTTTTGCCTCTATTTGGATGCCTTGTTGTTTCTTGCGTTTCATATGTCTTGAATATAGCCTTCAAAAGCATAGGTCCCTTTTGCCTACTTCTATCAGACACTTTATTTGCTGCTTTGATAACATTTCAGCAGGAAGAGCTGTCACAGCATAAGCCATGCTGATACCAAACCAGAGCCCAGATGAAGTTTGACGGAAGTAGCAACAGTAACTAAGGGGGGCGGGGCTTAGCCAAAGGTGAATTCAAAGGCTGAGAAAGTGAAAACAAGGCCGTAACATGCACAGAACAATCACAATGTCTACACACCATCTAAGGATTTGGAAGAGCTGAAAAAAAGCCTGGCATGTTCTCAAAAAGACATCTGACTGATAGTGTTTTATACACGTTAGGTTTTGATTCGTATGATGTAAACTTTTCAGGCTATTGTAGGTTTGTGCAGAACTACAATCTGGAAAGATGTGAATTATACACACAGACACTTTCTTGGCAGTGCAACCAATTGAAACAGTTATACCTATATCGTTTATAGTCGGCAGAGGGGTTCTCCTTGACTTCATGTAGGATTATATGAAGACATTAGCGGGTCGCTGAACAGTGTGTACCTGTATACAAATTTCGATCTTAAGGTCATTATCATTGCCACTGGGAAAAATTTCTGGAATGTTTTCTGCCCTCTGGCCCATGAGGCCAGATTACTGCAGCCCTAAAGTGATGTTCTACATTCCCCCAACAGATCCTGTGAGCTTTTGAAGAAAAACTTCAAAAAGTGGAGAAACATTCCTTACTTGTTATTGACTTCAATTAGATGAGAAGACTTCTCCTGTCTATTGGTCCTTAGCACGCATCTGGAGGAGAAACAGGGGCACTCACTGTCTCCAGGATTGTCGGGCCAGTGCTATGAAAACAAACCGGCTGCAGCGCAGCTGTCACATAAGAATGAACAAATATTAAAGATTGAGACTAAAATCCGGATAACAATCTAAAAATAAAACTCCTTGACCAATTTCCCACACCAATCACTAGAATAATCTTAACCACAGCCCTCTGTCTGCAATCCTTTAACTCTGTCTGGCTTCAACCAAAAATGCTCTGTTTTTGCTTGTGTTACCATTAAAGAAATATTTCAACCAAAAATAAAAATTCTGCCATGCCGTTATGACTATGTTGCCATTTTTTTCCCCTGTGGAACAGAAAAGAAGAACATTTTTAACAATGTTAAGGTTTAATACAGTTAGAACAACACTAAGTAAAAATTTGCAGTAAACTGTAAGAAAGAATCGGATTTTTCTGTAAAAAAACAGAGTCATTCGCTCAGGAGTTGGACTACACTGGTCACACTGTTTGGTTTTGATTTACTAAAAAGAATCGTCTCAAGATTAATTCGTTCAGGAATCAGACTACAATGGCTGTGTGTGTTTTAATTCACTAAAAACAACCATAACCTAGGATTCATTCTCTAAGGAACTAGACTACACTGGTCACACAACATGATTTTGATTTATTAAAAACTATTAGTTCATACAGTAGGAGTCATTTGTTTGGAAATCATACTGGTTGCACATGTTTTTGATTAACTAAAAAAAAAAAAAAAGCAGTCTAATTAGAGTCATTCATTCAGAAATCAGACTACACTGCATCCAAAATTGCATACTTTCATGATATGAAGAGTTCAGATGCAAAAGCCTCTAAATGCCATTTGAAATTTTCTTCTATAAATGATCATTTTTATCAAGCTTATATATTCAAGTTCAGTAATTTCACTTAAATGACAATTAATAGGTAATCCTCATTGCAATTTAACTGAAATTACTGAACTTAAATATACAAGCTTGATAAAAATGATCATTCTAGAAGAAAATTTCAAATGGCACTTAGAGGCTTTTGCATCTGAACTCTTCATATACTGTATATTGTAGGCAAAAAACAGAATGTGACAAAATTAGTATATTCAAATTCACAGTACTCATAAAAGAGTAGGTAAAAAGTGCCCAGATGACCAATTACTTCCTGCGAGATTCTAAAGTGTGCATATGATGGACACTTTACAATCCCATGAGGCGATAGGAGAGGATTTGTGAATGGCAGTGAAGCGATGCAACTGACACTGGTGGGTCACATGACAGCATGGCGGATTTAATATATCCAAATAATATCCTTAATATATATAACATTTTTAGCGGCCTTTAAGTAATTACTTATTCAAAATAAGTACTCAAGAAAGAATGCAATTTCGGATGCAGCCTTTATGAATCGCTAAATCATTTTCTCAACAGTTTCAATCAGAATCTCATTTGTCAGGAAGATTACACTGGTTCTTCTGTATGTGTTTGATTCACTAAAAATAGCCACCCAAGAGTCATTAACTTGGAAATTGGACTAAACTGGTCACACTCACACTGCTTTATTCACTAAAAAAGGACCAGCTCATTCAAATCATTTTATGTGTAATCAGACTTCACCGGTCGTTCATCATTCAGGACTGGTTTAGAAAAGGCAGACTTTACCTTTTTTCCTGGCTTGATACTTACAGTGCCTCTGGGAAGAGAAAACATGACTTTTTGGAGCACTGTTTTTCCACAGGGCCAAGAGTCTTTTGATAGATGTGTTTGCATAACTAGGCTGTCTGTGGTGTTAGAGAGTCTCAAAAATCAGGCCAGCCAAGGAAAGTAACACAGCTGCAACGGCTGGCCCCCTTGCTTTACATTAGACCTTAGGCTATCACAAAGATACCTTTATGATGAGAGCCACTGAGTTCAGTGGAAGGAGAGAGCACACACACACACACACCCTGAGAACACAACATGTCAGAGCACAAGGAGAGAGGTAAGTATGTTCAAATAGAGATGTGAAAGTGCAAAAGGTTGAAATGCTATTTAGGTACTGCACATTTGCTATTTGGGAACTATTTGGGACAAATATACACATTTCAGTTAAAAATAGAAAAAAAACCCCTCAAAACACAGTGCCACAGAACCAGGAGGAGCCAAAACCTCTCAAAGAGAAGTAAAAAACAACAACATTTGTTTGTAATGGATCAAAAACAGCACTGGGAAACAACATCAAATGGACTAAAATCCATCTCATAATCACTAAAGTAGCCACAAGGGTCATGTAAACATTTTCAATCAGTCTCAGACAGAGAAAATAGTTTTATAGATGGAGTATTCTTTCCTGGAATAAGTGTGTTTTCATTCACTGAAATATTACAATGCACACGCAAGAATACCACCAAGCTAATTTCTCTATTTTGAAAAGAACAACCTCAATCAATTTTATTGCATTTTTGAATTTCTTTCTACACTTTAGGCATCATGAGAATGATCAGATGTGGCCCAGGCTTTCTCTAGAGGTTTAGGCGGTTGATATTGATATCATCCAACAATCTAGTGGCCCCTGGCGCAATATCAGCAGTCTGCCACCATCCAAAGTCTTTAGAAAGAACAATGAAGCAGAGACCTCTGCAGGTCAAATCTCAGAGATTTCATTTCATTGTCATCCCAGTCACTTGTATTTAGTCATATGTTTCCCAACCATTTCTTTGTCCCACCTGCTGAAGTGCCTTTCAGTGACATTAAATACTTTCAGCGAAGATAGAGCTGTCTGTCAGAGATTGGCTTTGGGGTATTTCCTGTAAAACGGTCTTAAGTTTAAAACGCTGAAGTCTAGATGACGGCAATAAATCATCAAGTGTACATTTGGTCTGAACTATTTTTAAGCCAAATGAGGCATTTTAAAATACCATACGTGTATTTTAGAGCTGCAAGATTAACCGTTAAAGGAACACTCCGACTTTTTGGGACTTTAGCCTATTCACCTTACCCCCCAGAGTTAGATAAGTCCATGCATACCTTTTTCATCTCCGTGCGTGCTATAAGTCTGTTTGACGCACCCACCGCTAGCCTAGCTTAGCACAAAGACTCGATGTGACTGGTTGCAGCTTTCATACTAATCCAAATGAGTGGCAAAATAACGCAAACGTTTTCCTATTTACATGTTGTGATTTGTATAGTCACATAATGTACAAATAACAAAGTCAAATGAGACACAGACATCTTTTAACCGCAGGGCCGGCGCTAGCCATTTGGGTGCCCTAAGCACAAATGCTTGGTGGTGCCCCCTTAACAACCCCCCCACCCCAACCACCCACTCACCCAAGGAATAACAACCATTCAGAATTTCTTAGTTAGGTTCTCTTTACTTCCAAAATAACTGCTGCAAATAAATACATTTACATTAACAATGGCACCAAATATGAAAAGAAATAAATAATAAAAAGGTTAAAATTATAAATACCAAAAACCACCACAATTACTAAAAACACATTTTTGGAACTGGCTACAACTGCTGGTTGATGGTTCTTCCTCCTGGCCTTGAGTTGCTCCTTGCATGTATTTTAGCATTGACCCTGCATTCAGAAATACAAGACAAAATATTCAGGGATTCTACTGAATCAATAACCATCATACAAAAATATTGCACACATTAGTCTTTTATATAATATAGGCCTATGTGTCACTGGAACATTTAAAATTCAAAACTCTATTCTACCTTTAAAAGAGGTCTGATGAGGCACAGTATAATAATTCTGTACATAATTTGTAGGGCTGGGAAAAGATGAATCGCGATTAATCGCATCCAAAATAAAAGTTTGTGTCTACATTAATGATATAGGCCAATGTGTGTGTACTGTGTATAATTATTTTGTATATGTATTTAAGAAATATTTGTTATTTATATATAAAATATTTTAATTTATATATATATATATATATATATATATATATATATATATATATATATATATATATATATATATATATATACAGTAGCCTATATACATGCAAATATTTCTTAAATATATATATGTGTGTATATTATATATACAAAATAATTATACACAGTACTCATGTAGAAACTTTTATTTTGGATGTGATTACGCTTTTCCCAGCCCTAATAATTTGACAACTCCATATGAAAATATACAAACAGTGAGATTGTGTTTTTTTTTTAATTGCAGTTTCACCAATAGATGTCGCCCTTGGGCCTTTGACCGCATTATCCGATAGAACAACAACGAAAAAACATATCTAAGCGATCTTCCTTTTCTTCTCAAACAAACTAACTGCATCTTAAACAGCCCAAGTAAAAAAAAAAATCCCAGGGAGAAACCCCCGGACCCCCATTAAAATAAAAAAAAATTCTACATGCAGGGCAAAGCCCTGGATCATTTGCACAACTAGCGACGCCCCTCTGGACATGCATACACGAAGCAAGGGTGCCTACAAAACTAACACTTTTATTTAAAACATTGTCTTACCTGCAAACAAGTATCATCCCACTGTCTCTTCTTTTTCCTTTTTTCCGCCCCCGACTCTTTCGAGGCCATGTCTGATGTCGATCAGGTGTCTGCCAAATTTGACACTGATTGAGGAACAGACCACTGCGAGGTGGGGAAGGGGGGGCACCAGAGGGAGAGTGGCACAGGAGATTCACCTTTATCTCCACTAATTTGGTCTAGGCCTATATTACTTTTGTATTGCTTTTGTATATTAACATGCTTTAGACATATTGTATTTGTTATTTATACTAGTAGTCTATTGTGATGATTTTTCACCACCCAGATTTTTTGGTGCCCCCCCAAGCACTTGGTGCCCTACGCGCAGTGCGTGATGTGCGTGTGCGGAGCGCCGGCCCTGTTTAACCGTATAAAACCTGGGAACTATTCTCTGAAGGCGAAGCACTGCTACTTTGACGGCGTAATAACCGCATCACCGGAGACACGCCGGCCGTGGTGAGGAGCGGAGAGTTCGCTCGGTGTTTGGGTAATAGAGTCAGCAATTTATAAATAGTAAAAGCGTAGTTTAGAGTCATGGGTTTTCGCTCTATTGTAAATAGCTGCGACTGTAAACAGGGGAGGTAATACCATGGTTCACAGAATTCCAACTAAAAACGCTGACTGGATGAAGAAATGGCTAACTTACTCTGGATATTTATCCAAACACACCTAAGATTATCAAGGGACATTATGTTTGCTCGGTACATTTCAATGAGGACGACTATTTTGAAAAAATGGAATTTGCCACACGGACCATAATGTGCTGAAGGATACGGCCATATCCCATCGATAGCACAGACAGGACAAGTGGACCTGCGGCTGAGGTAAGTGTTCCGTTATGTTTTTAGATGACCTACTGTAACAGTGCCTTTAGCCAGATCTAATGTAACGTTAGTGACACTATTATATGATTAGGGTATGAATATGTTTTTATCTTGATGCGGTGCGGACGCGCTTGGGGAAAAAAAACGAGCGCGTTGCGCGCGTTGAACTTGCACCCTGCGAGTGGCGCGCCTAGTAGCCTAAATTTGAAATAACCATGGAAATAACGAACTTGAGCGTGCAAAAGGGTACAATAGGCTGTGAGTTCATTGTGCAAAAACAATTTGTGCTATTACTTTCCCCTTATTCTATCCTATAGTAATGCAATACTGTATATTATATAGGCTACTGTTGAATACATTTGGTTCAGCTAATAAATTGCATTTAAAATATATTGATTCCTGTAATAATAATTATTTATTCATGTGATATTTATAAATCTGGGTGCGTTTTTAGTTTGGAAATCAATGAAACATGGTACTGTATTACCTGGTCTCCCCTGTTTATTGTCACAGCTCATACAATAAAGCAAACAAACACCCATGATAAACTATGCTTTTCTATCTAACGTTATTAATTGCTGACTCTTTATTTCAACGCTGAGCGAAGCGAACTCTCTGCTCCTCGTCACGGTGCGTCTCAGGTGATTGTTATCACTCTGCCCAAGTAGCAGTGCTTCCCCTTCAGAAAATATAGTATTTATACGGTCAAAAGATGTCTGTGTCTCATATGGCCTTGATATTTGCACACTCTGTGACTATACAAACCACAACATGTAAATAGGAAAACGTTTGCGTTATTTTGTCACTCATTTGGATTTAGTATGAAAGCTGCAACCATTCACATCCAGTCTTTGTGCTAAGCTAGGCTAGCGGTGGGTGCGTCAAACAGACTTATAGCACGCACGGAGATGAAAAAGGTATGTATGGACTTATCTAACTCTGGGGGGTAAGGTGAATAGGCTAAAGTCCCAAAAAGTCGGAGTGTTCCTTTAAAAGATCGCGATCTCGATTCAAACATTTACACAATCTTATTCCTAACTGACAACGATTTGCCTGTTTCTATTAAACCTTTGACAAAATTACTTTTTAAAAAAAGCAGTTGTCATGTATAGCTATGAAATCTGATCCATCAAGTAATGAAACAAGTGAATTGTAGAGTGGTGCAGGTATGACATCACTTTGTAGGCCAAAACGTGGAAGCGAGGAAGTATTTTTGGATTTAAGGATCCATCATACAAAAGTCAACAGGTTTCTGCAATGGGATTTTGGCTTAATGGCTGAAATAGGTCATTATAAATAGGAAATAGGAAATGTCTTGAGCTTGTGTTTACCAACCTACCTACTTTTGTGTTTTATTCTACAACATAAAATACATCAGTATTACCGCACTTGTGAAACGGTAACGTGTCTTAAATGGGACTAAAGAGGCTGTCGATGAGATAGGTATAGGTCAGCTCAGTTCACTTTAACAGCACCGTTATGGTTATAATCGTGCACTTACAAACTATAACTCAAACTTTCTGGGAAAATATTTTTAGATACACACAAAAGTTGTCAAAAGCTTAGTGATGGCTTTCTGGCCACTGCATTTACTCTTTAAAATTCATAAAAGACGTAGTCATCTGTGAAAATGATCTTGATGAACAAAACGTGCAAGTATGATAAACTTTTGGATTATCGCAAAAAATAAGCTTTGTGATCGACAACAATCCTTTTGGGTTTTTCTTGAGGGAAACAGTGTGATGTTAACTGTCAAATCTACATTTCTTCCCCTCAACCCCCATGCGAAGATCACCAAAAACTCACCCAAGAATCTAAATGGTTTAATGTGAATGATTATCATCGAGTTTTATAAACGTCGTCTCATTTCCAAATAAGTAAAACAATAGGTAATAAGGTTTTTAAGAGTTAAGGGATAACTGGCACACAAAGGAATGCGGTCTCTAGACAAACGTTCTCCTACCCCCAAAAGGTGTAACCTCTGAATGCAAATATCCATTGTTAGCCTATTTATATCTTAAGCTCATATAGAACAGCTTAAAATTAGGTTTACTCACAAATACTTGAAATATAAAAACATGGAAGACAACCTATAGGCTATATCACACTTCTAGAGATACGCATATTTCAGTGAACAATTCTCGTTGTGTTCATGCTGCACATGGTAAAAGCCACCCAAACAGTCATTTGAACTAGACCATCAGGGAGATATACTGAGCAGCCAAAGAAATACACCATGTTAAATTTAACTTATCAAGCGTCTGTTGGAGTACTTGGTCTTCTTAGATAGCAGTTACTGCAGTCATTTACACAATTGAGTTTGATGCCCAGAGGGAGAGTGATGTCAGTGATTTCCCTGTTAATCGGCAGCCATGAGGTCTGCTCTCTAGAAAGTTGTCACAGGTCTGGACCACCAGTCTAGGTGATGTCAGGGTGTATTTGAAGCATTGACCTTTGATAGCACAAAACATTAACCAAGAGTGACTGTGGCTCTTTGTATAGTAGTTTATGCTTCTGTTTGTCTTGCTTTAAAAGCTTCTTTTCATGGTTCCGTTCTTATTGTGCTGTTATATAAATACAATAACCCCATTGTAAAACAGACATAAATCACAAACAAAAAATAAATCAACTTGATTTAATTTCACAAAAGGGCATTTGTTAGGTTTAAAATAAGATAAAATTTGTTAACATTAAGTAATGCAAGGTATCATGAGTTAAAAAAAATAAAATGTCATTCTTGTTTCTAAATTGGTTAAAGGTACAATATGTAAGAATTTTGTGATAAAAAATCACTTGCACAGTGTGATATATTTCCCGCAGTTGTGTACTTCAAAGTCTCCAAAGATTTTTTATTTCAGAGAAATTCCAAATTTAAATAAGTGGCCATCCTGAAAAAAAAAAAATGACGCCTTTCAGTGACGCAATATCTGCGCTATCCTCTGTTTCCGTTCATACATAGCCACGTAACCACGGCAACTGCGTAGTATGTAACTTTTAGTGGCACGCAGTTCTTGTTTCTTTCAAACATAGACCATGGCAAACAGACTCTGGGACAAACAAGGAGAACTAAAATGAGGATCAATCAACGTGGCATTTTTGAGAGCCGAGAGCTTCACGTCCGCGACTAACTTGTACTTGACAGAGCTTCACGAGTCACGACTTGACAGCTTTATGATTAGACAGGTGAGGAAATGTACATGAAACAAATCAATGTTAAATAACGTTAGCTCAACATGATGAAATGTTAGAATATGGTCAGTATGTTATTCTAATGTTGATCTAGCTTACAGTTTCGTAAAGTAAACAAACTAATAGGTAGTAAACATTATAACGTTCAACACATTTAAATGCCGTTTAGTGTGATAGTAACGTTGGACCAAGTGAAGCAGCGCTGCGTTACCTCACAAGTTTAATTTGTCTAATAAACTGACCTGTATGAGTAATCCTGCACTTGCAGGTAGTTTGGTAGAATTAAATTTCCTTATTCCTCCATATCCGCGGGACTCGCGTGTGATATCCGTCTCTTTAGCAATTGTGACCTGCTTATACAACTGTAATGTTAAAAAACATGAATGTTTGCACTTATCCGTCATTCAGCTCATCACTGCGTCATAAACCTACGCCTTTGTTATGGTTGGAAACTGCGCTCTCTTGTGGTGAAAAAAAAACGTACATATTGTGCCTTTAATGCACTTTGCTATACAAAACTATTGTTCATTATTATACATGTTTGTTTATACATTAATATGTACAACTTTAAATGTAAAAATTATTTAATGCATGTAGAAAATAACATAACCTGAATTTATATATGCTTTTTAATAAAAAAAAAACCCAATACATTTTAAATAAACAATATATTTGTTGTTAGTTCATGATGGGTAAAGCATTAACCAATTACAGCATTAAAACTGATAAAGTTCACTGTTCACGTCATTTAAATTATGCTCTAACACAGAGATTTTGTGACTTTGAGAAAGGTCTACATGATGTCATTTCAGCTGACAAGTTAATGATGCGTTCCGTATGATGGCTTTTTTTTTTCTTTCAGTGTCTGGTATTTCTTAACTATGCACATTTTGTCTCTTGTCTTCCTACAGGACTCATACATCATGACTAAATTGCTTTCTTGATGTTATTCGTGAGAATTATCCAAAATATAGTTTTGCAAACGCAGCTGTGAGACACCGCTCACAATCAATCATTTTGCAATGATCATTTTATGGTTGTTTTTTTTTTTTTTTGTCATGTCTCACGCTCTTCTTGAAAGCTGCCAGTTTTAACAAGGGTTTAGGACGAGCTGCTGATTTATAATATGCAACGATGAATTTGATCTTCCAGATATCATCACCTGCGTCCCATGGGGAGCTGCTGCTGCACACAAGCCATTGCCTTAAAACAAAAATTGTTGGATTTTACTGTTTGCATATGTTTGTGTGTGTTTGAAGGGGGTTGACGGATCGCTGAGTAATAGAACAATAACTGCTCTGTTTGTTCTCAGCTGGACTGACGCCATGTTGTTCCTGTGGTGACCCCCTGGAACGCGAGATTTCAGGACATTCCAGGCATTCTGTTAAGGGACATGGTGAGGAGCCCAGTGGCATGGAACGGAGCCCTATTATCTTTTTCTTTTTGCAGTTTATAAGCTCATTATGTAATTGCTAGTCTACTTGCATCCCTGCTGAAAGAGATAATAGAGGTTTTGGGCCTGGACAAACCAAGACAAGATGCTTCTTGTCCTTCACTCACTCTATCAGGTTTGACTTAAGGAGAACTTTAACCATAAAAAAAAACAAAACAAAAAAAACATTTTTGTTAAATTAGTGAAGTTAAGTGAAATTTCAATCCGGGGGGGTCACAGCTCAGAGCCTTGAGGCATGAGGCATTTCATGTCTTAAAGGTGCACTATGTAACTTTTTGGTTTTCATGAATCTATCTTCCAAACTGTTTTTTTTTTTTTGTCCTATCATGAATCACTACGATATGCCTAAAGTGTTTATATTCAGACTACTTTAGACTAACTGGGACGCCAACTGATCCCAGTACCTGTGATAGTCATTGAAGTAGCTCTGGCTACAATGTTCTTCTGTTGTTTCCCAGCCGGAGTGAACTTTTCTTAAAAGTTTGCTTTGCAAGCTGTTTCGAACTCACAAAACGATCTTCGTTTTGGTCTGATTTCACATTATTTGATTTCACTAGAAGTATATTGGGGTCTTAAAGGTACAATATGCAGGATTTTTCGCCACCAGGGTTCGCTAACCTCTTACAATAACAAAGGCGTATATTAATGATGGATATTCCGCATTAAGCGGAATTATGGATCTTATCGTCAAGCTTATGGATCTTTTATGGATGAGTGAATATATTAAAGTTTTTAACATGACTGTGGTGTGAAACAGGGTGGTAGATGTATTCCAGCGCCACACGCAACGCAAGTCCCGCTGATATAAAGGAATAAGGACATTTCATTTGCTCCCCTTTTTAATAAAGTAACATGCAACATTGCCAAGTCAAAATTAGTCGCGAATGTGGAGCTCTCGCCATCTCAAAAGATGTTGATCTTCGTTTTAGTCCTCTTTTTGTCTCAAAGTCTGCTCGCCATGGTCTATAATGTTTGAACAAAACAACAACAGTGTGAGCGTCCTTCTAGGCATAACAGGCATAACCGGCATAATCCAGTTATCATTTGGGATATTGCAAGTAATCAACTAAACAAAATATATAACATTGGCCTAGTGTTTTTTGGATATTTTCCTGCAAATATCCTGCATATTGTACCTTTAAAGGCCTCTTTCCCATAATAAAACAAGTTTTCCTCGGGCATCCAGTACTGCAGGGGGTCTGGCAATTGATCTTAAATGGAATATATTTTGAATAAATGAAGATGTCGTCCATGTTCATTTAGTAATATTAAAATACTGCACATATGTTTCATAATATTAATATTTTAAATAAAATATATACAAATGTATTTATAAATATATAATAAATATAACTTTTGTCTAATAATCATAAAATGGAATCATTTAATATTACTGTTAAAATGACCCATTAATCTTCCCTAAAGACTAACCTCAGACTCAGTAGTCCTACGTAACTAACTAGCCCCCACAACTGTATAACTTCAGGAGCTGCTCTTCCTGTTCTGTCTTCCAAGCTTGAAAATGGACCATGGTTGGCACATACCCGTCATTCATTAATGCTGTCTCCGTTTTCACTTTCCATTCCCTGCTGCCTAACTTCCAGTAACGCTATGTCCCCCCCACACACATACATTTTATTGGGAGGGGGTTTTATTCAACAAGAACCTCAACCTTATGTTTCTTGTAAATATTTAGTTTGTATATCATGTGAAACTCAGCATGAGGATAGTAAAACTGAAGTTGTACCATGATTACGTGATTATTTCCAAAGATTGAAGTTTGGAAAAAAATCATATGTATTTGTTTAAAGAAGAAACAGCTGTGCTTCCAAGTTTTTGATATAAATATATTGGTTGTATTAGTGAAATCACATTCACCAGTGTGTTCACAGGACAGAAAATAGATATAAACAGATTTGAACTTACAGCATGAGCACCAGGGTTTCATGTGTTAGAGCTCCTGTACTGCTATATCACTATTTCATAAATAATTTGAACTAGAAAATCATACTGTAAAACTGCAATGACATAAAGAATCACAAATCATGTTTGTACCTTAACTTTTTTTAATAGAATAAACCAGCCAAAGGAATTGTTTTTCACGGAGTATTTATTGCACAGCCATGATGAAATATACTCTGCTGAGTCTTTTTAAATGGAAATAAGGTCATGAGTTACGATGATAGTAATATTGTAGGATAAGTCTTTTAATGACATAGTTTGAAAACCATATTAAATGGTGTCATGCTGACCTGCCTGAAGAATTATATGTAAAGTTATAGATATTCTCTCCTTTTGTGACAAAGCCGGCATACACGCATGGTACCAAAACCTCTAAACGACAGGTTTAAAAATCCACAGGGAATAAATAAAATGTCTAAGTTATATTATCATCACCACATTTTTACAGATGGTCATTATTCTTGTTTGACTGTTCACTGACTCACAAGACTTTTTCAGACCCAAGACCCACATAGTTTAGTTATGATGGGGTACCGGGTTTCTTAATTCATAAAACTGTGTAGTTATTGTAACATTAAATATCCCACCAGACCTTTAAGTCATAAGGCTGAGCGTGTTATTGGATTTTCAGCTTGTATATTAATATTCTTGAAAATGTTAATTGCTCTCAGTATTCATCCAATGTGACAGAAGCTAACTTTCGATGAGAAAACAGACGTATTTTAAAAAAAATTTTTTAGGGGAATGACATCAGTACTTTCAGCCAAGCTCGACATAGGAATTTCTGTGTAGCTTTAAAAATTAAAGCTATTGGTATGTGGCACAAAAAAAGGTCCCATTATATTCCACCCTCTGCCGCTGTATATCCTTCCATTGACACACCCTTCCTCTGTGCATGGGGTCAGGCTGTGTTCACTTCACTGTAAAGCTGCTCAGGTTAGAGAAGGGATATTTTTCCTTCTCTACAAGATAACCAAAAGATCAAGTAGAATCAGTTTTACTTTGAAAATTTTTATCAAAGAGTGCTGAAAAAACAGTCCAACAGTCCTCGGACTGTTCACCAGCTATGTTTCCATCCAAAATTGCCATTTAAATTGAGCTCAGATATATATTTTTGCAAGTTTTTATAATGTATTCACATCTTGGCATTTCCATCCATCATTTTTTTATGCAATATCCCAAAATTCACATAAAATGGATGGAAACATAGCAACTGTTTGTATCACTCCAACTGTTTGTATTTGTGTTTCAGACTAACTTTCAGTCAAAATAATAGTGGGGATGACTTTTCAGTGACTCTTTTAACCCAGGTTTTTTATGAATAAGTTATTAAATAATTCATTCAATAATACATTCATCTTTGTTGAAACACAATGATTCATTCAGGAATTAAAGTCTATGGCTGCATCCGAAATCACACACTTATACTTTATATAGTAGGCGAAAAACAGAATGTGACAAAAGAAGTATGTCTAAATTCACAGTACTCATAAAAAAGTTGGCAAAAAGTACCCACATGACCTACTACATCTGGAGAAGTTCTGAATTTTGCATTCGATGGACACTTTACTATCCCACGAGGCTACAGGAGAGGATTTGTGAATGGCATAAAGTGACATAACTGATGCTGGTAGATTACATATTACATATTGTACGTAATGTATTACATTAATATGCTCGTTCTATATAGAACAGACTTTTTTTGCGGTCATGAAGTAATTAATTATCCAAAATAAGTACCTACTCAAGAGAGTATGCGATTTCGCACGCAGCATTTATGAATCGCTAAATCATTCACTCAACAGTTTCCTTCAGAAATACTGATTCTTTCAGGCACGTTACTGTGTGTTGCTCGGAGATGGGCTTTGTACCGTATGTAACTTTTTTATAAATATATAGTGCGATCATGCAATTAGATCGAATGTCTGTGTTTTGGATAAAGTATTCTTGAATAATTGTAGAGGTTCTTATTAATTTTAGAGAAATCTGATCTAGCTAGAAATTTCGAAAGAAAAGTTTGAAACAATGTCAGCTAAATTTTTCTCTCCTATTTAGGTGTTTGGGCTTTCTAAACCTAACCTTCAGAGGAAGGAGTCAGAGATCAGCAGATCAAGTTGGAATGTTTCTCTTATACACGTTCTGTTAAATTATGACAGTTAAATGCTCCTCAGAGTTGTTATTTGTCCAATTTTTCTCAAGAAGCCTGAAAAAAAATTTGTTTTACATATGATAAAGTTTATCCATTTTTCCCTGAGGCCGTAATTACAGTCACTAGTGAACTGATGATTGAATGAATTGATTCCACATGCTGAATTAAATCTTCCTAGCCCTCTCAAAGCACAAATCACATGTTGTTTTTGCCTATTTGCATTTTGTTTTTTCATATTTGCACCCCATTTCACCATGAACCGTTTCTGGTTTCACAAGAATGATAGCACTGGAATCAAAAGATTTTTTCATGAACATCTGATTAAAAAAAATGAGTACAAGCCTTCAGTCTTTGTCTTTTCTTATATAATTCAAGACATTTTATAGTCGGAAACTATCTTTCTGACGTGGGACCAGAGGACTGCTGATTTAGTCTGTGTTGTGTTAGACAAGGCTTGGAATCACATTTAGTTCACATAGTCGTTCTGTGTCAGCCACACATCTGTGGTCAACGTGACCCAAACCCTAAATGTGAGGCAATAGTTTATTGGCTCATTAATATTTATTAGTATTAATCGACTCTACATTCCTACTCTCATCTCTGCTTAGACTGCTGCCCCTGCGACCTGGCCCTGGATAGGCGGAAGAAGATGGGTGGATGGATGGATGGATGGATTTCACAAGATTTTTTTTTTTATATAAAATAAATGCAGCCTTATAGTGAGCATAATTAATTTCAAAAAGTACTGACCCCAAATGTTTAAATGTTAGCAGTGATGGTGGATTTTTTTCAGTAGAGCTTCGAAAGAAGCTAAGAAAGTTGCTAAGAACTGCTTTTGCGAGGCACCAAAGAGAGCCGATTTGAGGCGATGCATGTTAGTCACATTATAGATGTTTACTTTGTTTCTGCTGAATGAATGCTGTCAGCGGGCAGTCTGCATGTGCCTCCACTCCAGTGCTCATCTCTTCTGACCACAGACTGTGATCTTAGTTGACAGAGCACACCCTTACTTTCAGATCTTTAAAAGCACCCCGAAATGTACATTTTACTAATATTCAATACAAAATCCAACATTTACTAATATTATTTCAACCCTTTATTACTTTCGCTTTTGAACACAAAAAAAGACATTTAACAGAATGTCTAAGCTCCTGTCGTCCATACAATGAAAGTGAGAGGTGACCATGACTCAGTACTGTATTTTAATGCTAAAAGTGTGTTATATTCTACCCATGAGCCCCTTTTTATAATTTTGTGGTTATGAAAAGTATGATATAGTGCTGTAACACAGTCTGAAAATATTGTGGTTCTGTTTTTCCTATCACGTGAGGCTGATTTCTCCACACGTGTCTCAAAGAGTGTTTTCCCTCTTTTGAGAGTTTCCATGACTCCAGTTGTACATTGTACATTATGGCCTTCCCTCAAAAATTAAGAGTTATAATTTTAGAAAAGCTCCATTGACGATCAGGGAAAAGTAAAAGTTGCATTTTATTTGGGAGGTATCATCCATTCACTTTATGTAAACAAAAATGTTCTCAGGTTTATCGTGATCATTAACCACAAGATTGTTCTTAAATTTTGCGTCAAAACATCAGATTGGCTCTAATCACTCTATACCCAATAGTTCTTGATATTTCTGGAGAAATCTTTATGTATTTAAACATAGTTAAACAAACTTAATGTGAGGCCCCCAAATCATCATCCGGACCTCCCTTAACCACCTGGCAATGTCAAGATGGAAACGTTAACTTATATAATGCCAGAATATTACAGTCCAAGAGCTCTAACATTGCCCTAGTGTTGGTTTCCAGCTCATCAATATTCAGTAGATGATCTTTTATGGTGGCTTAATGGCCATACTGCCAGGCCCATTTGAAGGATTACCACACATTAAATGAGTTCTATGCATGTGAGACTCTCACTGTATGTAATAAAAGATGTCAAATATTTTAAAATGCTAATTATGTTCATAAACAGTTGTTTACTTTATCTAGTTTGCTAGCATCAGGTCACATCAATTGTCATGCCATGGAGAAAGCTGAATGCAGGCATTTCAAATGAATGTATTTGAATAGTTCACTAGCTTTAATAGTGTTGCTTTTTTAATAACTAGATATTGTGTTGTAACATTTGCTTGATTGGTGGCATTATATCTTATTTGGTATGTCTATAGTATATTGTGATTTTTAACACATAGTGCAGTCAACTGGAAAAGCAGTTTTGAGTAGAGATTGGATAGTATTGCTATTGTTATTATTACACATCTGACTGTATTAATAATAATAATAATAATAATAAAAATATATTACTAATAACAATAATAATCTAGATGGTCACAAACGTATTTATATTTATTATAAATTTATTTTTATCTTTGTTTTTTGTCCGTGTCATAATGAATGGCTTTTATTCCAACAATATATAAAAGAAGTTACTTTACCTCTGAATATCATCTAACAATTGATCAGATATTGAAGAACTGTTAAATGTGAATATCTGTAAGAAAACTCCAAAGCCAGTGCAGTCTTTTTTTGTTGTTTTTTTTTAAATTTTGGTCACATTTCTTCATGCTTTTATAGGAAACATATGAAGAGTTCAGATGCAAAAGCCTCTAAATGCCATTTGAAATTTTCTTCTTTAATGATGATTTTTATCAAACTTGTATATTTAAGTTCAGTAATTTCACTTAAATGGCGATGATAATTACCTATTAATTGTTATTTAAGTGTAATTACTGAACTTAAATATACAAGTTTGATAAAAATCATCATTAAAGAAGAAAATTTCAAATGGCATTTAGAGGCTTTTGCATCTGAACTCTTCATATGCTCTTTTTTTTACTTTCCTGTTAATTTTCTTCATGAACTGCCCTTGTGTTTTCAATCCATGAGGAGCGATTGGCTCAATAAACAGAGTTTCCTATGTGCAACGATCTGCCAAACACAGGCACTCTGTGGCTGAGTGTTTATCTGCAGCTCTCAGTGCATTTCCACTGACACACCGTGTGTGTCTCTGCAGGTGCGCATCGTGTGTGAAACTCATAAAGACGTTTCTGTGAGGGTACTTCCCCCAGCTTCCTCACAAAGTTCTCCCCACATCTTCATCATTAAAGTCAGCTGATGAAAAAATAAGTGATGAGGACTTCTAGGTTTACAAATATTATGAAGCACCTTTCATATATGGTGGCCCTCCTCCTCCTTTAATGTAACTCTTCACTGTCTGTCCACACCAGTGGTTTCTCTGCACTGGCCACTTGCCTAAAGCCTGCACTCATCCTCAGAGTCATTCATCTGAACTTCTATACACCCAACTCCATTTCTGTCTCTAAAATGTTTCTCGTCTTATAAACTTCAGTAAAACCCAACCCTTTCCATAGAAAATATACTTCCATAGTTTGTGCCAGGATTAATTTCCTTCAAATGTAATCCTTAGAGCAAAGGAAAACTGCCCCCAGGAAGTTTAACTGAAGCGATGTGGAAATATTTACATGTCCACTGTCTAATACCTTCCGTGGACATTCCTGAACCTCCTCTACTACAGAATGAGACCTTTGTATGGTTGCAGTTGGGCAGCAGCCTCTACAACTATGTTGGATGACTTACAATAAGTTGGTGTGGCCTGCATCAGTACAGTAAAACACTGGCTACATTATCTTACGCCAGGTTCACACTCCTTTTTCAGTACGTATTGTAGTGCGTATGTGTTGCAGAAGAAGCACGAGCTCACAAATGACGCATTTGCAGTGCGCGCAACTGATTTATGGCTGTATACCACAAACATTTATTCATGATTTAAAATCCAAAACTTGAAAATGAGTTTCAGCATTGTGATTGTCTTTGTAGTCACTTTAAAATTGTACTAAATTTAACCACGAAAAAAGATTCGTTCATTTTGATAAACGAGTTCGAACAGGAGAGTCACGAACGCGTATCACAGAACAGAGCAAAGCGAGCATTTGAGCTTATAAAACTTAAACTTTGTTATTTATTTTTTTTAAATGAGCGATCGTTTCGCTTGATAAGACCCTTATTCATCGTCTGGAATCGTTTAAAGCCCTTTGAACAGTTTGCAGTTTGTACTGAAAGTGTCTTTTGGACCTTGAAACGTTTGGTTCCCACTGAAATCCTGGAATGTTTTCATCAAAAACCTTAATTTCTTTTTGACTAAAGAAAGAATGACATGGATATCTTGGGTGACATGGGGGTGAGTAAATTATCAGCAAAAGTTTTTTTTTAAAAGTGAACTACTCCTTTAAGGGTAATACAATGTTTAACTTAAGGGTAATCGAACTTAAGAGTCATTCTTATCCCACTGAGTAAGTGCCTATAAAGTACCTGTCCATGAATATACAGGAAATGCTCACAACTGCAATGTTTTTATTTTGTATATCTTTCATGATGTCATCATTTTTATCCATATCACATCCATTTCATGTACACAGTGATTTAAGTCTATAGCATTATATTGTATACCATTGGCAACAACAGCAAGTAACGAATCTTAATACTTCAGTCTTACCAAGAGAAACATATGTGGCATAAGGAAGCAAGCTGACAATCATAAAACTTATTGACATGATTTATGATTTTTTTCCTCCTTACATGCTTATACAACACAATCTGCAATCTTCCAGAGCTTAAACTTGAAAAATTAATCAATCATATGGAAAATTGTGTCAATCAAGTGACAGCATCTGAGATGTGGTGGAAAATTGTTCCAACAAATTGTTTTCACCACAATGTGTTTAACACACATATTATGCTTTTAAAGGAATTATGCTCACTTTAAAACTATTCCACTATATGGCAGGAAATAAAAATATTTAAATGTTTTGACTATTCAAAATCAACACAAAGTATCCATTCCTGAACAGTTTGTTATAGCCAAATGAAACTCATCTAGATTATTTCATATCCAGCACGTCTCCGATGATGTCCAGCTATGCACCTCGTAATCTATGTACAAGATGAACTTGAAATAATATTAATGCGACATCATCCTTCTTATCTGTCTCCATGATGCCTTCCATGGCTGCCAGTCAAACCAGGGCAGTTTACACACTAATAGCCCTGAGGCATTAGTTATTTAGATTCCCAGAGGCCTGCATGCAGGCACATCGATAGTTACGCTTGAAGTTATCAGCATTTTTTCAGGAATTTAGTTTGAGAGTAAATGGAAGCACATTTAAAACTGGAGACATGCTACTTTTTACAACACCCAATTTATTTGCCAAAATGCAAGCTTTCCGAATACAAAGTGTGTCTCAAGTGACTCACTGCCCATTATTGGTCTGATAATATATTTCTCAGTCAAACTAGTCTTCTTCAACTCTCCTTCCTGCTAATATAGCCACTTTCCCTTAATCTCTATAGTTTAAGGTTGCATTTGACCTGAGACCCGTCTCTCAGCTCATATTCTCACTCTATGGATGAACAGAGAGATTACAGACTTGTTTAGAGGAGATAGTATCTCCTGCAAGGCTTGTTTGACTGAGGTGTGAAACTCACACTGGTTCCCCCTCAACTTCAGCAGGGCAGTGACCTCCACTGGCCACCCACTAGCACACAGAACAGATCACGTTTGTCAAGGTTTCATTCCTGGGATGGGACGAGGAAGTTAAGAGCCACTCTGTGCGGTCTGAGAACATCTATTTATGGCTTTCATGAAAACGACCAAGTCTGATGTGGTGGTGTGATGTTTCAGAGCACATTCCCTCGACTCAGGAATGCACGGCAAAGGGGCCCGACAAATTTTAGTCACACTTGAAAGTGAACGAAAAATAAACAAATGTATACTCAGAATACACCACAATAAACTAAATGTCAATTTGAGAATACTTTGATGTTTTTTTGAAAGACACCAAGGGTTATATAATTTATTTGGAGTGGATCCAATGGCTTTAAACTATAAATATTGTTTACAGCAAATCGTTGTTATGCATTTTGCTATTATATAAATAAATAAATAAATATTATTATAATTACACAAAGCAATATTTTTTATTTATTTATAAATGTATGTGGACAAAAAAACATTTCACACACACAATTTTGTCCATATAGATTTTTTAAAAAATGCACAAAAATATTTTAGAAAATATTGCTTTGTTTGTGTGATTATAATAATAACAACAATACTTATTTTTTGTATAGTCATACAGTTTTTTAACTCCACTCTTTCCTGTAAATTATGTACTTTAACACGCACACAGGCACATCTGAAGATTGTCTTATCCTCTTGTGTATTTAAATCCATCTCTTACATAAACATGGCCATTATGGTTAACGCAAATCTTAAATTCAAAATACAACATTTATCAGTCATTCCCTCAAGAGACAACCGCAAATGCAAACATTTGGTAATTGGGAAAACCAGAAAGGTAAAATGTACTTTTGTACCTTCAAAATAGTCTTGCATAATATTTGTGTGAAGGAAAATGAAATGTCACTCTCGATTATTATTAGCTGTAATAGCTAAAGACTGGAGGGTATTACACATAATTGCTAAACATATGCAACAGAATCCTACAAACAGTGTGGCTGTGGCTCTGATTTAGTCTGAAGCACAGACTGTTTTGTCATACCATATGGACAGACAAGCCACAAAGAATCTCATGAGACTGCAAAACAGCTCCTGCATGAGTTTATTCATCAGAGGCAGATATTCAATACACCATTAGATCTGACCAAGATTTGATGAGATATCTGTATTTACTTATCTCTGAAATCTTTGAGATTTAATATCTTTGAACAGTTTGTGTTAAAATGCCATGTGGTGCATGACATTGTTTTGTGTTTATTGGCCATAACTCTTCAAAAATTGTAACACAATCCGAAAAAAAATGGATTTCTGAATGTAGGTTTCATGCTTAAAGGGATAGTACACACTGTAAAAAAATAATCCTGTAAAAAAAAAAAATAATTAAATAAATAAATAAATAAACTACTGGCAGCTGTGATTGCCAGCATCATACCGTAAAAATATTGCTTTGCTGTTTTTAAAATTAACAGCTACATGCTGTTAAATTAGTTATATACTGTAGCTGACAAAATAGTATTTACCTGTTAATTTTAAAAACTGTAAAAATTGGTAAACTACAGGCAGCTGTGGCTGCCATTATCATACCATAAAAATATGGTGTGTTACTGTTTATAAAATTAACAGCTAAATACCGTTTTGTCAGCTACATTATATGCTGTTAAATTAGTTATACTGTAGCTGACCAAACGGTATTTAGCTGTTAATTTTAAAAATAGTAACACACCATTTTACGATATGATGCTGGTAACCACAGATGCCACTATGTTTTTTTTTACTGTTTTTAAAGTTGACAGCTAAAGACCATTTTTTCAGCTACAGTATATGCTGTTAAATTAGTTGTATACTGTAGTTGACAAAAAGGTATTTACCTGTAAATTTTAAAAACTGTAAAAAAACAGTAAACTACTGGCAGCTGTGGCTGCCAGCATCATGCCGTAAAAATATGGTGTGTTACTGTTTTTAAAATTAACAGCTAAATACCGTTTTGTCAGCTACAGTATGCTGTTAAATTAGTTATATACTGTATCTGACAAAACGGTATTTAGCTGTTAATTTTATAAATAGGAACACACCATTTTACGATATGATGCTGGTAACCACAGATGCCAGTAGTTTACCGTGTTTTTTTTATTTTATTATTTTTTACAGTGCACCCAAAATTATTATTTACTCTCCCTCATGTTGTTCCAGCCAACACTGGACACTAGTGAATTTCTTTATGAACAAAGTAACAAAAGATCTTAACTGAAGAAAGCCATACCACTTTGGAACATGAGACATGATAACAATTTTGGGGTGGACTATCCCTTTAAGATATTGTTAGGACTTCTGTGGTACATCAGCTTTTACTTAATCTGTGACCACCACAATAACTATACTTCATGCGTGCATGTGCAGAAAAAAAACATGCTAAATTTTAGTTTCCGCATTTTAACTGGCTGAATTACTTTTCTCTGTCAAGTGATTGTGGATTGTTTTGGATTAAGGATTAATCTGAGATAAATTGAAATTGTAACCTTAGCAATACAGTTTGAGTCATGTCAGCTGACTGTGGACCTCACATGGTGGTTTACCCGGTGATTAAAGTGGATTGCAGCTAATTCGCTTTTTGTCTTCACCCTGTTCTTATAGTAAGCATTAATGAAAGGACCAGTCAACTGTAATCGTGTAAGTTTAGATTAGTCAACTATTATTAAGTGGTTGTATTCATCATCTTCATCCAAAGTCATTAGACACACTGAAAAGAACACAATCCTTCTAGATCTACTGCAGCCATAATGTCTTTGAAAATGTAAACTCTCTGATGTTGACTTAAGCATATCAAAGGTATTCTTGATTACCGTTTTGTGATTTATGCAGCGGCTGTAAGGACGCTGACAGTGTTACAATAGATCCAGTGCCACAGATATACATTTCTCCTTCCTTTCTCATCAATCTCCAGTTCTTAGATTGTCTTGCACCTCTAATGATAACCGTACTATAGTCATATACAGTATATTATCAGGTAACATAACAGGTCTAATGCACATTGTATAGAGGCGTAATTCAACAATATTTGACACTCAGAGCTATTGGGGGGTTACGCAGAAAATATGAGACTATGCAGAAACATTATACATAAACAAACTCAAAAAGTAAAAAGCTCAATTTTCCTTCAAAAAAACAAAACAAAATTGTTCAGACTACAAAGCATTCATGAGCTTTGCTTTCTTAAACACTAAAGAGCTTCCATCAGAAACTGCTTTAATCTTTGTGAGCTAAATTCCTCAGTTATTCCCTAAGCCTAGGAACTGAAGGGTAATATTCTGGAGGAAGACAAAGACCTTTCCACAATTTATTATAGTAAGATTAGTACAGCTGTATTAAATATTATTCAAACAAAATCCATCAACTTACAAGAGAAATGTATGTAAGAAAGACATGAGATATAAACTATTTTAGCTGATTGATAGTTTGGTTCAGTTCCTACAAAATATGTGTGCTTCCTTTCTGTGACAGCTTAAGCTTTTTAATCATCTGAAGGCTGACATTGCACAGGAGATAAGAACAGCACGCGTGTGAAGCTGCAGGAAGCAGCGTGACAAGTTCAGAAAGCATGTCAGCTCGAGACTTATCAAAGCGAGTTAAGCATTCTTGCCTGATCCAATATCTCCCACACCATTAAACACTGCACGAGCTCCCAGACACCGCCTATAATGCACAGTTTCTTTTGTTATCTACTTTTAGACCATTATTTCATTAGAGCAGGAGTTCTGTGTTGTTCACAATGACATGCTTTTTCTGTAAGAGTTCGGTAAAGGAAGTATATGTAAGACGTTTTTTACATACAGTGTAATTTTCTTTAAAGTGCATGCAAGGACATACATGTGTTTGTTCAGGGCCTCAGCCAAAAGAGCACTAGCAGAAAAAGGAAAGGTGTGGGTAGAATAAGAAAACAGTAATTTTACGAATGGACGTGGGCCCTGTTATTAAATGACACCAGCAGGGGCCTTATTTATAAAGACACGTGTGTAAGCAGCCAAAATGTGAACTTATGATAATTTCCTGAATGTGCCCATGAACGATTTAGAACTATTTAGAAGAGCAAACAACTGGCTGAAGGATAAATTTGGAATGTTGTGCAGCATTTTTTTGTCTGAATATAGATTTATATTATTATTACTTTTTTTAAAAAATATTTTTAGGACAGTCTTTACTTTAGAAAGTCTTTACTCTGTCCTAAAAAGCGTGCTTGACTTCATACAAATGGCCAAATGATCTCTTAGGCCATTAAAATTACCTGCACAAATACAGCATAAATACAAATTACAGATAATATACGGAGACGCACTACTGTTCAAAGGTTTGGAATCAGTAAGGATTCATTGATTGATCAAAGTGACAGTAAAGAAATTTATTAAGTTACAAAAGATTTCTATTTCAAATAAAGGCTGTTTTCAACATTGGTTATATTAAGAAATGTTTCTTGAGCATCAAATCAGATTATTAGAACAATTTCTGAAGGATCATGTGACACTGGACTCGAGTAATGATGCTGAAAATTCTGCTTTGCCATAACAGGAATAAATTACATTTTAAAATATATTAAAATATAACATAAATGAGTGACCACATTTATATGCACAAAATATTTTGATATGAATCCAAAATTGGCTATTTTTTTATTTATCAATTTACCTATTAAATTGGCATGCATGCTTCTCTGCATGCATGCTTCTCTACCATTAAAGATTGCTGCTCACTTTTAAAGGGTTAGTTCACCCAAAAAATGAAAATTATGTCATTAATGACTCACCCTCATGTCGTTACAAGCCCGTAAGACCTTCATTCATCTTTGGGAACACAATTTAAAATATTTTAGATTTAGTCCGAGAGCTTTCTGTCCCTCCATTGAACATGTATCTACAGTATACTGTCCTTGTCCAGAAAGTAAATACAGTTAATACATCATCAGTAGTCCATGTGACATCAGTGGGTTAGTTAGAATGTTTTCATCGAAAATAAATTTTCGTCCAAAAAGTTTGTGTTTTTTGTCCAACACAAACTACGTCTTTATTCATAGTCGTATACTGTCTTACGGTTCTGTTGTCAATCTGTGTTCAGTGACGCTGATGACGTAGACGCTGCTGACGTGTTATCAGGTGCACCCAAGCTTCGTTCACAGTCTGAGGGCGACGCACGCTGTATCTTCGCAAATATGTCTAAAGATTTCGACACAGCAGAAGACTTGCATTTTTTTGCCCAGCCATATTTATTTGAACCCGAATACACGGACACACCAGATATACGTCAGCAGCATCACTGCACGGCTTGACAACAGAACCGGAAGAGAATGCAATGCTGAATAAAGTCGTGGTTTTTGTTATTTTTGGACCAAAATGTATTTTCGATGCTTCAAAACATTCTAACTAACCCACTGATGTCAAATGGACTACTTTGATGATGTCTTTATTTCCTTTCTAGATAAGGACAGTATATCGTAGACTACATACATTTTCAAAGGAGGGACAGAAAACTCTCGAACAAATTCTAAAATATCTTAAACGGTGATCCGAAGATGAAACTGTGTTCTTACGAGCTTGGAACGACATGAGGGGGAGTCATTAATGACATAATTTTCATTTTTGGGTGAACTAACCCTTAAATGTAGGCTAAAATTCATGGATCTGATTGTACGCATGCTTTATAAATGAGGCCCTGGAGCATAAACAGATGCCCAGTCTTAGTCATGCGCCTGACAAGATAATTTATCACATCTTACACTGAACAAAATGCTGTTCGTCATGAACCATCCCCTGATCTATTTCTTTTAGAAGATAAATGTGTTCTTACTCGGTGACGCACTACTGCGATACATTGACAGGGGAAAGGATTGGCCCTGTGCGCTTGAAAGAGCTTTGACCTCGTTTGACTTCAGTGTTTCTGACAAACAAATGTGTTAAGGGTTTGTTGCTGGAGTAACAGAGCTGTGAGAACTGGCATGCAGAAGCTCTAGTGGTCCAGACAGAGAAACACAACACAGGCCATGCTTATCATTTAAATTCTTCTTGTTTAAAGGAAATTCAGATCTTTTTACAAGAGAAACATATTAAGAAAATTATTACTATATTTATTTTCCTCCTTTTATTATTATTATTTATTTTTATCTCTGCAGGCATGAGGAGGAAAAGTAGAGAGTTTATTGCTGAAGGAGGGCAGAATGTTGAGTCCTGGCCCGTGGTGCTGACAGTGTATCTCACTCTGGCCATTTTTGGCTGGCATCCCAGACGAAGGTCTTGGTGAGCTCTCAACTTCTGTCATGGAATCACCAGGACAAAAAGAGCGCCAGTTCGTCTGCTCTGTCTGATTGAGCCTGTACCTATCGTCTCAACCGTTCCCATGAGTATCAGACATATCTGTCTCACACATATAGAGGCCATTGATCTGTGGAGAATGGGGTGTTTTATCAGTATTAAAAAGAATTTGGTATGACATGAAGACTGTATTGCTACAGGATTGTGTCATGTACAAGTCACCATGAAATCAAAACAGAAAATTCTTGTTTTTTTTTTTATGGAATACTGCAGAATTTATTATAAATTATTTATCCATGCACATTATTTTTTGGTGTGAGGGCAGGATCCAATCCATTACCCATTGACAAAATAAAGTCCTGCACTTGTGTTTTCTTGTTTGAGAAGCTGTTTCACTCTGATAAATGTCACAATAGGGGACTAATCGCAACTTCCGTTTCATGCCGACTTTAACATTTTAAAGATTGTTTGTTAAAGTGGTTAAAAATGGGTTAAAAGTGGTCAGGTGCTTTTGAAATAAAATAAGTCACTGAAATATCATTAGATGTAATTAAATAACAATGTTGTACTGAATATTACCATCACACCATGTTCAAGTTACAAGCTCAAGTTTCGCGTTCAAATTAAACATACAAAACAAATGCACACCTTTTTAAGATTTAGAGCACTGGTTTTGGTTTGAGGAAGAAGCCAAAGGGAACAATCAGACATTGTCTTCACTCCCTTTTATGGTCAGCCACTGGTACAAGCTAGTAAAATGTAGTCATTGATTTGACAAAAAAGTCAGCAGGAAAGATCAAGGAAAGGACATGAGCTTCAGGACAACGTTTGCACATATGCGAGCCAAGAAAACCAACATGCACAAACCATGAACTTAATTTCCTTTAGACACCGTGATTATTCCACACAACATGTTCCATATTTTAGTGACACCTTCAAAAATGCTGCTCATTTGTGAGACACCAACCAGCAACGTGGAAATGTAAAGGAAGTGCCAAGGACATTTTAGCAATGAAATTAAGCATTTCGCAGCTAAACCTCTAAGGAGAAAAATGAAAGATTGGGGTTTTAGGGCTGTTAATGCAGTATGTTCAACCCTGAAGTCAACAGAACGCCTGTGAGATCAGCTACCTCACGTCAACAACTCTTTATGTGCCCTTTATCCACACAGTCCAAACCGCTGATATTATACACTGTAAAAAATGTTTGATGGTTTAACTTAAAAAAAGTAAGTAACCTGGTTGCCTTAAAATTTTAAGTTCATTGAACTGGAAAAAGTGAGTTAATACAATGAAGGAGATTAATTTAACAATCAGAAACTCAAAATTATATGTTATCTGTAATTATATTTGACAAAAGAAAATATGTTGTGATAACAAATCTTGAAAATATCTTTTACACAGTGTATGGGATTGTGACGTTTTTAAAAAAAATATATCTATTTAATGCTCACCATGGCTGCATTTATTTGATCAGTACATAAAATCAGTACAAACAGTAATATTGTGATATATTATTACAGTATTATTATATTATATTAATAAATATTAAAATGTAATTTATTCCTCTGATAGCAAAGCTGAATTTTCAGCTGCATTAAGGCCTGTTCACACCGGGATGAATTTCGCGCGTGATATTCGCTGATGTTTAACACATCGTGACTAAACAAAGGGTGCCAATGTGAGTGTGCACACCAACACGACAAAACGGCATGCGTAAAAGCAGGATTTTTTTTTAAACGCCCCGGGATCGTTTTTTTAGGATCAGAAACTATCCGACCAATGAATTTGGCGCTTTTGCTCACATGTCTGGAGCTTCTGAAGTTACAGTAAAACACAACTTGGGAGCGCTCAAACACAAAATGGTCTTGCCGAGCACGCATATGTAACGGCGAAGAAGATGTACGCCAAGTAGCGTCTATACTGCCGGGAAGAAATTAGACGAGGAAGAAGCAAGGCCAGATTTAATATAGGCTGGTCTTGTTGGTGTCGGAACATAAAGAACTATGACAAACGCGACTACGACTTCAAAATAGGACTATTTCTGTTTTACATTAAGCGCCATCTAATGTCAGGGAAAGAACCGGCATGTTCACTCGGCTCATCGTCAGCGAAAATTGTTTGGGTGTGAACACAAAAAACGCATTGAAAAAGCGCTGGCGAATAACGCGCACCGATATTCGTCCTGGTATGTACAGCCCTTTACTCCAGTCTTCAGTGTCACATGATCCTTCCAAAATCATTCTAAAATTCTGATTTAAGAAACATTATTATCAATGTTGAAAACAGTTGTGCTGATTAATATTTTTGTGGAAACCTATGCATTTTTTTTGTCATAAGATTAACCATGAATTATGAAAAGTGAAGTTTTTTGCCAGATAATTAGTAATAATTTCCTAACCCTGATAGGCCAATAACATACAGGGCCCTATCTTGCACCCATGACTTTGTACACAGACACATGTTTCATTTTGGACCCAACGCAAATCTCACTTTTCCCTCCATAGACGAACTTAGGTAAATTAGGGAATGAACTTGCTCTCCCGTGGGCGGTTCAGCGAAAAGAGGCAGTGTATTCCGGCGCAAACGTTCCCTGGTGCTATTTCAGATCCAGAAAACAATTCCGCCACAGACCAGGAAAAACCTAGTCTAAAGTCAGTGGCGGGTTATTCAGATGCTATTCTAAGGGTGTATGCTTGGCCATAAATGTAGCATGTGCACAATGCGTACACACTTTGCTACTTTCATCTACACAAATGCAGCAGTTCCCATTTTTGCAAACCACAAGGAAAACAAGGGAAATCATTGTGGTGTCCATGAAGATGTGAAAAAATAGGCATAAATCTAGCTTACACATTTACCCAAATTATTATATGCCTGTTTAACCGAAGCTAATTTGCTTGTGTTTCTCCCATCCCCATTCAATGTCACTTCTCTGTCTTTTACGGCCGTGACGAGAACGCCGGTCTCCTCGGCTGTGAAACACTCCTGGTGTGCGCCTGGCCAATCCAATAGCAATCCGCCATGGAACAAGCGCTTCTACTTTTAAAGGGAATGTGAGGTGACGCTCTGATTGGTTTATTGCACGTTACGCCCAAACCACACCATATGAGTAATGTAGCTAATCAACTCATTTTAGAGATCCACCTAAAAAGTTACTTGCATTTCGTGTTTGACACTTGGGTTTCGGAACGTTAAAATAGGGTCCATATAGTGTAAAAAGGGTCAGCTTGTCATTCTATGAAATATTTTTAGCAAATGGATCGGGCATCCAGCCACATGTTGAAAGGTGCCCAAAATAAAGATGGAGTCTGCACTACCTTTTTACACCTGCTTTTGAGTCACTGCTTAATCTGACATGGACATCTGGTCACAATAAGCCAAAGTATGCAGCTCTTTCAAAGAAGAGGTCCCCATTCTGGAAAAAGACCTTGGTTTAGCAGGACACAAAGCAATCACATTTTTAACTCAGGTTTGTCAATAACAATTATTAAAAAAAAGAAACAAACTTGTGGTTAGAGACCAAGCTAAGCCTTGATGGACAGGTTGAGACTTGAACAGATCTAAGTGTTCTGTCGGTATAAATTGGTAAAACAAATCAGTATTGTTCATGAAACAGTGTAAACAATAAAATATTATTTTTTAAATATGAATATGAAATGCAAGATCAAGATAAAAATAGCAATATGAACATGCACCAGGTAGGATGGTACCTATGACTTCAAACCTGAATGGTTTTCCCTGGCTAACACAAAGCTCACTAATAGGTGTAGGATTTTTACTGCCAGGTATATGGTCTTGTAAGAGAGTTTATATGCAATTACAAACCTCAGACTTTTAAAACTGGACTATAGAAAAGCAGGTCAAGGTTGCTTTTCTTAGTAGACCTCATGCTTAGTAGACCTGAAATTATCCTCCACAGGGGGTAAAACTGGTGAAATATTAAATTTGAACTCTCCGATGTGACGTTATCTTGTGATGGTTACTGAACTAAAGTCTAAATACTTCCTTTTAAACATGGTAATAGATCTATATCGTGATGACAGTCACTTAACTGCATCTTTAGTCACTGAATTAATAAACATGAAGGGAAACAATATGATGGTTCGTATGGGATATATTGGGTATAAGACGGGGCATGTCTCAGTCAACGTCACAAAAGAGTGTCCTAAGCTGTTAAAATGTCAGACTAAACCTAGCTCAAGACAGGCTTTATATTGTCAACACACAATGTTCCATAATAAACCTAAAATATACATTACATCAATTATTTATTACATAAAACATCAAAAGTATTCAATTTTAGACATCTTTTCCATCAACAAGAGCAAAGGTGGGATTCGTCTTTCACATACAGTTAATTTTTTTCTTTGTAGTGAATATTAAACTAAATGGTCCAGCAAGGAGCGGTTCAGAGGATCTGTGAGACAGAAACAGACAGGTATGGCAATAATGTACAACACAAACATATGGCTGCTATTACATGAAGTGCACCGCTGAGATGAACTCCACAGACAGATGCCAGCTTCAACCATGTGAATTTGCAATTAGCGGTACTGAGTGCGGAGTTCAAAGGCTACCGTCGGGAAAGGTGCGGGATTCTATTGAAATAAGGAACAGTCTGTGCATGCTCCTAAGAGCTGAAAACTACTACCATCATGCTTCCGACCACCCAAACTTCATATAATGAAACCTTTAGTAATCTTCATTTACCAATATTAAAATTCTATACTATTTTAAATCCTGCAAGTAAAGTTTTGCTAAAGAATACATTTAACTGTTTTTAAAGACAAACTTTCAGTGAGAATTAGTTCAATAAGAATACCATTCAAAAGTTTGGGGTCAATAAGATTGTTGTTTCTAAAGAAATTAATACTTTTATTTGGCGTGGATGCATTAAACACTAACAATATTTGTAATGTTACAAAAGATTACTTTCCATAAAATATTTAGCAGCACAACTGTTTCAACACTGATAATAATAATAATAATAATCAGCATATTGTAATGATATCTGAAGCATCATGTGACACTGAATTCACAGCTTTAACCTCACAGGAATAATTTACTTTTTAAAATATAATCTGGAAATATTGATATCGATCAATCGAAATACAGGCATGATCAATTAAATATGCAGCCCTGGGGACCAAAAGAAACGTCCTTTTATTAAAACCTTTAAAAAAAAATCTTACTGACCCCCAATCTTCTGATCGGTTACCTAATATTACAGGGGGAAAAATAAAATGTTGGCTGATAACCTACTGTATGTATTGTGCATCTTTTGCAACAAATATTCATTAATGATTGATGATGACAAACAGGTTAATTTGTGCATGTATTAAATAGCTCTATCAAAACAGCCCTAAATAAACAGGGAACCACATTTTTAAAGTTTCTTACAGGTTCAAATGCACCTCCGGTACTGTGAAACACCTGTGTTCCACATGACTTCTGAGAATGAACTGTCACTGCATAAAATGTTCAGAAATATCAGGCCTCCCAGGATATATTGTAATTCCATTAAACAAGTGTACATTGTGGATTTATGGTCTTAAACGGCATTCTGATGGTTCAGATCTTCCAACAGATGATATTCTGAGTAAAAGACAAAAAAAAAAAAATTGCCAGTCCAGGGACCTGAAGAGAATATGCACTCTCCAAAGAACACAAAGTAAGCCATTCGCTTCTATTCACATGTCCTTTACCACAAAGAGCACACAATGCATGTGGAAACTCATGCTGCTATTCTCAGACTTTGAACCACAGACTGAGAGTTGTGATTTCTGAAAAGTTTAACATCCTGCAAGTTGCAAACAGTGAATTTAGATCTTAGATGACCATATAAAGTCATTTAAATAATAATGTGTTATATAGAGACTAGAGAACATTTCACTTGATTGTGCATGTGTTACTTCTAAACTTTGAATTGATAAGATTCAAAAGAGGACAAACAGCCTTTGCTCCATCAAGAAAGAACTGATGCCACTGGACTCTCACAAAAAGACATTTTCATCTATAGCCACACACTTACATCCAAAGCCAAAACAAACATGCAAAAAAGAAATTGCTATCGTCTATATTTCAGGGTAGATTGTGGTTATTCACAGAAAAATGACTTCCAGCACCTCCAAGAGCATATCTGAGAAGCACTTTCTGAACCTCTGGAGAGGAGGGCTGCTCAATTACAACAGCGTCTCAAATCAAAGTAAATAACTAGTACATTTAAGGTGGCTTCACTAATGCTGTTCCAGTCAATACCAAATGCTCAGTTACACATTGCTTAAGGACACAGTATGTCCTTATTCGAGTGTCAGTCTTGGACTACACTCTCAAGTATGTTCAATCTCCAAGCACAAAATGTCTGTTGACGAAGGTCAGCAGGTTATGTCTGATTTCCAGGGAAAACTGACTGTGTCCAAAATCAAGCTACCTCAGTCAATGATTGACTCACCAAAAGGTACCTTCTCAATAAACAATGCTTATTTAAGGCGAGACACTATAGGTGAATATAGGGTAACATTTTTAAATAATAGATATCACCATGAAACTTCCTCAGTTGATTACCTACACAAGTATATAAAAAAAACTGTATCGTAAGTTTTTGAAATTTGTATGTTTAATTATCCAAATTAGGCATCATCTCATTAAATATGCACAATTTTGCATATATTTTCAGTAGATAGATCTGAAGGTTTGATAAAGCCAGGTGCAAAATTCTTTTTTTATTTTGTTTACACACAAGATGAAAAAAAAAGTTCCGAGGGATTTCAGGATCATTGCCTAATCAAAATATACTGTCCATACCCTTAAAAAAAAATCGATTTTAGCCATATTTTTTTTTTATTTATTGAAATGTCACATAAATCAGGTCAGGAATAATTTATTAACAAATCCCTCTGGAAATATCTTCAGAATACTGCAAAGTGTATAACCGGAAAGTTTGGTGTACATAGGTGCTACATAGGCTGAGATATTTTTACTGGAGAATGACAAAAAACTCATTTTGAGAAAAAGGCATTTAATACATTTTTATTGGAAAAAAAATGCTCAAAAACAGAATAATTGCTCTGGCACTTAGTAATAATAATATAGAATATTTCAAGCTCATGAAAACTGATTATTTAATAACATGGCAGGCATATAAGGCCTACAACTGCAGTAAATCAATTAATTAACATTGGCAGAGTACACCCCGTGATGCATCTGAGCGAATCACGTCAGCAGAAACCAGCAATAGCCAAGGAGATTTCGTCATTAGCTTTAGATCACCCTTTGGACATTAACGATTGGTTACTGATAGAGAAAGTAAATGCACATATTTGGGTTACACAGCGTTGTGCACGATATATGCTGATTTCAAAAAAAGGGGGTAATCCATCAGCCGGAAGTTGAAGCCTCGCAGGAGCTGCCATTGTAGCAGAACTTCACCTGCTGTTAGCATTCCATTGACTCCCATTCATTTTGGTGTCACTTTGACAGCGAATAACTTTACATCTGAGGCGTCCAAAGACTTAATTTATCCATTATTTGTTTCTAAAGAAACACGACAATGTATAAAATGCTCCATTACTTTGTATCCTACGTTATGGCCCTGTAGAATCTGTTTTTGTAAAAATAGGCTAAACATTGCGTCATAACCACGGGACTTTCTGTCGCACAATAGAGACATTACCGTATAGACAGGAGGAGATGCTCGAAGGCAATCTTTTACTGAGGCAATCGGGGGGACATGGAGGCATAAAGTCAAGGAGAAGCCCATCAACAGAGAGTCCATAAAAGCAAAGGGACAAAATATTTCAACAACGTTTTTGAGGAATTAGCTGATTCAGATTTGTCTTGGCAAAGCTACTAGAAGATTTTCAACTGCCAGACTGTCGTCACGCTCAGTTTGAGCCTGCGCAGTCGCTAAGACATCAGGCAGGAAGTGCAATAATCGGGCTTCAGTCTTCTCCGTTGAAATCAATGGGGTCGCTGTGTCCATTTCTTTCACTGAAATTTCAAATTTACTGTCGCAAGTAAACTAAATGTAATAAAATAAACATTTTAATGTTTAATTTTAACTGATCACTGCATGAAAAATCTATGTTTTTGTCTGCCGTGTCTCGCTTTAAATGGAATCATGGATCAAAAAAATTATAATTTATGAACTAATTTCCTTATTTGAAACACTTCATTAGACACCATTTTATTAATTTTACCAGTCGGAGATCCACACACACAATTTTATGGGACATCAGGCAGCAAAGACCCTATACTGTATACTAAACCCTGAAAGCAGGGTTTAGCAGTCTATAGATGATTATACTACAGCCTTTTTAGGAAATGGATCTTAAGGCCTGACTTCAACACACAATCTCAATGATTCTACAAGGGAAATAACAGTAAACAGCACACAAGTGATAATCCTTAAGTCCACAGAGTTCACAAAATGCATTAATTACTGAGACATTTCTGACTTTTCTCACTTCTGTGATTAAATTTCAATGACTCAAAACTTTAAAAGCATTGTTATTAGGTTTATACACATAAACATTATATTTTAAAGGTGCAATGTGTAACAAAGTTGAGTATCTATTAACAGAAATGCAATATGACATCCATAAGTATGTTTTCAGTGGTGTATAAAGAACTTACTTAATTAACCGTAATGTTTTTATTACCTTAGAATGAGACATTAATAGCTCCATAACCGCGGGAATCCCCTTCTATGAAGGTCGCCATGTTGTGACGTCATATTCCTACCGTAGCCGAACGCGAACACACAGCGCTACAGAACGCGTTTCATCACTACCTTGAAAGAGAAGTAGCGGAAAGCTGGAAGCTAGCCTTACACTCCGTGAGTAGTGACTTTTCCCTTGTGAGTGGTGTAAAATCTAGTTGGGATTGTTTCATGTAACTTAGTTCTCCCTCGCTGTGTTATGGGTTTGTTATGTTGGGGATAGTGCTGTTACGTTCGTGAGACAGCTGATGATTAGTATTCATGTCATTGACCGTAAAACAGTACGTTACAGGAATCACTAACCCGTCGATAGAGACTTTTACTAAAGTCTTTTATCACTAAAGTCGATCGCGAAGATTTTTCAAAATCAGAGAAAAAAAGCCTATTGTGTGTAAATAGTATCTATGGGATGCGGAGATGACATGATTGTAACAGCGCGCGCAGTTCCGACCTTTGGACTCATGCGGACGAGTCCCAGCTCAGCCACAGTAACAGCTCATATTAGCCAGCTAAACTATTACTACCCTGTTAGAAAAAATATATATAGCTGCTCCCTCGCTGTATTATGGGTTTGCTACAGTATGTGGGGATAAATGTGCTGCTGGTTACGTTTGTGAGACAATCAGCTGATTAATATTATTTATTTATATTAAAACCCTTGATCCTCACCTGACTATGGATTTTTAAACAGTATTCATGATGTGGTTTATAATGGACTGTGTACAGAAATAATGGACAGAAACAGTGACAATGTTACACACTCTTGGCTTACTCTGGCTATTCTCTGCTGTCTCAGCCGACGAGATGTTTGTCCCGTTTTAGCAACCGTAGCTTCTTCGAAAGGGAGGGGTGAGCAGTGGGCTGAGTCCTTAGTGCAAACCTGGTGCAAACTCGCAACCGAACCACTAGATGTCGCTAAAAATCACACATTGCTCCTTTAAAATATATTAAAATAGAAAACAGTTCTATTAAATTGTTTTTACTGTATCAAATAAATGCAGTCTTGGTAAGCATAAGGCCGTGTGTCCACCAAAGCGTTTTTCCAGACAAGTTGTGGAGCAACAAAGCTAATAAGACAATTGTGTAGAACAAAGGCAACATTCCTTCAAGATGTTGCCAGTGTTGCCAATGCTGCCAGTGGAGGAAACTGGTTTTAAATAACTTAAATTTAAGGAGGAGCATGCAGATAAAGTCACATTAGAAAATTTTGCGCACACAGAAAAAAAATGCAAAATATATATCTATATATTTATTGAGTTTTAACTCTAATGTTGAATCCAGACCTTCTGTTGATTTTTTATGTCATTAGATCCATTACATAGTAGCAGGAAAGCGAGGCGGGTGAAGCGAAAGCATTACTCTCCATCCACAAGTCACTATTTTGATTTTGATCAGATCACACCAGGAGCGTTGAAAAGGACACATTCCAGCAGATCTCACCAAGGGTGAACTGAAGAGCCGCTTTCTGCTGTTAGTCCAAAGCCTTCTGTTATTAACTTTATCTGTGCCGGAGCTGCCACTGAAATATTTTCCTCACAATACCCTCAGGGATAATTCTGATACCATCTGGACCTAATGAACCCTGCAGTGAATGCGGCCACATTAGAAGCTTTCACATAAATGCTGCTTCTGGTTCAGGTTGGCAATACTATGTTCAAAAAGCAGAAATACAACAGAGATCAAAATCTTGTCAATCAATTTACAGCCCGATCTCATGAAAGTTCGTATCTGGCACGAATGTCATTTCTCGTGGCATTTATACGCCAAAAACAGTTTTTGCGTGTATATGGCACGCGATTTTCGCGTACATATGATACGCACTTTTTTGCGTATAATACGCACGAACTCCCCACCCCCTTCCCCCCTAAACCTAACCCAGGGTTTTTTAGTGCGTACCATATACACGAAAAAAAACACTTTTGGCGTATAAATGCCACGAGAAATGACACTCGTGGTATAGATACGCATCTTCATGAGACTGTGTTGCAATTTACTGTGATGGTATTTTTACAGCTAATTCTTTCCAAATGAAAATCAATTTCATCTGTTATAGAGAATGACACTTGAACCAGGCAGTTACAATCAAAGCAGACAGTAGTTTTTAGACATGGGTTTCTTATTTATTCAACAGAAAAACATCCAAATACTTGAGACAATGGTGCTGTACTATCCAAGCACAAGATTTTTGCACTCAGCTCGACAGAGGCAAATAATTCTCCGTTCTGCAGAACAACGTCTACTCTGTTCTACTTATCCATCTCAGTCACATTTCCCTTAGCGTCAAAGGTCATGATTTGCTTTTGGGCCTGTGTGTAAACTCTTTCTCTATCTAACTGGTAAAGACCATGGTATGACATGTACATATTAGTCATGTCAAAAAGTGTTCACCTCACAAGCCAAGAGCAAAAATAACTCCTCTCCGCTCCGGTTGGGTTTTGCGGACCAGAGTCTATTTGCCATCAAAGTTCAGTTCATTTGGTAGGTATGAAAGTATTTTTCTCAATTTGAGTGTGCACCAGCAAACTGAACCCGAACACCTCAAAGACAGGAGATATGGGTGTAACGCAGTATGTTGGAAGAAGGAGGCGGGAACCGGCGAACAATCCACAAACTTTAATAATAAAATAAACCAATACAAAAATGCAAAAATAAAGACAGCAGCCCCTCACGGACGATTGCTGTCACACATAACAAAACACAACATAAGTCCAGGCATGTTCCTCTCTTGTCCTTCACTGTCGTCACTCAGTGACTTTTATGCTTCTGCGTGAGAGATACGAGACTGGTGCGTGGTGCGTCACACAGGTGCCGCTCATTATCAATCATGCCACCGGCCTCGTGACGTTCTCTAATAGGCTCTGGCCCACAGTGAACAGGAGCGATCGCTCCCAACGGTGGCCACAGTACAATGGCACCAGTGCGCTCACCACACACCAGCTATAAGTGGAGAGGAGAGAGAGTGATAATCAATGGATTGGGGATTGGCAATGGATAGAATCAGTGCTAGCACTGCCGAAAATTAATATCCTCATGTTTATTTATAAAATATATTGGTTAAATTGATTAACTCAGGGTATCAATAGGAATTCATTGCAAAAAAAGTCAACAGATTCCATCAGGTCCTATAAACAATATTTCTAAATAATAAATAATTAATAATAAATAAATAATTTGTTTTATAAAGTAAATAATGACTCTGAATGCATCCTGATAGCGATTCACATGTTAAAAATGTACTTAATAAAACAGATCAATACAGTTAGTCATGATGTGTCTTGTCTTCCTTTCCTTCCATGCAAAAGATAAGCTGCAACAGTTTGCTCCGAAAAAAAAACAAAAAACCCACCAAAGCTCCTTAACTGTGTGTACAGAAGTGTGACACATTCATGTCGGGCACACAGGAAATTCCTTGGAATTAAATCAGAAGTTATGTATGTATTCTACATTTCTGTCAATGTTATTAACAAGGAGCTGACAATAGTACGTTTCTTGGCATTTCTGCACCCCATATGACACAAACACATCTTTTTTAGCAGTTGAGCTCCAATGTGCATTAAAATACAGTGATAAACAGCTATATTTTTCCCTTTAGGATATTTTGTAAAACTTCATCTTTTGAAAGGGAGCCTTTACAATCAACCTGAATTTCAGAGACCTCAGAATTATTTTTTGACTATATCTCTAGCTAGTCCATGACTTTTTAAAACGTCCAAACGGTCCTTGGGGCGTAAGAGCGTGAACTTTTTTTTCCTGGCCGGATGCAATAAAAGATTCATTCTCAATCTTGCTGAGTAATTCTCCATGCATCTCCTTCTTTCCAAACCCTAATGCTAATTGGAACGTCTATGAATCCATTGTAAAGCTTAAACTTTAAATCAGCTCAACATAATCTCATCATCAAAAGTTGTGACTGGCAGATGACCCAATAGCATTACACTGTTCCACATTCAGACTTGCTTAACAGCATGAAAGAGAGAAACAAAGGGCCGTCTGGTGGACCTCCCAGCCACTTTAACTGGAATGATCCTCAAAAAAGGGGTTCCTCATTCCATGAGCGTTATGTAACATCTGTGCTGCTTCAGTGCAGGGTCTTGTGTGCAGCAGGCTTCAGTTTATTTTAACAAGCTCCCATCTAAGAGCCTTGATTGGCATGACAATAATAGTAATTAGTAAAGCATGTGGGTGGCCCGCAAGAACAAATCAGCTGTAGGGTTTAAATTAAGGTGTTTTCTAGCTCTAATTATACATACATGCAAATGACAGCTAAATGGTAAAAAGCAAGATCTACAAAAAAACAAAACAAAAAAAAACAAAAAAAAACGTTACGTTTAATGATCAATTTCAAGGACTGTCACACTACACTTTTCGTTCGTTTGATTTCATTTGCATGCTGCTGGAGACAGGAAACGCAAGCTCATTCAAAGAAGTTTCACATTACACTGCATCCCAAAATTTTGGAGCTCTGACGTGTGAATTCTTATCATGTGAAGACATACGACCAATAGAAGATTGATCTGTCATGGCATAAACTCAATAACACAAACATTAAAGCTGCTGGTTTGCAGTGTTGCAAAAAGTGGAGTAGATTGTATATTTTTACATTTTAGATTTATTATTAAATGTTTTAGGTTGAATTACGTTTTTATACATGATGTTGAACAGTGTGACGTCATATCCTGACCGACGCAGTGTCAGAAGAAATTTTGCATGCTTGAAGTGTGACCACCGCTTAACAGAGCAAGACATGTAAACAACAATCTAATAAGGCACTCCTTAAATTTATCCTAACACATTTGGAAAAACATTTGGGGAAAAAAAAACAAGAAATAATTTCGAACATGTCAAACACATTTTATCTTGATCCTTATCCCGGAACAGATTAAAACAAAGCAACTCAGCCAGCAGAGCGATATACTGTAGGCCACACTAATCCACCTCAATATTTCAAACAAAGGCTCATCTCTGCAGAGAGAGTAGTGGAGAGAGAAGAGGGTCACAAGATCTTACCAATGTCAAAACAAGCTTGATAAGTGTTGAGAGCTTAGTATTAGACTATTTACATCCACCTCCATGATGAGAACAGAGCCACAAAGCCACCCAATGGAACCTATTTGTGGGTCACCTAAACTTTCCCAGGACTCAATGTCAGAGGCTGCACCTTATACCTGCTCATCACCTCACTCAAAAGGGCTTGGGTTACACCGGTCTACACATCCTCACAGAGTCTGAGGAATTCAATTGCTCTCATAGCCTCATTGTTCTTTGTCTGAGGGCAGAAAGCGGTTGATAGACTAAATATACAGTATAAATATATATAAATATCTTTATTTATCGTACATGTGTGTTTTCTATATCTCTGTTTGTTTAAAAAGCATGCAAACCTTTTATAGATGAGCAAAATATCTTTCTTGCAACTGTCTGAAAACTTCAGTATCTAATTTCTAAATGGAAAGTTATTGGATGGATATCTATGTACTTCTAGCACACACAGTTGGAATTTTTATTATAAAATAAAATAAATAAAAAAATGAAATAAAATATGGGAAAAGTAATACTCAAACAACTGGTTCGTTTAAAACAAGTGTTAAATTAGTTGAGTTAATATCAAAACAAATAAAGTTACTTTAACTTAATAATTTACATGTACTCATCAATTCAGACAAAGGCTTTCATGATAGCTTTTTATGTGAATAAAAGCTTAAATGATCAGTTCATCAGTAATTGTTTCTCTTCAGAAAATTCGGACTAAACTGCTCAACTCATATGGATTAATTTTACGATCTCTTTATGAACTTTGTGAAGTGTCAAAGTGGTACAGACAGAAAAAAATTCATTAAAAATATTTGTGTTCCAAAGATGAACAAAAGTCTTACGGGTTTGGAACAACATGAAGGTGAGTAAATGATGACCTTTAATCTTTAACTGTTTCATTTGGGGTTTCTTTTCTCTATTTTACTCTCAAAATGTGAGTATAGGGAGGGAAGCAGAGAGAAAACTTGTAACCATAACTTTAAATCTTTCAAATATTTTATTTGAATGTATCAAATCGCAGCAATGATCATTGTATAGATGCCAAATGATTTGCTAATAACTCTGCTAAAGCGTGTACAGCTGATGTGAGATGTTTCAGTTCTCAATGGGGCTTTTGTTACACACCATCTAACATGCTTACTGATCTGTGACATATTTTTTTTTACTGTATGTCAGATCTTTGCAGAGGCCCTGAGCTCTCCATGAGAAGTAGCCTGAGATCTTCCACATGACTTGAAAAGGGTTCGTTTGCGGAACCCCACTGAGTGTAGACCACATCATCTTTCCTTCAAGAGGCTGGAGGTCAAGAGAGAAGGATTGGCTTTTCAGCTCTTGTTATGGCTTTAGTAGAACTGTGATATTGTGCACAAGTTATATGGACTACTTTATGTTACCTTTATGGTACTTTTTGAAGCTTGAAAGAAGAAAAAAAGTTTGGAGCAACACAATGACGAATAAATTATGACGGCAGAAGTGCCTTTCACCCTGTTACGACTTGATGAACCACTGAAAAGATTTTGGAAACATTATTTTAAGTAAACAATGTTAGATAGTGTTGCTTTAATGCTAATTATAATTATAATGTTACACTAACTAAAACTAAAACAATGGGGAAAAAAACCTTAAGATAAGCTGTAAAAAACACACTTTAAGCACACAGAATAATGCAAGTGGACTATAAGTATAATTGTGCCTTTGAACGATTACATAATTGTGGCATCCATAATTGTAATCGCGATTACAAATTCGATTAATTGTGCAGCCCTAGTTGAAAGTCACCTGTCGTCCTTTCAGTGAGTTCAAGCACAGATTTTTTCCCTGACGCAGGAGACAACACAGGCTTTTATCAGCACTTCTTTGGCGTCAATTTGGTGAATTACCCTTTGGCCTCTCTTAAAAAGCCTTGACCACTCAAACATACCTTACAAGGTGTTATACTAGTGTAATATACCAATACCATCTTGACCGTAAACTTATAAAACAGTGCTCCACAAGTAAAACCGTAGCAGTTGGTTGCGTGTAGCTCATTTAGTTGGTCAGATGTTTTGTGAATGACAGACACTCTTGGGCATCTCTGATTACGGTGGTCTTTAACTTCAACATCCTTTTTTATAAGCCTGAAATCTCAAGAATTGCACTCATGACACAGACAGTTCATCATGTGCATTAGGCCGAGGCCAATCCTTAGCCTCGAGCGCCAACACACCCACACTCCCAAACAGGGGCGTAGCACCAAATTCTGGGCCCTGTACACTCTCAATGTCAATGGGCCCCCTACACATGGCATTTTACGATGCGGGTTAGCAAAGTGAAAATTCAATTTTGAATGAAATGTATTTTTTTAATTATTTGAATATAAACAAATATAAACAGTGTTTAAATAATAAAATCAGATTATAGTAATGACTGGTTCTTTCATTCACCACCTGAATTGATGCATTTGGCCTACTTGTGCTCAAATACCTTTAAACCTTAGGCTACATCGGTTTTGTGTACTAACATTTTGATCCATGATACTGATGCAAGTTTTAAATGAAAAAGATTTATTTTTAAATAGGAGAACACAAGAACACGAGAGACAACTGTACCCTCAGAAACCAGGTTAAACTGATGCTACCAACTTTCTCAGTTGGTCGCATCAGCATTTGATTTCGTCGCGGTTATTTTTTATTTTTTTTGCTACATCATGTACATGCCATGGGATTAATCAATGCATGCCGATGAATAGTGGTTTTAATGGACCAAAGCCAGCAAAGGCTTACCATAAATACCTGTAATATATTAATTATCATTGCCAAATTTCAGGATTTTCATGGATTTTGGACAGTAATTTTAATCTGTAATTTTAAGAATTTTACATTTGAATTACATTCAATCTATCTATTTACATTTGAATCATAATCTTCTGTGTCTGTCATTTTTCTATTAGCATCATATTTCTATCTTTTAAAAATCATTAAACATTCAAATGTACATTACATTTTAAAAGATTAGAGTATTACAACAAGCTAAAACAGATTTTTCGTTATCAAATTTTATAAGTTAGTTCAAAAATCAGAAATCTCACACTCCTTACCTCCTGCATTTTGTAATAATTTGTTTCCTGAGACATTTTAATTTTTATATTTTTATTCATGAATTCGTAATTGGCGTGTTCCACCATCAGTGTGCAATGCGCGCGTGACGTCTATGTGTCTTGCGGAAGAACACTGTTGCCGGAGCTACTTCTCTCCATAATGTCTATGGCGAGTCACGCAGTCACTGGGCAACTTCGCATCCGAGTCAACCCGGGAATCCGGGATAAAAAAAATAGTCCGAATATAAACACTTATAACAGGCGTAGTGATTCAGGATAAGTCAAAAACACGGTTTGGAAAATGGATTCATGATGTAGCCTACTCGTTCGTTTTGAACATAAGTTACGGACTGCAGTCTGCAGCAGCTGATACAACGGTCGGTGTTCTTTTGCGCGAGCGTCCACTCGTATATATGCGACGCGACCACATCACATACAATTTTAACTCGCACAATCAAATTCTCAAAAAAATGGTCGCATATGAGACCAATTTGGTCGCAGTCTGGAACCCTGCATTAGCAGCAGCTGTCTGGAGTTGACTAAGTTACGTTAACTTTAATTGGATGTAACGTTAGGTGCATATAGCAAACTCAGTTCACCTTTTGGGAAGAAAGCAGTCATCAGCTGCTTCCCCGCATTCTGCCTCCCATCTTTTTCTTTCCTCTCTTTCTTTTTTTTAAAGCCCGATTTGGGCTTTTTGCACAGCATGATCAGATCAGGCTCCAGTTACAGGCTCTAGACTCACTGCGTTATTAATTGTTTGCCGCCGCTGCGTCTATGGGCGGTCGACGCGTTGCGGACTAAACCATTTGGAAGGGGGTCCAGAGTGTCTGGCACTGAGTTCATTTTGGTCAATATTTTTTTTAAAATTATTATTAATGACATCAATTGGAGGGCCCAATTAATTCTAATTAGGTTTAAAAAAAATTTTTTTAAAAATTGGTGGGATTTCAAAGGGCCCTCTCCCTAGACGGGGCCCTGGGTAGTCAGGTCCACTTTTCCCCCCACTACCACGCCCCTGCTCCCAAATCTTATTTCCTTTCAATGTGGTTGAGCGAAAGTGGAACATTCCAGACTGCCAGACTAAAAGGTGAGAGAGCACAAGCAGTAAACACACTGTCACATGCTCCTGCTCCTTCCCGTCTAACTCTCTCTGGTTTCATTTCAAGTCCGTCCTCGGCCAAAGGGCCAACGGAGAACCACGTCCACCAGCCGACGCTTAGCAGAGCGCAGCTGGAGTTTTCTCACTGCCTGAACAACACCGGAACAGACCATCCAACAGCTTGTCTGTCAGCACAGCTCTGTTTTTATGAGATCCCTCGTTGCTTCATTGTGGGACCACTGAAAAAAGTAACTTCCTGTGTAAATATGGATTTTAGAGATCTGTAAAGGGAAACAGACCTCGGACAGGAAATTCTGAATAACTTGCAATCAGCCTCATATCCCCTCTCTCATCCCATTAGCATTTTTAGCATAGCATTCCTGTCTTTGAGCACCCGTTTGACCTTCTTGTGTCAGACGTGTCTCATGGAAAAAAATACTATCAGACTCTTAATTTCTCCGGGTTTCCTGTTATTTGGAACATTCCATGAACAAACTTTGACTGTATCAGCGCTGCTAATGAGGCTCCGCACTTGTTTTCCATCGCTTTGATGTTAATAGTATGTAAAATGCTGACTAATGACTTGAGCATTGCTGACTTACAGACAACTGCCACTAGGAGGACCAAAATGGACAGATGATTTCAGTAAACGTAACGAGTCAGAGACTACAGGGTAGAAAACGAATTCAGGTATGAATGTCAAAACAGTGGCCGAAGTTACTTGAAACTATCCTATAAATTTAATGGTTATTTTATTCTCTATATGCTGGCACTCTTGACTGCTTTTTCCTCAATATCTGGCCCAATTAATCCATTTTAAAACTATATATATTTTTATCATGTATTTGTTTTGTTTTTACATATTTAGAGTATACTCTATCATTCAATAAATTGGTGTCAATATTTAAAAGAAAAAATACTTTTATTCCACAAAAATGCATTAAATTGTTCAAAAGTGAAAATTCCAGGTGGAAAGAAAAATACTCTTCTCTGCCGGCAGAGACTAGGGTTAGGGTAAGAGGTTTTGGCTGGAATGCTTGGCTCCTGCAGTATTTAGTTCTGTGTTTCTGTTATGCAATGCCATGTGCTTCTCTCAAATGTCATTTTGGTCTGTGTAATGAAGAGTTATTGAGAGTTATCAATAAGAAACCTTGTCACCATTGCGCACTTTAGTAAATTAATGTTTAACCCAATTTTGGCCCTCTAAGAGAACTATAGTACAATAAGTTGCTTGTATAAAAAGCATTTAATACCTACAACCTGTTGTTAATAATAAAAAATATGCTTCAAAAGATTTTGGCTGGAAACTACCAATGAGCTGGATGATAAGAATATTATGTCATGCAGGTCTTATTTTTGAAATAAGAGCTTTATCTTTTCAGCAACATCCAAGAATATTGAGCACATCAGAGAAACATTCACGATTGAAGAGCAAAATGGTGCTTCTGATTACTCTGCTTAATGTGGGCTGTTTAAGCCACTCCACACTATAGGAAGCTGAATAAAAACATTTATTTGGTGGAAATAAATCGGTTTCTGTCTAAATGTCTGTTATAAACTGTGGTTTTCAACGCCGCTTTCACTGAATACACGCAAGGTTTAATATATCTCATTAGCCAAGCATTCGATCTGAACCACTGCTAACTGTGGTGTGCTGCTGCATGCGAGGCTACGTCATTTGTTTTGTGTAGAAGGCAAGCTATTGCTCTTTTGAGCCCTTTTGGGACTTTTAGAGTCTCTAATGAGAATCTGTTTAGCCCAAGCCACAAAGTTTTCCTCCATCAGGATCGTGCTGATGTCTTTAAAAATCCCAGACTAAACACATACAGTACACCAACTTTTTTTGTTGTTGTTGAAACGGCCTCAATCCTGTGATCCTGCTCAATCCTGAAATCCTGCTCAATCCAAAGGCAGACAAAGTTTAAGAAACATAGGTGCAGACAGATGTAATCTGACCTGCTCTGTCTGGGTCTGGCCACATGCCTCTGTCACTGCTCTGGTTTAAGCTTTCCGCTTTATCTAGTCAATTCTTCAAAAAACTAATTGCTTTATACACATTTCTTATCCATATTAGAGGAATGTTTCACCCATAAATAAAAATTCTGTTATCATTTATCCACCCTAATGTAGTTAAGCTGTATGAGAAAATTATATTTTCATATTTTAAATGATTAATTATTATTATAATAATTCCATTTCTAAAAAAATAAAGATTACACATGTATTTAAAAATATACATATATTCATATAATTTATTAGTATAAATACAGTATTATAATGGGGGAGAGTAGGGTAAAATATATCTAGTCCAGACTTATGTAATGAGCATTAAAAAGCATTTAAAGAGATGCACATGAGAAAATGTACCAATTTCTCTCTCCCTCTCTCCCTCTCTCTCTCTCCCTCTCTCTCTCTCCCTCTCTCTCTCTCCCTCTCTCTCTCTCTCTCTCTCTCTCTATATATATATATATATATATATATATATATATATATATAAACCTTAAATAAATATAAAATATTATTTTAAAACATGGTGAAAACATTTAAATTCAATGCTACATTTCCATTCCATTAATAATTTTGATATATTTTCCTGCTTGTGAAATAAAGAAAATAAATATACTTTATAATCTGCAATTACTCATATGAGTAGTAAGAAGTGAGAAGATTGCCCGGAAGACCATTAGTCAGTGTGCAATCATGTGTTCAGGTGGAAAGAGAACCTGCCAGCACCATGTCTTGTTATTGATGATAATGAGGGTTGTATCACTGACTCCAAGCTGCTATCGAGTAGACACCTTGACCCTTTATGTCAACTCAAATTCAGGCCTTAGGAAACAACTCTTAACATAACCCAAAATATCAATGTCAAAATGTGTCTCACCTTTCCTTTCTTTTTTTTTTTTTTTCTTACACAGAACATTTTGTTCTCTATTTCAACCCAAGGCACTGATCGATGACACAGCAACATGCCCTGGCCTCTCCGGCACTGAATCTCCTTAAATGGCAGGCATGGTCAATAAATCACTAAAAGGCCAATTTTTACATCTGTTCTGCCTCAATATAACAAAAATGTATATCAGCGATGCCTTGACGGTATACTGTCATCACATGTTCTGTGATGAGCCCTACGGAGTCAAGTACTCCAGGCATGCGGTAGTAAAATTAATCATTAAGCCTGTGAACATGGCCATGAAATATAGCTTGTGGCACACCACATTCATACCAGAGTCATACACCTTTCACCTGCAATCCTCCATCTGCGCTCTGTTTGGATGCTTAACTGACTTCAAACAAAGTCCTTTTAGCCAAGTCATGCCACTCGGCCGCCATCTTGGCAACGCCTCCGGGCAGCTATTTGGGACTAACAAGACCAGGCTCCTATCTAAATGAATGGGCAGAGAGGGACATAAAAACTGCATGTATAGAAACAGCAATAAAACATGATAAAAAAAAATCGCTGAAAAAGATGACTTTGCCCCAAAACAAGGTTTAAAACACCCCTTTGCCCACAGGTTATACTTTTACTACGCATGCACAAGGGTTCTCGTCTCCGATGTCGCAGACATCAACTGCGCATGCGTCAGTGGAACCAGATGATAGGCTTAAATGTTTCCGGGCTTGACTGTTAAACGACGATTGGTTTTCCAGCGGGAGGGGCGGGACATGTGCATACAACCGCCATCTTTGGCATAACGGGTTTTCCCTATATAGTTGTATTGAGGATTTAGGAAGTGGCATGTATATAAATTGTCTCTGCTTCAAATGTTCAAGTGTTGTCTGCTTGCTGCTACATGCAGAATTTGCATATTACACAAGACATTGCACACACAGACTTCACAACAGAACTAAGCGTTAACATCTTCCTGCACAATTTTACCACATCAACTTCAACTATAGTAACAGCTGGTATCAGAATCCCAGTTTTATGCAAAATGGATGCAACGTGACTTACTATACTTCCTGAAGCACTAAAAACATTAAATATTAAAGCAAACAAGCCTGAAGTAATGGCTTCACTTGCTCATTAAAACTACTGAAACCTATTTCACAAGCTGACTTGTCCACACTGGGAGCGATGATGATGATGATGATGACTATTCACATGGTTCTTTCTGACATGGCAGGTTATCTACTCACTGATTTGAAACATTCGACTGTGCGATGTCCCAGGGCACCTGTGAGTTTCTCTGCCAAGTTAGAGCTGGTGGTCCTTCAAGCTTGACTTGTTGCTTAATTTTGGTGGACTCCACTAACTCAAAAAGGAAATACTTGAACGGCACAGATAAATGCTCACAGTTCAGGGTCAGTGGTTAAAGTATTTTGATGAGAAATGACCATACAAAACACAAGAAGTGATGTAAGTCCAAGTTCAATGAGTTTGGGTGAACAGTAGCCTTTTGATCCCCATGGTTCCACCATGGTAGCTCTTTTTAATCCAGGATGGTATTAACAAAACATTTTGTGAATCTTTTTTTATTTTTATTTTTTTTTTAGCGTACAGCTATTTCTAACTTTTATACTGTCCTTTGTTACTTTCCTTGTATATTTCCAACATGATCTAATTAGTGTTCATTTGTAAATACATTTTGTATGTATACTGGTACATGAAATGTACATACTGACATAACATGGCATATTATGTACAAATTAGTTTAGAGACATGTTCATGAAGGTTCATAGAAAATTGAAACCATGGAATAAGTTGACTTTGTTTTGTCTACAATGTAGTGGCATCGCATTTATTTAACAAATTTACATCATTTAACATTATAACCATTCTGTATGATTAGAACTGTTCTGTATGATTCCTGGTGTCATATTTAAAGGGACAGTTAAATTAAATTCAAATTAAGATATTTTTGACTAAATCTGAGAGCTGGATCTCTCCTGGAACTTGCCGGCCCAGAAAAGTTATTAAAGACATTGTTAAAATAGTCCAAGTGACTACAGTGGCTCAACCTTAAGTTTATCAAGCGACGAGAATACTTTTTGTGCACAAAACCCCCCCAAAAATACTGACTTTATGCAACTATTCATTTCCTACTCCGTGGGGCTCGAGTTAGTTCATGTAGTGAAACTGTACAGCGCTTCTGTGTTGCCCAAACATTTTAATTGTAGAGAATGTACACATTTCAATATATATTCAAAGGTAAAAAAAAAAAAAAGTAAGGTTAAGAATGATAGATCAGCCCTGGATTTTAAAAAAATTATTTTAAAAGATTGAATATTACTCTAAACATGTGAGGTTTTAACTAAAAGTCTTGGAATACTGGAGGCATGTGGTCAGTAGTACGCATGGTATCCAGATGAGAGCATTTCTGTGAAATAGTGAGGGGGTCGGGCTTAATGTTTCATAACCAACATCTATCCCACCTGACTTGCTATGTTCCCTTTCGCTGCTATTTCCAGCACACTCTCTGACCTCCATCCAGAGCAGCTGAAGATTGACTCACCTGCAGTCGAGGGAGGCAGATATCGGAAGACAGCTGGGAGGGAGGGGATTCCCAGCAAACTTGCAAAGATACAAAATACCTATGACAAAGCCATTTTCTAGCTCACACGCCTGGTAAATTCACCTTTAGACAAGGACAAACGCAGATAGCAGACATTCCAGACATTCCTAGCCATGTCAGTAGATACTCTTTCAGTGTCCAAACCCCATATTATTATTTTTTTTCTTGGCCATTTCCCAAACACAGTTAAGTATCTTCTGGGATATCTACTTTGTGTCTGTTCACACTTTCATCTGTTCATTTGTATGTGAAGAGCACATAACAATAGAAGCTCTCACTTACAAAGACACATGTGGACCACATGTGTAGCTTTTCAACGCTTTTCCATCCCAGCTTGTGCATCTCAGCTACTCTCCAGTCTAATCACTTCCTAAACAAGCTCAAACAGTGATCTGGCTGTTAATGTTATCTAAATATTAGTCTTACCTTAAACAGACCATGCTTTCCAACAAGCTCTTTGAATCGGTTGTAAAAGGAGACACTTACTGCAATTCTGGTAAGGAGGCTGGAAAGTCAAAACTGATGACCATGTATGGTGCCACAAGAATATTTCACTTAAAAAAAATAAAAACTGTCATTGTTTACTCATTGTCATGTTATTCCAAACCAATTTGCATTTATTTAGAGTATGTTTGCATTTTTTTGTGGAATAAAAAGAAAATTGTTAAAGAACATACAAAAGTTATTTTCCAGACTATAAGGGACAAAATAACACTATAAAAGTATCAATAGTAGTCAATATAAATCAGCTATACCCATTATTCGCTGAACTGTGGAACATTATCATATCGACTTCAGAAAATGATGTATGTGTGTGTGTGTGTTTTATTGGCCATTTCAGAGCTTATCACTTGACAGCAATGATAAGTTCACACTGGCACAAAAATTAAGTGTGAGTTTTTAATGAAATTTGTCTGCAGACCATTACATACAATTTTGTAAATGTGTTGAATGAAAATGCAAATTCAACTTTTCACTTCTGACACCCGCTTGTCAAGGAGAAGAAAGTAAGTAAAACAGTATTTACATCTTTTCAAACACCATCATGTGCGAACAAAACTTCTCACATCAAGCATTCATCTTGGTGTGAACAGGCATTTACCATGAACTGTCATTCTATGTACGAGAAGAGCACATTCGCTCTATTAAAGGTACTGTATGCTGTTGTGTTCCAAATGGTAACAAATAAATACTACTACTAATAATAAAAATAGGATCACAAGGTTTGGAATGTTATGCATTTTCATTTTTGGGTGAAGTATTCCTTTAAATATACCAGCAGAATTTGTTAAGCCTAAAATATTTCCTGTGAGATTTCAGAAATCAGCTTTTCACGTCTTGACTGTGTAACACATATCCTGCATAGCCAGATTACTAATCTACTTAGGTTGGGAATGGCAGGTTCAATGTCATTATGTGTACATGGCAGCCAAACAAACAATAGTCACCAAGACTTCACAGCAGTTAGCAAAATGGTAGGCCCTAGCATGGGGCTTATTCCATCAGATATGAATTTTTAATTCCACTTCATCTCTAGAGGTATTCCTCTGCTACGAGAGGAAACAATTGTAAATTGTAGGTGATTTAGGGGAGTCACGTGACTGACCATTGAGAGGACAGAGCGATCAGTTCTTGAAGGATGACCCTGCGATTCAAGGTCAAACAGGAAAAGAACCAAGACAGCTATTTGTCCCTTAAATATGCCCAGATGGTGCACATGTGCGTGTGTTGTGTGTCTTGATAAAGTGTCCAACCAACATATGCGTCTGTAACTGTCTAGAGTATAATATTGCCAATTAAGTGACAAGATTTAAGTGAAAATTAGAAACCAAAGAGGAAATTGTTAATATGTTCAGGAATTTAATACAATGGAATTTTATTGTAGAAAGTTATTAGGTGTGTGCATAAAATAGGAGTCTCTGCAGGCTCTTTGGCTTAAGTACAAACAATTATTTCTAGTGTTATTAAACAATTTTATAAGCCAGTGATTGCCACCTCATATTTCCGAATAATAATATAAAAAGACAAAATGTACAGATTCATTCAATTATGGGCGTTTGTAATGATTACATCATAGTACTTCAAGTACATTGTTTTTACTTTAGCTTTTAGTTGATATTACCATAGGCTTTTAAGGAACAGACCCCTTTTCAATTGGCTAGAATTATATTTGCTATATAAATATTTCTATTTATACATAAAATATAATAATTAACATTTTGAAATTTAGTTTGCTATTTAGCTGGTAGGTTATGTTTTTGTGCTTCTTGGATGGAAAATAATTCATTTACAAAATATTTTTAAGAAGCAAACAAGTTGACACTTTTAGTGTTGTGTATTTTTTTTCCATATCTTGTTTTGATCTTCCTTTTATTCATTGCCACGATCAAAGCCATGGTAGTCTTGCCCAGACAAAAATGTACATGTGTTTAGGTGTCAAAGTTTGTAAGTGAAGCATGGACATTGACTGCTTTTATGCTTGGAAACCCAAGCAAACATGACCTCTGTGACTCCACACACTGCGGGAGAGAAGGAAAGGACCCCTCGTCTGTTTATGACTCCATTAAGAGTATTGGAGAATGTCCAGATTTCCATATAAAGTTATAATTTGGCTTGGTTCCCTTGCTCCTGTGGGCAAGAAAATGAAACTAATTTGTGGCTAAGAGAGGTTTTCATGGAATGGGCTCAATTTGTTACAGCAGTGGCAAGTCTGCAATTACCGCCAGGATAGACAATTGCATTATGTAATCTAAATCCGGTCAGCCAATCATGCTGACAAGTTTTAAGAGTCTGGCTCAAGAAAATATTAGATGAGATGATCAAAAGTTTCTAAGAATGAAAGTTTAACAGTTTTATAACAGGCAAATGCATAATGCGCAACGTCTAATATGTCAGCTATCTCCTGGTGTCTTTATATCAGGAAAGTCTTTTTTATAATTTCCTGTTTGTTTTCCTTAGGAAGTGAGTCAGGAGAAGTATTTCAAGATGCCAAAAACCAGAAAAAGAGATCAAAAAACTGGTTGTGTTATCGCTTGGAAAACATTTGCAATAGTTTGGTCACTAGTTGGAAAGGACAGAACAGTATCTGTCACTCTCTTCCTTACAAAGTTTTTCATAGCTAATCTAGGAACTGTGAGGTTTTTTATCATGATGTTCTGCTTTATGGCATGATCATGTTTACATAATCTTTGCTTAAAAATACTTAATAATTTGCTCTGTGGGAGCACAGACTTTCATAGTCATACTGTACTTTCACCACAGACCATTCTAACACATCAAGAGTGCCTGTATAAAGCATTATCCTATAGACCAAAAATATCCAGACGGCAACACTGAAAATTCATTCTTAAATGTAATTTAATCTCATAAATAAATGATAAGTGATAAAATGTGGACGGCATGTAATACTACAAATTACTGTGTCTAGGAAGTCACTGATGCACAACTGCAAATGAGATTAAATATAGGAGTGTGAATACAGACTTATTTGTGATGAGTGTGATAATGGGTCTTTGGGTACACAGTGTGACTGGAGGCATGAGGATGTGGAAAAATGCCAAGATTATGTGCTTGGCAAGGTCAGATTACAGGCAACAGTAATAATAGCCCCGGTCAAGAATTACTACAGTCGTAAAAAAGAGTAATTTATTACAGCTTTGTGTTCTTAAATGAGAAGCATTCCACTGATGGGTATCCTAGCAGAGTCAAAAAAAAAAAAGTTAGAGATGAACACTTCTGAGATGGCACTGAGGGCCTACTTGACAACCTAGTTTGGGCCACAGCATTTTCACTAGAATAGGGGTTTTCAAATGCCATAGACCCTCCAAAATAAGATGATGCCCTTCCTGCACTCAAAGTATACCAAAAAGGTAGTACCTAATATGTACACTTTAGATATGCACCCTTAAGGGGCAAATAAGGTACCTTTTGAAAGGGTATCATCACAGTGACATCTTTTTTTACCTTTTTTCTGAAAGTTTAGTACTTTTACCTACTTTTAGAGATAGTTTAGTCTTACAAATATTTTTCTATTTGGACAAAAGTGGTATTGTATTTAAGAAGGCACAATCGAGATTATTCTTTTTGAGGAAGCTAAGATCAGTTGGTAAGTTAGTAAGATGCTTCTTCGTGTTTTATCAGGGAATCTGCCATTGTTTTGTTTTATGTTGTGCTCTGTTGAGGAAGTAGTTTTACTGTAAATGATAAAAATAGGATAAATAAAATGATTATGAAGGCTGAATCAGTGATCGGTCTTATCTCAAATTCACTAAAGCTTATAGTGTTGAACAGAGGACAAGGGAAAAAAGAAAAAAGAAATCTGTGTTATGAAGGTCATCCACTACAAAATCTGTCATGAATAATTTTGCCTACCGCAGCCTACTGTCGCACGCACGCTCACTTTTTAACCAGCACCGGCTTTGGATTGAACGATGTCCACAGACAAGGTAGATTATGATTTTATGGAAGTATGATGTGTTGTGACATCAGAAACGAAGAAAAACAAAATAATGACTATTGTAATTCTAGACGTAAAGCAAGTCAAATTTGTAGTATTCTTATGTCTCATTGGAACAACAGAAACGCGATCCGATCTTGAAATCTTACATAGTCTGGTTATAGCAGATATAGGGCAGCAAAGCAAATCCAGAAGTGCCTTTCACCATGTTACGACTTAATGAAACACAGACATTATTTAAAGTAAAAAAATCTTACTTCATGTTGCTTTAAAGGAGAACTCCAGCGAACAATTAACCTTTGGTCTAATAAAACATCGGTACCTAGTCAATCGTTCTCTGAGATTTGTTTTCATGATAATTGAATGTAAAGAGTTTTATCTCTTAAAACTCTTTAATGGGGGCATTGACTGAGTAAAAAGAAATCGCTAGTTTATACCACTAACAAGACTCAAAATAGCCCCACACTAACACAGTAACATAATGGGGGTCCACACATGCAAAACGAAGCATTGAGAACTTTGTAAGTGTACAGACTGTTTAATAAGACGATACGTTATAAAGACAGTTCACTTCATATATACACAGCAGGAGCCATCTTAGAAAATAGTCTCGATAAGTCGATCCCCGAACGGCGTTCATACAGTTCAGAAGTTCACTGAACTTCATCCAGTTCAGCTCACTCAGCACGACGTTCGTGGTTTGACTTATCGAGACTATTTTCTAAGATGGCTCCTGTCTGTATACACAAAGTGAACTGTCTTTATAACTTATCTTCTTATTAAATGGTCAGAACACTTACAAAGTTTTTTGAGCCTTGTTATTGGTATAAACTAGTGATTTCTTTTTACTTAGTCAATGCCCCCAGTACTAGCATTATGTGCTAAACAGTTTTTAGAGATAAAACTCTTTACATTCGATTATCATGAAAACAAATCTCAGAGAACGATTGACTAGGTACCAATGTTTTATTAGACCAAAGGTTCATTGTTCGCCAGAGTTCTCCTTTAAGAACTGAGTAATATTAACATATTTTTATTATAGGGTTAGTGTAGGATATTGGTTTAGAGGTAGATTATTACAGTCCCCTTGTAATCAATAATTTCTACCCTTGCCTCATTTATACGTGGTTCTATGACTATGCAAATTAGCCCCGCCCCCACTCACTCACACCAGCTCAGAGATCCACTCGTTGATGATCACACGTTGGCGCGATTGGTAGTTACAAGGTAGTTTCTGACGTCAGAAACATCAGAGATTTCAAACTGTGTTTTTGAGACTGTCTTTAGTTCACTGCTGTTTTAAGGAGAACATACTCAGCAATGATGTTGACTTGACAATTTGCAACGGTTTGTCTTAAAGCATATTAAAAACACCACTTAGACATAAAACAACATTGAAAGCCTGAATTTTACCACAGGTGGACTTTAAAGCTTTCTAAAGCTGGGGCCACACTAAAAGATATTTAAAATCGTATGAGGACAGTTGCTGAGTGTACATGACTGTACACTCATTATTGCGGTGCAATGTGGGATAGAGTGCACTCGAAAACGTTCGGAGACCAATACAAAAGGCTGTACCCTCAAATAATGCCCTAATTGAAGGTATAGGTAGCTATTATAAATGCGTAAATATGTCTGGTTCATTATCTGGGAATTATTTACTTCCTGATCAATTTTAATTTTATTTTTTCGCTTTGAACTTTTCTGTGGCCCCTCTTGCAACTTTTCTCCAGACCCCAGTTTGAAAATCACCGTACTAGAACATTCATGACTGGTTAGTTGTCCATACTTAATAGAGAACATTGTCCTACACAAATAAAATTGAGCTCATTATGCTCTGTACTGTGACTTGAAATAATAGGTCAAGGCTGTTTTCTTTTCTCTGGCATTTTTGAGATATGTGAATGGTCATCTGCTTTATGTGAAGCATTTTGAAAGCAGGAGACATGTTTGTTTTCTGCACAATAGATCAATTAATTAAATGAAAACAAGATCCAGCTGAGTGCACCACTGAAGAGAGACCCAACGATGCTTGCCAATGACATCCACTTGGAATGGACCATTAGAAACACAATGCGTGAATGCATTTATGTGCCACAGCATGCTGCTAAAAGTTAGTATGACAATGGCACCAAAGTAGTGGTGCATGATATATCAACCGCCGATATATATATATGTGTGTGTGTGTGAACAGGCCATTAATCTTTCCTGTGTATTTGACATATGTAGATGTCAGTGTGGGGGCGGGGATGTTTGTTTTTGCGTGAGCGCATACATTATGAGGGGAAAATAATGGAATGAATCAAGACACAAAAATATGACTGGGTTTCTAAAGATACAAAGCTTAATGCAAATGGGTGAAGTGACCCTTTAAATGTTTTCAATTAAAAGTTTGTGTCACCTTTTTCACATTTCCAGAACAAGCAAGAACATTTGCACATCTATAATGTAGAATCCACAGGATTTTCCTCATATAAAATGTTCTTGAAGCAACAGACAAATGGTGAAACTTTATATAGTGCCATTTACAAAGGACTATAACGATTGACATAAAAAGAAACAATAGAATAAAACAGAATGAAAAGAATAAAACGTATAAAAGACAAAAAAGTCATCATTTTAATTCTTTAATGTCTAATATGTCTTTGTTGACACAACAGTGTACAAGGAATAAACCATAGGTGTGACTTATGTTTGACTAACCTAAATATCGAGGAAGGTGTGAATGGATATATGGCCTCCTAAAGAATTCCAGTGTAGTAAATGATCAAAAGAGTCACTAACAAGGGTCATCAGAGCAATGGGACTTGCGGTCAGTGAAACCTTTCTGGCGACAATAATGCGTTCATTGGAAAAACACGCTTTTCTAATGAACTTTAGTATTCTCCATTTGCTGCAGACAAAACCCACTGCATCCTTGGTTTCCATTGTATATACAAAAGCGAAGCTCAAACATGCAATCTTTCATGAATGCAGATGGTAAGCAGAGAACACAGGGATCTGGGATTATTCACTGAGACGAATGCCTATTTTGGATTAAATCTTCAGGAAGACCCCTCATGGACAGACACAATGCTCCAGCTGTGCTCTCGCTCTCAAAGGGTGGGACCACTTTTTTCATCAAAATGTCTTTAATAAAGCTGATGAAAGCTTGGCTGCCCCAAGAATCAACATGTTGAAGGATACATGCCTTTGGGGGGAAAATGCTGCATGGCGGAGACCTGAGTATACTCACCACAACTTATTTGTCTGGTGTTGTGTAGAAGACACTCATCGTCTAAAAAACAACAGTTTGATCTAAACCTGTCGTGACAGCACATGTGCTCAAGAAAAAAAAAATTCTCTCGCATTATTCATTACACCCCTTCCCCAGCTCATCGTTTCCTCTCAGACACAGTAGGAAGGATAAAAGAAAAAGATAGTTTGACAGGGGAAAACCACAAGTGAGACAACACTACTCAGCATGGGGGTGTTATTCTTCAGAATCTTTTATCTTATTTAAGCTCGGCAGATGTTCAGAAAGTAAGTTTTATGGGTGAGTTTACTTCATCTTCCTTGCAGAGTCTCATGCACATGCACATTTTTATGGATAAAATCTGAACAGGAATGTTTTCACACAGAATTATTCTTAGTCTTATGTAACCAAACAACCAAATGCCTCTACAAAATCAATAACTCTAAGTAATAACAATTAAATAAAAATGGCATGACAAAATACGGCATGTATAGGTGTATTCACATAGATGGCAATCTGGAGTCTGAAATGTGATTGTGTGTATAGCCATAAAAACGTATTTATTGTGTTTTAAGTTATGACAGTGGCACACAAGAGAGCCAGCAGAAGAAAGCGAGGTGAGGTCGAACACATGCACATGGTTTAAGACATGTTTTATGCAAATAACTAGCTTTGAATAGGATTAAGCAACACTAAAACTACTGTAAGAACATATTTCTGTGCGCACCTGTTGTAAATCAAAAGTTGAAAAGGAAAGGCTAACCTTCATACAAATGAATAAAGAGAAAAAAAGAGGTTTAGGTCGTCTGTGCACTTTAAAATCTGCCAAGCATACTGGAGTGTCTGATGAATTTGGTGTATAAATCATTCTATATTTCAGCATTTCATACTGCAACAGATTCTCATGTAATCTGTAATCTTAAATAATGCACAGTGCACACTTTTATAAATCAGTTGTATTTACTATTCCATATTTTTATTCATTAACGTAGCCAGTATCAATTAAAAGCTATAGCAATTTGACTTCATAGCTGCCAGTATTCTTATCTAATGACCTTGCCTTGGTCTCCCGGGTGTCTCTGTTCTGTCTTGCAGTGTTAGATCTTCACGTCATAGTAACCCTTAGCAATGACATAAATACTCCCACGGTTTGCTGATAAATAAAACAACTTTCTTCCATAAAAAAACAATGAAACGCCTAAATATTGACAGAGCAACGATATCAGAGAACAAAGGTCATCTTAATCAAAAATGCTGCTGATATTATGATGTCAAGTAATATATCAGAGAAAAATACCTTTCTGGGAAGCCAAATCTTTCAGCATGCATATTCAAAGCAAAAGACATTATGCTAAATGTCTAAAAATGATCAGTGCGTATACTTTAAATGTTACTGGAATATGTTTGCCAAGCTGTTTTGCCTCACAAGACACCATTAAGTATCATACTTCCAATATGAACTTACTAGCATTTGCAAAAAGTCTCATTCATGTCAAAACCCTACCCCATTTTTTTCGTAACTACTGCCAACCTCTACTGTAAGTGTGATTTTAAGCGTTGTGACCCTGAAAGGATACCAAATGCCACATTTGTCCCTCATATCAGCAAATATATTTAATCACTGAGAAATAAATGGTAAGTCAATGTCATAAAAAACAACGTTTCTTCAAAAATGTAATAATCAGAGGGCATGGATTCTGTGCACTTACTCATCATGTACATCAACATGTTTAATGAAGCTCATACTTAAGCAACATGTCTTGTAAAAAAGAATACAAGTGTGTACCTGAGTAAATTATATCAGTGTACGATTACCGAGAACAAGGTTGACACCCCTTCATGCCTAGTCTGTGCAAGACAGGTGGGAGATTTCTGGCTAATTGCGTGTTTGTTGATTCTCAGTGGCTGGGCCTTGGGATGTCAAACACGTCTGGGCCGGTTCTTCCCGAAAACAGTTTGCAGGACAGCACAATTCTGAGTAGGTATGAACCCAGAGGCAAATGGAGAAGTGACGCTAGAAGTGAGCACCATCCCACTGAGACGACTACCTTCCAACTTTTGAAATGTCCTGAGTCAGGCAGGATAAATAAAAGTGATGCTCTGTCAACTGCTCTGAGCTTGGAATGACTCAGTGTGTGTAAATGTCTCCTAGAATATTTTCCTATAGTATGAAACAATGCCAGGAATGTGGGCATGGCAGCAGGTGAACTTCTAATATCCCCAAATATGGGTGGCGCAGTCATGTTTATTACAATTGGTTTTTTGGGATTGGAGTGTTTGTGTATGTGTAGGTGGAATGTTCAGTCGTACATATCGAGAGGAAATGGCTTAACATTCCTTGTCGATGCATGTTTAAGTCACCATGAAGCCAAAATGGGCAATTCTTGATTTGATTATGCAGCATATTATAAATTATGTATCTGTGCACATAATTTTTTCTTTTAATTCAATCTTTATTCAAAATAACTTGGAGCGATGTCTTTTCTGATGACGTTTACGGTGTGAGGGTGGGACAACACTAATATTTTTGTAAACCAGCTCATAGCACATACAGTACTGCAGTATATTTATTTTACTTGTGTTCTGATCTACAAATAATAAAAAGGAAACACATGAGAGTTTATTCATTTTGAATAAATAAATAAATTAAAGAAAATTGAGCCGTGCTGCAGAGATCCTTTTAAAGGGATACTCCACTTTTTTTGGAAATAGGCTCATTTTACAACTACGGCAGAAAAGTTTCTTGATTATTATGCAGGAATGAGAGTATAGTTCCTAGCCATATCAGCCTAGAAAATCGCAACTTTATATTTTCCGTCGGTCTTAGTGCACGATGTAACTACAAAAGAGTCAAGTTTTAAATAGGAAAAACATTGAAACACTTCGGCCATTTTTTTTTTAAAATGCTAATGGTCTTGTGCACTTCAATGATGTATGCTAAGCTATGCTAAAAGTAGTACGGCCAGAACCAGAGATTGGCTGAATGGATTCAAAAACAGTAAAACTCAACAGTTTAACTCTGGGGGAGTTGTAAAATGAGTAAAATGAGTTATATTTCCACAAAAAAGTGGAGTATCCCTTTAATTTACACTATTTAAATTAATTAAAAAGACATGCAAATTATTTTTATTATAAACTGTTTAAAAGTATTATTCTTATTTATTATAAAATAAACAATAAATATAAATAATTACTAAATGCATTGTAATTATTACATTTATTTGAATTATTAAATTACTGGATTAATTCAAATAATTAAAGAAGTATAAAATGATATATTAATAAATGTTGCTCAAATCAGATTGAGGCTGATTAAAGGATATAAGGAAACGGTGTATGCTTCTGTCTGGTTTGATGGAGTCAAGTGATGGCTGTCTGTAAAACATCACTGATGATGTGTGTCTGGTTTGGTAGAGATAAGATCACGGACAACGGTAGCAGAATGGTTAAAGCTCTTAATGATGACGGCATGTGGTCTCCTGCCACCTGGGTCAACAAGGTTGTGCTTCTGTGTAAAATATACAGATGTTTCCACTTCTTAAAACTGTGATAAGCAACTAGCAGAGGAGAATTAATCAGTTTGCCAGAGTGCAATGATGTCATGTCCATTTTTGAGTTACACGAGTAAGGAACGCTCTGAGCGAGACTTAATTTGAACTACATCCTGAGAACAGACCACAACAACACTGAGGTCAATAAACTTCTAGTTATGAAATTAACCAGATGATACAATTTGATTCAGCAAAAATTTCAAATTTGAGCAACATTCACTTTATTTCTAGAGTTATGAATTTATGTTTAACAATATTTGCCTCAGTAAATGTCCTCACATTATTGTGCTAATTATTAAGCTAATGCAAATCAGAGGTGCAATTCTCATGACTTATGTCACAAAGCGTTCCCGACTGGCCAAATATGGTGTGAATCTTCAGGAGTGGAATGAAGTGGCTTGCTCTCAGGCAACCACTGCAAAATTATTCAGAACATAGTGTTTCTTTTTACCGCTAACTAGACTCAGGAATGCGAATTACATTGTGCATGGAAACACATTAAAAGAAAGCTGGCACACCATTACCTTCTGCTAGAGAGATGATGGAACAGAGGCTGAAAGCATTCTCTGACACTGAAAGATATTCGGCAACTCGTATAATATGGGGACCTGTGGAAACAAATCTCCTTTCATCTGTAAGATCTGCTGGCCATGATCCTGGCACGCTCACCGAGTGTCAGGTAAAGTGTGGATTACTGGAACAGCTGCACAGGTGGTCACAGTCCACCCTAATCCTACATCTGAAACGGTCCAGCTGTTTTGTTCTAATTCAAGACCGGTTTAAGGATGAATTACTACATTCAGGCTCAAAAAACTCATACAAAATAGTCTGTGACAAAATATGCAGACCAAATCTGCCTCTTTAGTTACTTAATGGTCCTGTGTGGCCTGTGACCTCGGGTTAGAGATGAATTCATCTGAACATGCCATTCTGCTGATTCAATGCTCTTCAATACAGCTTTTCCTGCGCATAACTTGCTGAGAGACATAAACAAGATGCTTAAGTGTCTCTGAATCAACACTCCAAAGCATGGCTGGTCTCAGACAGAAGTTGTTTTGGTTCAGTAAGGGAAGGTATTCCAGTCCATTAGGAAGATTTAAAGGAGTAGTTCACTTTTCAAAAAACTGTTGCTGATAATTTACTCACCCCCATGTCATCCAAGATGTCCATGTCTTTCTTTCTTCAGTCGAAAATAAATTAAGGTTTTTGATGAAAACATTCCAGAATTTTTCTGGATGAATCTTTTTCCGAGTCAATTCGTTCATTTTGTTCGTTTAATGAACCACATGACTCGGAAAAAGATTTGTTCATTGTGAACATGAACAGGAGAGTCACAAACGTGCGTCACAAAACAGAGCAAGGCGAGCATTTGAGCTTATAAAACTTAATCTTTGTTATTTATTTATTAAATGAGCGATCGTTTCGCTTGATAAGACCATTATTCATTGCCTGGAATCCTTTAAAGCCCTTTGAACAGTTTGCAGTTTGCACTGAAACTGTCTTTTGGACCTTGAACTGTTTGGTTCACACTGAAGTCCATTAAATTGGGAAGAAAAATGCTGGAATGTTTTCATCAAAAATTTTACTTTCTTTATACTGAAGAAAGAATGACATGAACATGTTGGATGACATGGGGGTGAGTAAATTATCAGCAAAAGTTTTTTGAAAAGTGAACTACTCCTTTAAGACAGTGGGGCTTAATACTGCTCATCCTGACAAATTATAAAAATCATTCTGTTATGTTTTTACATTACTTTAACTTACTCAAAGCCATTTTAACTATATTTAACTATTTTTTAAACTCTTTTTTATTTATTTTTTTACAGTTTATGAATTATTTAAAATGATCTATAGCCACACACATGTATGATTTTTAAATGAAATTTTTAATTTAAATATATAAATATATTTTATTACAGTTTATATATAAAATATATAAAACCAAAACAACAGAATCATCATCTATGTATCCGTGTATGTGTGTGTGTGTGTGTGTGTGTGTGTATATATATATATGAAGAGTTCAGATGCAAAAGCCTCTAATTGCCATTTGAAATTTTCTTCTTTAATGGTGATTTTTATCAAACTTGTATATTTAGGTTCAGTAATTTCACCTAAATAACAATAGGTAATTATCATTGCCATTTAAGTGAAATCACTGAACTTAAATATACAAGCTTGATAAAAATGATCATTCTAGAAGAAAATTTCAAATGGCACTTAGAGGCTTTTGCATCTGAACTCTTCATATATATATATATATATATATATATATATATATATATATATATATATATATTTGATGTCTTACAATGATTTTGTTGTTTATTGGTTTATCTACTTCTGAATTCTCTGGTTAACATATTTAGACAAGAAAAAATGCTTTATTTATGATAGAACTCATGGTTTATTCTGTCAGGAATAAGCTACTCAAAACATTAGTTAACCCCCTCAACACAACACACTTCACAAAAATGATGAAGTTTTTGTGCATGTAAGTATCCAAACAAGCTTACAAATAGACCCCATGGCACTTTCTGCAAAGAGGCAAAAAAGGTTGGTGAAATGGTGGTTGTGCAAGGTTGTTTTTAAATCTGGAAGAAATACGATGAGTAATAACAGGACTGAAATTCGTCTGCCCCTCCTGTATTTATAGGACAGTGAGTAGATAATTGCTCAGTCTGATGGGTCATATCTTACGCACTTATCTCCTGGACTTGTGCATGCCATGACAGCTCAGACATACTGCTTTAAGTAAGCTTAAAAAAGAATCCAGAAAATATGCATAAACGTAAAAATGTGATCGTTCGGGAAAGATGTCTTTATTTATGAAGCTTTACACCAAATGTAAGCAGCTGCCCCATAACTAGAATATTTTCTCCTCCACCTTTGGAACCGGTCCACACAAGTTCCACACTTGAAGCTTGTGTGTGTCATTGGGAGAAAGTATGGTATCCATGACAGAGCTTTGGAAGCCACTTAGCTGAGTTATGTCGGAGACAATCAGACTGACAGCATCTCTTGAGTCCGGGTGCCGTATCTGTGAGCACAATAGACCTGAGTGGCCACGGGGCACAAAGAGTCAACACAAAGCAATGATGGACCTTATGGCTGACTGATGCATAACCTCTTGTATCATCAGTTACATCTGACATCATTTTAATGTCATGGTTACTTTAAGGTTAGGCTTTTTGACAACTTTGTAAATTGTGTATTATAATTGTTTTAAGTGTTTTTGCAAATAATCAATAGGCAACTTCATGGCAGCTTAACAACGTCCTACATATAGCCAAATGTGACAAAATACCGCCTTATTAACTGATTTTATAGATTTTTAAGTTGCTTTAACCTAAAAACAACAGCATTTTATAGAGTTTTAAGTTGCTTTAACCTAAAAACAATCAACATTGGGACCCGAGGAGAAACAAATGCTCAAATAAACACAGAACGGCCTCTAGCGGAGACACAAGTAACTGCAGCCTTTTCTCCACGAGCATCCTCTATCAGATGCTGCGAATGGTACCGAACACAAGGGTAAAGCGTTAAAAGAAAGTTATAAGAAACATTAACCAAATAAATTAGCCACTTGAACATGAAAACGTAGCTTTGGTCTTTCGTTTTAGATGGCTTGAAATAAAATACAATATGTAGGCCTAGGCCTATAGCCTACACAAAAGCAGAGTAGAGCCGTCTTCTGTGCCTTTATGAAATAACAGGAATTATTGAATAACTTTGCAAAAAGCCGAACGTCAAAACAAAATAATCAGCAGCGCGGCAAATAAAAAGGCACTAAGCGGAAGCAGCGGTCATTAAATCATGTAGGCTATGTATGTTTATGGAATGTGTTCGTTGGAATGTGGTGCGTTTTTCCCCTCGTGTATAACTCAGACAAACTCGCTGTGAGGTAACGCAAGCTCGTCCCTTTTTCCTTCCAGCATCTGATTGGAGGAGACGCATGCTCAGGAATGTCATGAAACTATTTAAATAGCACTTTGTTCTCTTTAGTGATAGTTAGATTGACCACTGTAACTACAACAAAGTCACTGAGTGCTGTAGATCGCGACTAAAGAGGAAAATCATTATTTTGAAACATTTGATTGACGAATCTTATAGGAATTAAATCACTTTTCCCTGGATTTGCTGATGTTTTAAACGTGTTAAAGGTGCGTTTTCCTATTGTTTTTTTTTACCATTGATTGATCAAACTGTTAAGGTAACGTTTTACTGATTTTTTTTCTTTAACTTACCTTTATGATTCCAGATTGGTAAAAGAATAAGTGACAAAATGAAGTCAAGTGCAATCTTTTTGCTACTGATGCTTTGGAACTGCGAGAGCGCGAGAGTCGCAGGTGAGCGAACTAGACCAACTGATGTCGTTTAGCGTTTGTGAGTGCTGCTGTGGTTTACTACTATACATAACTAGCTGTTACGTATTAAAATAATACAGTCACTTGTTAATTATCGCAATAATTGGCTACTTTTTGGCTTTCTATACATTGTGGCTTATTTTACGGCAACTTAACAAAAAGTATTATAATAAAATACTGATTCATCTTCATTTTTATAAAGGAACCCGCTTATGAGCGGTCAGATATATTTATTCAGAACATTTCAGAATCAAGCATTCCAAAGAGCCGTGTAATAAATTTAAAAAAATATACGTTACAGTTTAGCACATTATAATTAGATTTCTTTCACTTCTGAATTCCTGGTAGAAAGTCGAGACGACAACAGTGTTTACGATCTGTTTGAGCTCGTCCAAGTGCCCAGGAAAAACCACGGGGTCACCCTGGTGAAAGGCGACGACCCGTACAGCCCCGCCTACAAGATCCTGAACCCCGACCTGATTCCCCCGGTTCCCGAGAGCGCCTTCAGGGACCTAATCGATTCCATTCATGCCGAGAGAGGATTTCTGCTCCTGGTCAATTTCAAGCAGTTCAAGCACACACGGGGAAGCCTTCTGACCGTGGAAAAGAATGACGGCTCCGGACCCATTTTTGAAATCGTTTCCAACGGAAAAGCCAACACTCTGGACATTGTGTTTTCCACTGAAAACAAGCAACAGGTCGTGTCCATCGAGGAAGCGGATTTGGCGGTGGGACACTGGAAAAACATCACTCTTTTCGTACAGGAGGACAGGGTTCAGTTCTATGTGGGATGTGAAGAGGTGAACACTGCGGAGCTCGATGCTTCGATCCAGTCGATCCTCACTCAGGAGACCCCAGGTGTGGCGAGCTTGAGGATCGGCAAGGGCGCAGTAAAGGACAGGTTTATGGTGAGTGGACGGTTCACTGTATCAGTCTTGTTGCATGGTAAATGCAGCGAGAAGCATTAATAACTTGTGGATTTTTTTAGGGGGTTTTGCAAAACGTGCGCTTTGTGTTCGGAACCACACTGGATGCGATTCTGAGGAATAAAGGATGCCAAAACTGTAAGTGCAATGTCGAAAACATGCATGTGAATCAAGACGAAAAGATGATAAATTAAATCGTTGTGCCCATGTTTATAAGTTTTCTTAATATTTTAAAAAGAAATAGGCCAAAGACAGAAAATGATAGAAAATAGATCCGGGCATTCAATGATCACGTCATCATTCCACTTGCACTACATTGTGTGCCACTGAATGAGCAATAGTAACACAAGATAAAAACTTGAAGCTGCCTCTATTCACTGTCATTGGTTTTTCACTAAACTTTCCATTAGCTCAATAATTTTTAGAATACACTTTAATCCTCCTGAATGCCCATTCCTCTTGCAGCAATTATGACTGATATCATCACCCTTGACAATCCCATAAATGGATCCAGACCTGCAATCAGGACTGATTACACTGGCCACAAAACAAAAGGTAATCCTCTCTTTTCAGTAATCCATACAAATAAAACATACAAAATATACACGTAGGTTGAGAAAGTCAATGCAATTTTAAACTTTGCAAACTGCATATTTCTCCTATGTAGATCTACAGATGATTTGTGGCTTCTCTTGTGAGGAACTGGCTGGCATGTTTAAGGAACTGAAAGGTCTTGGTGTGGTGGTGCAAAAACTGTCCAAAGAACTCAGCAAAGTGGTGAGGAGAAAAGTTTCTGCATGTAGATATATTAATATATTCAAATTGTGTAGTGGACATGCTGTAAATTACATAATCAAACCCCAATGTTTGTTTGGTTTTCCAGACAGATGAGAAAAACATGCTCATGAATCACATTGGCATTCATGCTGGTGTGTGTATTCACAATGGAATAGTGCACAAAAACAAGGACGAATGGACGGTGGACGATTGCACAGAGTGCACTTGCCAGGTAAGAACCCAAGACATGTTAGACTTTCAGAGCTGCCTGCTCTGTCATTGAACCGCTGATTAGTGTGTTAGCGAGAGGAGAGCAATGTCACTTTAGGAGCTATGATACACAGTTCTGGTCTTAGTCTTGTCCATTATGGCAGACTTAAGCTGGGTGTATCCATTTCCCTAAACTGCCTAGTCTCTAATTAAAAGTGGGACATGGATGTAACTAAAGGAATACAGTCAACTGAACAAAAGCTTATAAACGTAATGTAAAATTATTTTCATGCCTTTAGCCTAGTTTTTCTGCAGTGCCACATCATATCAACACTGAGGAATGTTTGCTTGGCTAATTACACAGACTTAAAACATAACCATATTATCCACTTTACTTAAATCAAAATTGTAATGTTGAATGTGGTGTCGCACTACAGCAAGAGACTATGGTTTTTAATGTCATATGCAGTAGTTGTGGCAGATCCTTTAACGAGAGTCATTTTATCAACCGCAGAAATCTGCAACGGTGTGCCGCAAGATTTCGTGTCCCCTAATCCCGTGTGCAAACGCCACAGTGCCTGATGGGGAATGCTGCCCTCGTTGTGGAACCCGTAAGTGCAACAGCTTCTTCATAACACATTTTACACACTTTTAATTGAAATCATTTCAATAATATAATTTACATGTTGGTTATATATATACTGTTCAAAAGCTTAAGGTCAGTACATTAAAAAAAAAACAACAACAACTGATAATTCAGCAAGGACACATTAAGTAATCAAAAGATATTTACATTGGAAAAATATATATTTCAGATTTCCAATTGTTACAAAATATTTCTATTTAAAATAAAATCAAAGAATCACAGTTCACGGCAGCACAACGGTTTTGAATATTAAAATAATAAAAGTTTCTTAAATCACCAAATCGGGATGGACAAATATATGTGACTCCTGCTGAAAATTCTGCTTAGCCATCACAGGAATGAATTACACTTTAAAATATATTAAATTAAAAAACAGTTATTTTAATATTGTAATAATCAATATTACTCAGTTTACTGTATTTCTTATCAAATAAATGCAGCTTTGGAGAGCAAGAGATTTATCCATAGGCTAAAAGCCTTGTGCACAGACTGTAAATGTACAACTGAAAAAAAAAAAATAACGTAAACTTAAACGTATTGTAAAAAGGGCAACATTTTGACTTTAAAAAGCTTTTGTATTGAAAGAGCTGTTGCTACCCAAACATCTGCAGCCATTGTAGCATCACACAATAGAATTCAACTGGAGTTTAACTAATGAATGGAACACTAGAGCTTTGTGCATCACTGAATTGCTAAATGGCCATAATTGTCTAAATTGGTTAAAGAGAGGTGGAAAATTGGTGCTGTTTGGCAGAGACTCAAAAAAGAAACTGCATTCTCCTCACGTCTTGAGGCCTTGCCATGCATAGCAACAATTTACATTAATATCAGCCTTAAGTGTTTGAACTTATGGCATAATCAAGGATGTTTGCAAATACCATTTCCACATTTAGAGAAGGACTCAAAGGTATCCCTGTGCATTAAGTACACTGACATTTCCCCAGCATTCCGACTGCTTAGTTCATGCCAGGGTTCCCTGGAGTGCTCCGTCTCGAGCTGCCCAGGCTAAATTGAGTCCATTAAGGCCCAGTATTAAAAGCTTTTCTCCATTTTGCTGCTTTAGAAAGAAGGAATAGCTCTGCTATTGTCTTGTTTTGCTCTCTCGACAGCGAGCGACTCCGCTGAGGATGGCTGGTCCCCCTGGTCTGAATGGACCCATTGTTCTGTGTCTTGTGGAAGGGGCATTCAGCAGCGCGGCCGCTCTTGCGACCGCATCAATAACAACTGCGAGGGCACGTCGGTGCAGACGAGAGACTGCTACCTCCAGGAGTGTGACAAGCGCTGTGAGTGGTGTCCAACGACAATAGTGTCTGCAGTTTTTCCTCACAGTCTAGGGAAAAAGTTAACAATTTCCATCTTTTATTTTCATCAGTTAAGCAAGATGGCAGCTGGAGTCACTGGTCACCTTGGTCCTCCTGCTCGGTCACCTGTGGTGCTGGCGTTATCACTCGCATTCGTCTTTGTAACTCTCCAACACCTCAAATGGAAGGCAAAGATTGCCAGGGTGAAGGTCGGCAAACTGAGAGGTGTGAGAAATCACCATGTCCGAGTAAGTGAACACCGTGTGTAGGGTTTTACTTTTTTTTTTCAACTGAAAAATCTAAAAAAAAAAAAAAATGTATCTTTTTTCATAGTCAATGGTGGCTGGGGACCATGGTCACCCTGGGACATATGCTCCGCTACCTGTGGTGGTGGTGTCCAAAATCGTAAGCGTCTTTGCAATAATCCAGTGCCCAAGTATGATGGCAAAGACTGCCTGGGACACGCAAAAGCCAGCCAGGTTTGCAACAAACAAGCCTGTCCAATTGGTGAGTTATAGTGTCACTCAACTCTTCAGATGCTACTAGTGTGTCTTTCAAGTTAAAACAATCACATATGTGCATTTCCACAGATGGATGTCTTTCAAGTCCATGCTTTGAAGGAGCCCAGTGTACAAGCTTCCCAGATGGCTCCTGGCAATGTGGAAAATGCCCCCCAGGATACACTGGCAATGGGATCAACTGCAAGGATATCAATGAGGTGCAGTCAAAAAGTCAAATCAGTTGTCACTTTTAGATTTACAGGCAGGAGCCATCTTTGGAAAACAGTCTCGATAAGTCAAACCACGACCGACGTACCAAGTGAGCTGAACTGTATGAAGTTCAGCACACTTCTGAACTGTATGAACGGAGTGCGTGGTTCGACTTGTCGAGACAGTTTTCCAAAGATGGCTCCTGCCTGTATACACAAAGTGGACTGTCTATCTTCTTATTAAACTTATTAAGTATCTTATTATTAAACGGTCTGTACACGTACAAAGTTCTCAATGCTTCGTTTTGCATGTAGGGACCCTCATTATGTTACTGTGTTAGTGTGGGGCTATTCTGAGACTTGTTAGTGGTATTAACTAGCGATTTCTTTTTACTTATTAAATGCCCCCATACAGTATACTAGCGTTATCCGCTAAACAGTTTTTAGAGATAAAAATCTATAGATACAATTATCATGAAAACAAATCTCAGAGAACGGATGACTAGGTACCAATGTTTTATTAGACCAAAGGCTCATTTTGCGCCGGAGTTCTCCTTTAAGCCTAGTTTTAGGCCTTGCATTGGTTAAAGTTAATAGAAATGTGGAAAATAGAGAAAATCAGCAAGCATTGTTAAATGTCAAATATCATCCAATATGTAGATCCAAAATCAACCGAAACCAATAAAATGAATAAAATAATACATTTTGAAAAATAATATATCATTTATCCCTACTTTTCTAAAAAATGCTATTGTTTTTTTTTCTTTTCTTTTAATTATTTATGCTTATGCTCTTATGACTACAATGCATTGGGATGCAAAAATCTCATTATTCATTTTCTCGTCATTGCAGTGTGAGGATGTCCCTGATGCCTGCTTTGAATTTAATGGAGTCCATAGGTGTGAGAACACAGTGCCGGGCTACAACTGCCTGCCATGCCCCACTCGCTACACCGGTCCACAGCCATTTGGTCGAGGAGTGGAGGACGCTGCTGCCAAGAAACAGGTAAATGAAAGAACACAGATAGATTACAGATTACCAGCGTGCACCTGCTCATGAACTAATGCATGCTGACTGATTTATCTTTGCTCCAGGTGTGCACGCCTCGTAATCCCTGCCTCGATGGAAGCCACGACTGCAATAAGAACGCTCGCTGCAACTACCTGGGCCATTTCTCAGACCCTATGTACCGCTGTGAGTGCAGACCTGGCTACGCTGGAAATGGACACATTTGTGGAGAGGACACTGATCTTGATGGCTGGCCTAATGCTGATCTTGTTTGTGTCGAGAACGCAACTTATCACTGCAAAAAGGTTGGCATATAATGGCTTCGTTTGTTATTAAAAAATACAAATAACATCATTGCGGCTATTTTTAATTTTCATACACTACTCTTTTTGAAGGACAACTGCCCCAATCTTCCCAACTCTGGGCAAGAGGACTACGACAAGGATGGAATTGGTGATGCTTGTGATGATGATGATGATGACGACGGCATTCCTGATGACAGGGTAAAAAATATAGTTGCAATACTGTTCACTGTATATATTCCACAGATGCTCAATCCAGTCAAGTGAATATTTGTTCATTGTGCATGAATGAAGAGAAAAAGTAAAGCCGTTTGAAATTCAGGCTGAGGTGTGGAAAAAAAGTGCTGTGTAAAGCAAACTCAGTTTCTTTTGGAGACAAACCTCAAATTCCACCAAAGTACCTTTCTGAAAGACCTGCAGTGTATCTCGCTAATCCAATATTATCCTTGGTCCAAATCCTAAAATAAGGCTTGCTTTTATCGTTGCGCTCCTCTAAATAGACCTACACAGCCGCAGCCAAATTACAAGCCTAACATCTAAAAGTAATAACCTTCGTGTGAGAGGGGCCTGTGAAGAGTTGCTTTGCCATATTTCTCCATCTGAACTGTGGTCTCTTTTAAAATAGGACAACTGCCCACTCATCTTCAACCCAAGACAGTACGACTATGATCGCGATGAAGTGGGAGACCGCTGCGATAACTGTCCGTACAACAGTAACCCAGACCAAACTGACACTGACAACAATGGTGAAGGTGACGCCTGTGCTGTGGACATTGATGGAGACGGTACGAAATTGCTCTTTATTTATCCATACATGGGCCATTCCTTGAAAAACGGCCTTGAAAATATTCATAATTCAGCAAATATCAATTTCATAATAAATCCTAATTTTTTAAAATCAAATGCAACCTGGAGATTTCTTGACAGGTTTAATGAGAATCCTCTCTTGTTTAGAGATAAATGTAATTCAATCTTCACCATAATATCCTTCTTTTTGACAGGTATTTTGAATGAGAACGATAACTGCCCATATCTATACAACGTCGACCAGAAAGACACTGATCTCGATGGAGTTGGTGACCAGTGTGACAACTGCCCTCTGGAACACAACCCAGATCAGGTATATGTACTGTATATACATGTATGTGAGACTTATAACAAGTGAGTGAATATAGCAGGTGTTTTCAAACCATTATATAATCAACAGAGATCTATGTGCTGTTCAGTTCAGCTGCTAAAAAAAATACCCAGAGGGTAGTCTCAGTCTTTACTAAGCTATGTATGGGAGGAGTAAATCCTCTTCTCCTTGAAGCCATAGCCACACAATAAAGCAATAGGAGGCTTTTCAGAGACACTCACTAGTGTTCAATTAACTCAAAGGATATGTGGAGGTAAAGAATGGTTATTAGTGAGGAGTGAGAGATTTGCCGTTGGGTTTATGCATGCCCTGTCGGCACTCAATCCCTGCGGATCACACCTGTGCCATGGTTAACTGAAGAGAAGGAATGCACCCCTCCTTTCCTCATTAGACTCTGAAATGTGACTGTGGTAGTGCCAAGCTTCAGGAACGTGAGATTACTTTTTAAAAAATCCTACACAGATGGGCCAACTCGTACAGAACTTTTTGCCTTTTAGAAAAAGTGGGAATATTTTATTTGAGAAAGCCATAGAGATTCACTTAAAAAAAATGGGATTTGGATGCTTACTGATTCTGCCCTCTCACTCTAACAGCTCGACTCTGATTCGGACCGTGTTGGAGACAAATGTGACAGCAACCAGGATATCGATGAGGACGGTCACCAAAACAACCTTGACAACTGCCCGTACATCCCCAATGCGAACCAGGCTGACCACGACAAGGATGGTAAAGGAGATGCCTGTGACTACGATGATGATAATGATGGCATCCCTGATGACAAAGACAACTGCAGATTGGTTTTCAATCCAGATCAACTGGATTCTGATGGTCAGTTTTGCCTCTGAATATGCATAACTATTGCATTAATTCATGTAAAGATTTTTACTTATGAGTTTAACTTCTTCATTTGTAGGCGACGGACGTGGCGATGCCTGTAAAGACGACTTTGACCAGGACAATGTCCTAGATATCTATGACGTGTGTCCTGAGAACTTTGACATTAGTGTAACAGACTTCCGCAAATTCCAGATGGTACCTCTGGATCCCAAGGGCACTTCTCAGATTGACCCCAACTGGGTGGTGCGCCACCAAGGAAAAGAACTGGTTCAGACAGTCAACTGCGACCCCGGCATTGCTGTTGGTACGTCTAGTCTTTAAAAAAAATACAATAAATAATAAATAGAAACCTGGGCAGTGTGTAAGATATAAACTAATATCATAAATAGAGAAGAAAAAAATCCCACAGTACCAAAGCTCGCAAAAACAGACAATATTAATGCAACTTTTTGGTCACTATTCAGTTTTCAACAAAAACTAAAATGAAAACCAACTGAAAACATTTGAATCTACTGAAATAAAAATGTAAATGAATGTAACTCGCAATTACAAGAAAAGTCAGAATTCCTTTTGTTATTTATATTTCTGTGGTGGAAACAAGCTTCCATACATAATTCCAAACAAAATTCTGACCTGTTTTTCAAAATTTCTTCAAAGGTTTTGATGAATTCAATTCAGTCGACTTCAGTGGAACATTCTTCATCAACACAGAGAGGGACGATGACTATGCCGGCTTTGTTTTCGGATACCAATCCAGCTCTCGCTTCTATGTGGTCATGTGGAAACAGATCACACAGACCTACTGGTCCAGCACACCAACCAAAGCACAGGGTTACTCGGGGCTATCAATCAAAGTGGTTAATTCCACCACAGGGCCAGGCGAGCATCTGAGGAACGCCCTTTGGCACACCGGAGACACCCCAGGACAGGTAAATCTCACTGAGGTCACTGTGATAAAAATCAGGTTTGAAAGCTGTATATGAGTACCAACATTTCTGACCTCAATTAATTTCAGGTGCGCACACTGTGGCATGACCCGAAGAACGTGGGATGGAAGGACTTCACTGCTTACAGATGGCACCTGACTCATAGACCAAGAACTGGACATATAAGGTATATTTGAATTTATATCTCCAGAGGATATATTGTTATTGATTATATTTGAATGTGCTAACAACATTTTCTCTACAAATGTCAGGGTGGTCATGTATGAAGGCAAAAAGATCATGGCAGATTCTGGCAGAATTTATGACAAAACGTATGCAGGCGGAAGACTGGGTCTCTTTGTCTTCTCACAAGAGATGGTGTACTTCTCAGACCTCAAATATGAATGCAGAGGTGAGATCAACACATTGCATTGGCATCCAAATAAATGCTTGCTTTTAGTTACATACTCGGTATTAACACTTTCTGTCTTTCGCTTCTTTTTCAGATGTGTAATTGCACAGGAAGTTTATCAAAGAATGCACCTTTCCATATAATTATGTATTCCGGGCAAAGTCCAGGGACTGATTTGACGTTACTAGTTCTGCTCACACTCTGGTGGAGTGAGAAAGCAGGAGGTCAATTTCAATGTAATTGTCACTGGTTGGGATAGAAAACACGTGGCTGCCGATTCAGAATATCTGGACTCCTCCACCATTAGCAGGTAGAGCAGAAGAAAGTCTTCCTTGCTTTGCTTAATTGGGAAGACTGAGATCTCTCTCTGAAAAACCTCATTTGGCTCTGTGTGGGAAGAGCTCCCAACAGACAGCTATGCACTTCAAAACCTTTATTCTCTCTCTCTCTCTCATGTGTTTTCATGCTCTCTTCCTGAAAAGATCCCCAAATTATGGCTACTTAAGAGAGAGCAAAACCCTTTTAACTTTTCAGTATTTTCTCAAAACCTTAAACCGATTTCTTGACTAGGAACAAAGCAATGAGAATGTTTTAAGATATTGAAGCAATAAACATTTTAAAGATCGTATAGGTGAAATAATATATATATATATATTGTTGTGGTTGCTGAAAGTAGGGGATTTTTAAGAGGACCAATCTGTCATTTATTGAATGTTATCTAAATTTCTGTTTGTCTATCTAAAAGATTTGCTTGGCAGAGGCTCATCTTAAGTATAATGTACATTCATACAGGTCTGGCAGGAGATAACTCATGGTTTAGTGGGCATAGTTTTCTCAGGGCTAGATGGTTAAACCATATTAACAATACATTAGAAATGGCATAATGAAAGGTTGTATGAAGAGCAATTGGACAGACCCAGGATTGAAGATTCTCTGTTACAGGAAATGATTTAGCCACATACGGATACTAGATTACCAAGTACTCTAGCCTTCTTTTCAAATAAAATGCCAGGTTTTGTTTGAGATGCTAATTTCTAAGGGAAAGTTGAGTTTAAGTCTTTTAGACTTCTATATGTAGCACTTACACATTGGCTAGACTGTGCTGGGATTTTGCTTCAAGAAGCATAAGAGAGGGTCTTGCTAAGATAAGCCTCGTTAAAAAACAACTAAAAAACAACAAAATCTTCATAGCCAAAGGCCTGTCCAATACTACTCATCCAAGCCTTTCCAGTCAAAAAGACATTCATCCATCTCTTCCAACGGAGATGATCTTCTGACCTTTTCTGTAAGAGAGAGAGATAAAGGAAAACCTTAATGTACAAATATTACCTCATTGCTGTTTTGTAATTTGATCAAACTAAACCTTTTAAATACTTTTTCCTTTGCTTAAAGAAAACAAATTGGTTGCCTTACTGCTACTGTAGCACAAGTTGTAAATAGTATATAGAACAAACAGCCAGCCCCACATCCCAATGGAAAACAGAGTAAAATGGGAGACAACAATTTTTTTTAGGAATACATTTGCCAGTGCTTCAATGTCCAGTACTTTTTTTTTTTGTTGTTGATAAATTATTGCTCTATTTGTTGTCTCTGTTTCTGTTTGTAAGACTGTTTCATATGTGTGTGTAGATAAATGCTATTTAAATAATTTATCATGGAATGCCACCTGAGAAGGACGCATTTCCATCTGTATAAACAGTTTGCACACTGACGTGAGGATGTTCTGTTCTTCATTGTTTGTATCTTTATTGTGTTGTTATTTTTGTACATTTAGTGATGCTTGACTGTAAACATTTTGACTTAGTTACACAATGCTATTTTTATGTTATAGCAATTATTTTGGTACATACTTCAGAATAATAAACAGATTATAGACATTGTAAAACAGATGTTTATTGGCTGTGGCTGCTTTTTATTACTGCATGTTTGTGTCTCGTGAGAATATAGTTGTGCCAATGCAAGTCTAAATGACTGAAATCTTCTGTGCATGGCACGAAAGGTCAAAGTGATTATAAAACAAGTTCATAAAGGGAATCTTTGACCCTGAAAGCAAACTGCTACATGGCAGAAATACCCTAAAATAGATTCTGTAGACCAAGGTCAATGCTAGTTCCAAGTTGAAGGCTGAGACAAGTCCACCTCCTTTTTCTAAAGACAGGCATACATGTCTTCAGAAGAAGTGTGGAATGTTGCAGCAGCGCCTCTCCTCAGGGTTAATCTTTTAATTCCTCACTCGCCTGTGGGGAGAGAGTGAACCTCCCTGGCCCACTGTGTGGCATTCTGGGTTTACTCAACACAGATTTGGCTGATTTAGTGCTCCTCTGACAGGTGCGGGTCTGTAAACACATTCATATCACACTGGCCAGGGATTAGAGAAGATCTCAGGGTTACGGAGGAGATCCAGAGACAATCTGGGCACAAGATTGCAAAATTGGCCTTTGCATTAGTTGTCCAACATTCCAACAGGCAAAAACTGTAAGAGAGACCTTAATATGGTATGTATATATCATGGAGATGATCTACTTACCGGGAGGTTTAAGTCTACTTCTAAGTCTGCTTTGTTGGTCGTGTTCCATAACTTTCCTACATTGTTTTCATTGTGGTAAGGCCTCCCATTCATATTTACGGCTTAAATAAACGTGCAATAAAAATAACGTTTTTGCTATATGAATAGAAGCTGTAAAGTCAAAATGTCTGAGGTACTGTCTGGTTATATATAAATCTTGAGGTTGTTTTTTGAGGCGGTAAAAACAGTAATACCGCTCTGTTCAACAGACAGAGGTTTTAGTTCCAATGTTTAGATTATTTCTGTTGAGAATAACTGGTATATAAAACTGCTGAGCAGTAATGGTTTGTCACCAAAATTATCTGTGTGGTTTTTAAATGTCTTACCATGTATACTCAAACATAAATATAAAATATCTGAAAGAAATGAAAGTGTGGGTGTTATACAAGTAGCATCAGAGAGAACAATGTAGTTTGCAATACAGTTCAGAACAAGCGCCACACAATGCATCATGGTTTCCACAAAAATATTAAGCAGCACAACATAGTTTTCAACATTGATAATGAGAAATGTTTCTTGAGCAGGAAATCAGCATTTTAGAATGATTTCTGAAGGATCATGTGACACTGAAGACTGGAGTAATGATGCTTTGAATGTAATGATGTAATGATGATTGCTCAAGAAACATTTGAAAACTATGTTGTGCTGCTTAATATTTTTGTGGAAACCACAATACATTGTGTGACACTTATTCTGAACAGAAAGCCAGCTACTGTGGCTTTATTGTGGTAATTTTGACCAGTAAGCATCTAACAATAGGAAAAGTGTGATTCTTACATCTGCAATGTCAGTTGAACAATATGAAACCACTGTGTGCATTGTGCACAGCAGCCCATATGAACAATAGCATGAAATGTCTATTTCAAGGTAAATGTCTCCTGTAAACTGTCTGTGACAAAAAGGAAGCCAGAGACTAATAATTTACTATTCAATAGGGCACTGGCACAAGATGAGAGGCTGTGCGGGAAGTTGAAAGGAAGTAGCTCTAGCTTTTAATTTCCTGCAGTGAGTGCGCCTGCTAACTCATGGTTACCGCGGATCCTGTAATTCATGGAGCTCCCACCACTTTACAGTATCAGAGAGCAACAAACAGATCAAATCACTGGGCAAAGCTACATTACATGTCAAAATAAAACAGCAAATTTGATGCATTATGACTTTCATGCTTTCATCAAAGTGAAAGTTGCAGGAAAAGTATATGAACTCTGATTTACATTGGATATATGTATTATTAATTGGTCATAAAATTTGATCTAATCTGCAACTATAGGTCACAATAAAAGACAAACACAATCTGCTTAAACAACTAAAATACACAAAGTGATATATTTCCATGTCTCTATTGAAAAAAATGGATGTACTGATTGTATGGCCAATAATAAATATACATGCCCACTAATAAAAAATAAAACACTAAGCTGTTTTACATCAAATAATTTAGGCATCACAACATTTCATGTCCAGTAAATTAATTTAAAGATTAAAGGTTAATAATCATCTTTTTAAAGATAAACTGAGTGTTAAAGGGCAGCAATGGTAATCTTAATCTAAAAGTATAGGAGAAATGAGCATGAACTATTAAATATCTAATACTGGCTTATAACTGATATAATACTAATTCATCATGCATCCCCAAAAATAAATAGGCCTAAATAAATATATGGCAAATTAAATGGTTCGCATCAGTATTACTTTAGTATTATTTATATGTTATTAAAGTATTTATTAATCTTTTGAATTAGCTTTTATTTTCATAAGTTTCCGCTTTCATTTTAATTTAAGGTTTAGGACATTTGTTATGTGCTTTTGTAATTTGCATTCGTTTTGGTCATCTCAGTTTTAGTTTAGTAATTCAATTTCAACTTTTTTTTTTAGTTGCCAAGTCAAAATTTCTATGGTTTTTCATCTAATATTTAAATTTTATTTCAACTTTATTTCAATTAGTGAAAACTATTTGTAATAGTTTTAGTTAACTATAACAACACTGGTTCGTATATGTTTTCTTTCATGTGGTTGCCATTCCACCAAAGGCAGAAATCAGAAAGTACCACTAAACCAGTTATTTGAATGCCTAGATTAGGTTCAAAGATCTCATTTAGTCACAGATGCCGGACGATTATTTTCTAAAATGTGACTTTAAGAAACAGAGTATCTTAAAAAGCTATAACATGAAAATCTGGACTTCAAATTTGAATCCAGTCCTGTCAGGACTGAAGAGTTGCTCAGCAGTAAAAGAAAGACTGAAGCTTCAGCAAGAGCTTGTTGTTACCGTTTACAACCACACACTGCCCTCACAGAAGTGTGAAATACCAGGCTTCCCCGCCATATGCATACATCCTAGAACTAACCGTGCTTGCCTGCAGCCCGCTTGACTTAGCGTGAGAGGGGATGTTACACCTACAGCTGTTTGTTTTTCCATTTTGTTTCAAGCACAGGAAAAGGACGACAAGGTTGTGACATCATATGCTTGCTGCATGACAGACAGCTGAGAAGCATTACTCGCGTGGCGTGTGGAGATCGCCACTTTCAGTCACCCTGAAGAGAAACGCAAGTCATAAATGGACACATTCATTCTGGCCTGACAGAACAGAAGAGCTCTCTGTATACCTACTTTCCATAGCATAACACAGTTTGAGGAGTGTGTTATGACATACATGTCTCTATTAAAGTGAACTGCATCTCTTTAAACTGGATCAGGTTTCATAGCTCCTGTGAACACACATAGTACTCACTAAGCATTGCACAACAATGGTCACATTAGATGCTCTGTAAAAATGCTAGTAAAGGTAATATTGAATAACTAACGGGTACTGTCCTGTTATCCGGACCCCAAGACCGATGGCCTACCCCTAACCCCACCCCTTAACCTACCCGTCACTGGGGTTAAGACCAATCAGGGATGACTATAGTTCCTAAATGGTATATGGCGGGGTCCGGATAACAGGAAAGTACCAACTTAAGTTTTAGATCAAATATGGTCAGGTATTTTTGTTTATTTTGACTCGATTTTGATTTTGAAACGAAGCCGCCACAGAAGAATCATCCATCCATCGTGTCTCGGACCAACAAAAAGTAGTGAATGAATCGTTATTCTTCAATGAATTGGTTGAGTAAATGATTCAATGACAACCTTGTAAAGTGAATGAATCAGTGTTTTGGACGAATCAGTTGAAGGAACGATTCAATGACTCAATCATTTGTTTTTAATCGGTTGAAAGAATTATTTAGCTCACTCATAAATACAGTCCCTTGTCGCTACCTATACTGTAATGATGTAATATTTTCATCATGATTAGTTACTTTGTGCAGTTTGTGGTGTTGACTGACAGTATTAAAACAAAATGGTTAATTTTATGATTATCAATTTTTTATAATAGGTTCATTCGTGTTTCGATTATAAATATCACTTTACCTCAATGGACTTTGACTGTGTAATGCCTTGATAAGATCAATGAGTGTAGTAGGTCAAGAGAGGAAATATTTAGATGTTACATCAGACAGCACCCTAATGACCCAGAAATGAACCCAACAACCCCAATCTCCTGTGTTAACAATTGAATGAGTTGAATTCAATCAATTTAGCTTTAGAAAATTGCCTTCTGATAATATGCATTAATACACTGGGTGAGTCACTTCAGAAATTAGATTCCTTTCTGTTAACTCATCTGTTACCTAAGCTCTGAAGCAGATCCTCCCGTGTTTGAACAGTGGGCAGAGTGGCTGTCTGGATAAGATGGATGAACTGAGGTGTCGTGTTGCATAAGGTCTGGCCAACTTACAGTGTGCACTTCTTGGGCATTTTACAGCAGTCCATCTGTAAGTGACCACCACAGACAGCTGAGAGATGCCTCTCTACTCAGATATTTACCCTGCAAATGTTTTGGTTTCCATATTTGCAACCGATAGAGAATCACACTGTATACTTGTTTAAAGCTTTACTTCAAAACAAGTAAATGAATTGTAAAATTGCTAAATTTGTGCTCATGTTGTTCAGTGACAGTTTTATAATTTTTTTATTTTACTATTTTTAATTAGTAATATTTAATTATAATTAGTATTATTACACATATTTTTTAAAATGATTTTTTTAATATATTTATGTGTTTATATATATTATTTTATTCAGTTTTATAAATTATATTTATTTATTAAAGGGGTCATGAACTGGCTTTTTAAATTGTATTATATTGTTGTCTGAGGTCAACATATGACGTTCGCATGGTTTTTGCATTCAAAAGCATCAAAATGAATAAGTAATAGGCTATTTTGTATCCTAGTTTTGAGCCTAGCTAAAAAACGCTCGGTTTTTAGACATCTCGCACTGAAGACTTGGAAGTAAACGCCCACTGCTGTGAGTGGATAACGGTTTTGCATATTATAATGAGTTTAAACTCATCTGTCGATGCACTTGGGGGAAATTGTTTTGAAAACATCCAATGTTGTAAAATGGCAACCGGAATGATTCGACTTAGTTCTCCACTTTGAAAAACGAGTTGTTTGCTGAGGCTGGTATCAATAAAAGCTTTTATAGGACTAACAAGGACGTTTTCAGTTCTGAAACTTACAGGATATTCTTATAATATGATGACCTCTTACATTTACAATTTGATTTCTCAGTTCATCACCCCTTTAATTTTTTAGTAAAAGAAATAAACATACATGCTAAGATTCGTTCTATTTCCAGGAAACTTTCGGCCATTCAGAATGATACCGAAGAACAGAGGAGCGAGTGAACAAACATGAGGGCTAATATTGGGTTGCGCACATCCCTATTTCCCGAGCACTCTCTGCGGGCCTGACAAAAGGCCCACAGAAATGTGAGCCTGCGGAGTGCAGGTCTCTTTGCCTCAGATGCATGAATGAGCTCCTTTAGAGAATGAGGCTGGAGCGAACACCTCACAGCAACACATAGTGCTGAACGAGATAAAAAAAAACACACACTCTCACACACACATTATCCTCCTCGGGCTCTCACTCGAACAATGAACATTAGACCTACAACACTGCCAACACTTGCTGCTCAGCAGCTGTGCCCATCTGATTCAGCCGCTCAAAGGACAACGCTGCATATCCTACTTTAATATGAAACTAGAGCTTTGTCCGAACAGCTACTTTACTGAAACAAATACTTGTTGCTGTTGTAGCCACTGTTCAAATCAACACCATCTATTGATCCAGTTTCTCATATACACTTAGCAGGAACAGGCACTGAAAGAGAATAGCGCAGCTTTTGTCCCCGGTGTGGGAAATTTCTGCTGATTTCACCAAACCCCAGAATGCTGCCCACCAGGTGAGAGCTCTATAGAAAATTTGTCAACAAACTCTTTGTACACGAACACCTGGTTTGTTCATGTTTAGACATTCAAATCAGTGTTGATTTCACTACAATGTACTGGCCTGAAGAACACAGTTTTTGATAGTTTTTTCCTCACAGTGCAGTGGCTAATTTTTTGTCCAAAACTATTCATTTATACAAAACTACATTAAAAAGGTAATTCATACATACAATGACTTGAATTCACATCTTTCTATGAGAAGCATGTTTTTCAAATTCATTTCATAAAGGCATAAAGTAAAAAAATGTGTGAAACTGTTCTGATATCATGAAGAAAAAAGACTTTTGCTATAATATTTGATCATTTCTTTAAAAACAAACAAACTGGGAAACAGTTTTGTTAAAATATTATTTGTGGTAAATGGTTGTAAATTATCACACACACATTTCCAGTGGCTGCACCATGTGACATTTTCAGTCAATATATTTTATCTTTTTTCAAACCAAATAAAGCCAAAACATATACAAAAAGTAACTTTCTAAGAACTCGGCAAATTGTTTTTTAAAATACTTTTCCTTTTCTTTATCTTGGACATTCCTATTTGTTTTTGACACAAGTCTCCGGTGCAAAAATCAAAACAATCCATAAAAGCTGTGGAAAAATCTATTTATTAAGAATATGGCCGTTTTCAAACTAAGGTGTTAGGCAATATTACTTATAAAAAAAACGCAAAGCAAGAGGATAAAATGTTGAGGCATATATCCACTTGAGTTGAAATCAAACGATCGTTCCTCTGGTGACACTCCAATAATTCACCTTTTGAAACGAAACCAAAGTTTTTGCAAAGTCTCCATCAAACCTGTCCGTGCTAACTTACAGTCCCACATGAGCAATATCACACCTTGATCTAAGACATCTGCGCACATTCCTGCAGCTCGCTCCCAAATGGAAGTGTTTGAAAGGAACGAATTGATCAAAACAAGAGGCCCATATGCACTTAAACTTTGCATAACATAAAAAAGGATGCTGGGAATGTTATCACTAGCATTTAAGTCCACTGCTGATCCAGGTTACCTTCGCTTGCAAAGCTTTGCTTATCATCACCCCCATCATCCAACCATCTATCCAAACATAGACAATCTAGCTGATCTCATCCGCTCTGTCTCGTATCACACACCTGCGGTAGATAAAACTGAATGTGGGATGACATTCATTGTAAAATATGAGAAGAACATTCAGATTGAAAATGACTGTAAAAACATTGATCATTTTGATTATTTGGGGTTCCTTGCCAAATACGGTCCTAATTATGATATTCATCACTGAGAACAAAAAGACAATTGCTGATCACACGTTACAAAACCGCCACCCAACCACAAATAAAACCCTTTCACATAGAGATCCGCTGTGTATTTTTGCAGATTTTCCAAAGCCTGTGATTACAGAGCTAATTACCAGCATTCCTCGTGGATGGTTTAGAGAGCAGCACAAAAACTAAACACCTTATTCTGAGCCTTGAGCTGCTGCTGCACTTTTTAATGCTTTAACACTGACATTTTAATGCTTTATCTGGGTTAAACTAACAAACAAAACAGCATTGTACAAAAATTCAGTTTTATCAATTCATCTATAATAATTGTTATTATTGTTGGCGTTTACTAGCATTTCTTTTATTCATGCTAAAGAAAAGTATGAGGCTCATCATAGAAGCTCTTTGAAAGCCTCAGCATTGTTTTTGTGGGAACAGTCCCAAAAATGGAAAATGTCACTAGCTAAAAAATCTCAAAGGGGGAAATTTTCACTCGAGGGAAACAATCAAAACATTATGAGCCCAAACCAGTGGTAGAAAACATTGAGTCTTATTTAAAGAGTGCGTTGGCTGGAGAAAACTGTAGAGCTGGCCAGCAATGACGGAGCCCAGAATACCCACCAGACAAATTTATAGCAAAGAGCTTTGAACCACCTTGGAGGCTATCAGGAAAATACCTGAGCATAATTCATTTAGTGAAACAGCTTACTGGAAAAACTTATTTTAGAAATGGTAGAAAACCATGATTATCGCTATAAGAAATAAATAATTCTGAGAATTGAAATAACATTACTGAAATAAAAGTCTCTGGCCTTCAAGAGTGGGTTCTCCAGTCACTGAAGGGTGTTTGATGACACTTCAGATTCACCTCATTTTGAGGCCCAAATGATTTGTAGTTATTACTGTGATTAAGTATTGCATTGAAACTGCAATTGAGAGAGGTAAATCCAAAAGCTATCTAACAAGATACAACCTAAACACCTTGAATGACCATAAAAAGGCTCTAATCCTAGTGTGTTGTTAAGCTGATGTAGTCAAGACTGGTATTAGCTGGTTGTATAATGGTTTGGTTGCCTTTTGGACTAAGATTGATAGTTGTTGAAGGACCACCAAAGGATGTTGATCCAGGTACACATCCTTGGCAAAATCACAGCTCCCGTAATAGGTCAATAAAGAATCAGTGGCCGCACAGCTGCATACAAACAGAAACAACAGCAATTTACTTGAGTCTACTTGATCCGTGAGCCAGACAGCACAAATACACAATTGCATGCTTTCTATTTTTAGGTCTGGTGTTATAAATGACATAAAAGCCCTCTAATTACACCGTTTAGAATATTTCAAGCGTTCCACTTTAGTAGCGCAGCTTTTGTAGAATTATCTGCACATGCATCTTAAAATTAAACAGGGTTTTTTTTTTGTCTTGCCAACCACAACACAAAGTGATTTTTTTTTCCTCTTTTGCTCCTGTTGAAAGGTTTAAAGCTGCTTGCTGAACATAGGACATACAGCTTTAGTCAGACAAGCAGTAGTCAGACAAAACTGTTTTTGATTTTATCATTAGTTGCTTATTTAAACTCCCTAGTGTAAAAAACCTATCAAAATGTATTTAAAATGCATTTATTTCAAGCTATATACTACAAATCCATTTACTGACATATTGCTTGAGAATTACTGATATAATTAAAATTCAACTTTATTTGGAGTATTTCTTAATTGGAAATTGTACATTTCTTAATAGATATTTAAAGTGTAGAGATATTTAAAGTGTAAACTTAGATATTTAAAGTGTGCATAAAGTATACTTGCAATAGTTCCACTTTAGCACAATCAAATATCTTTAAGGCCCTTGCACACCGAAATTCATGTACGAAATTTTCGCACGTTAAAAAAATAAATATGACCTCACGTTATGTCAATTACGCTTGCACACTGCCTCCGAAACTTTTGTCCGTCATAAAAAAAAAAAAATCAGATCGGGTTTGATTTGCTGTGTTTTTTGCATCCGTAGTAAGCAGTTTGAATGGTGTTTTGCCCACCGAAATTCGTGTCCGAAATTGTCCCCGTATTTTGCATCCGTAGTAAGCAGTTTGAATGGTGTTTTGCCCACCGAAATTCGTGTCCGAAATTGTCCCCGTATTTTGCATCCGTAGTAAGCAGTTTGAATGGTGTTTTGCACACCGAAATTCGTATCCGAAATTTTCGCACGTAAAAAAAATAAATACGACCTCACGTTATGTCAATTACGTGTCTTGCACACTGACTCCGAAACTTTTGTCCATCATAAAAAAAAAATCAGATCGGGTTTGATTTTCTGTGTTTTTTGCATCCGTGGTAAGCAGTTCGAATGGTGTTTTGACAATTCAGAGCCACCGAATCACGAATACGAAAAAACACATGAGATAATTTCGGACTCAGTGTGCAAGGGCCTTTAGTTGAACTTCTGCACTATTTTTGGATAAGTGCATTAAGTAAATAATTAGTTGGTCCAATTTAGCAGACTTTTAGTATACCAAAAGTATAATTGCAGGGTATTTAAATTAAGTACATAAATATGTAAAAGTATTTGTAGCATAAAGTAAATGTAGCCTATTTCAAATACGGTTTAGTATATTTATTTTTCACAAGGGCCAACATAATCTCATTACAAACATAAAACGTTAAATGTTAATAACTCAGCAAAAAGAATGTCCCTTTTTCAGGATACTGTATTTTAAAGACAATGTAAAAACCAAATAAGCTAAACAGATTTTTATTGGAAAGAGTTTAAACCATGTTATTCATACTTGGTCAATGAACCATAAACAATTATATGAAACAGTCCTTAAAGCACTAACAGTTTACAGGTGGTAGACAAGGTCACAGTTACAATAACTTAGGACACTAATAGCCGCGTTTCCACTGCCGGGCCAGGGCCGGGCCTTGTGCCAGGGCCAGTCGCGTTTCCACTGTCACTTCCGGGGCTTGATCGGGGCTTCCTCAGGGCCAACGGCCAGGATTTCTGGCCCGTCGAATACCTTGGGCCAGAGGGGGCCAGCTCGGGCTAGAGGCGTGCTCAAGGTAAAAGGCGGAGTTTATCGGTGTTATGGAACGTTATGATCTGAAGCAAGATGCACATAGGGGTGTCCATGTTTCACCGATTAACCGTTTAAAATTGCATAACATTTTAATTTGAACTGTAGGCCTATGCCAAATGCTGCGCAAAAAAATATAGGCTATATATAGGCTAGGCTACATATCGACGAATTTTCAGATATTTGTTTGATTTTTTGCCCCTTAAACATTTAAAATATTTGACAAATGAATATGAAAAAAATATATATTTTACTGGTTTTCTGAGGCCAAATTAGAACCTGGAAATGATATTTTCCCTGCAGTGCTGAATGAAAGAGCCGTAAGCACAGCCTACAGAAAGGGGATTATAGGTGATTTATAGGCTATAATAAATGTGTCTGCTAATAAAATAATATAAAATAACGAGGCATTAATTGTTTATTAATAAACTATTGTTTTCTAAATGATTTTCGGCTAAAAACATCTGCATCTCCGGATGCACAGAGAGAAATTAATTAGCTACACAATTACATAGTCAGAAAGATATTGGCTTTCGATTCGAATTTGTTCGTTTTAAATTGGACATTTAATCTACAAGACTAAAGCTTTAAATGTCCAATTTAAAACGAACAAATTCGAATGCGGTGGCTGTTTCAGGTCTTGCGCTTCAGTTCACGGAGATCATGAAGCGCGCCTTGATTAATTGTTAAAGCACAACGTTTTCTTGTTATTGTGAGTTTACGCAAATAAATGTATTTGCGAATAATGTATTATTATTTTCTGTATGACCAGAAATGAAAGAGTATTTTAAGTTGTTTCCACTGAAAGAAATGCAATGAAACTGCAAGTGTTCACATGGGCGTCTCGCAGCCATCAGTGCGTGCTCCACACACACTGGATATGCGCTGATATGCGTCAAAAATATTGTGTTTATTTGTGCTCTGTTCCTTTTTTGGATAAAGGCGTCTTCTACATATGCAGCCTAATAAAATGTTACAATAATGATGATGATGGTTATTATTATTATTATTATTTGCAGACACGGAGTTTTTGTGAAATGGACGTTTTGCTTATTTTCAATTGGCAATTTCAGTTTGAAGGGTGATTGAAATGCGGCTTTAACTGCTCCGTACTTGCTGCGTTTTATTTCTATAAATTAATTTCGTTTCAAATGGGGTCCAATCAGTTATTAAAGGTGTTAAAAAATTAACTCTGTATCTCGAGGTTGCGGCGTTTGTTATTTGTTAACAGGCGGCGTTTGTTAACAGGCTGCGGCGGTTCCGCAGCCTGTTATATCGCGCAAAAAAATCGCTGCTTGAAATGGAGAATCGCCTGTACTGGTCTCGTGACACTATTGCAGCCACTACGGCAGGTGAGTTAATACACATGCTATCTTAATTTAAAAAATAAATTAATTCATAATACCTGCTGAAATGGGTTGGGTTTTATGACGTTTGATCCAGAAAGGCGTGTTAGGGGTGGGGTCTGGGGCAGCGCTGTGGGGCTACTGGCCCGGCAGTGGAAACGCAAGCCCGGTGCTTGAGGCCCGAGGCCACTAGCTCGGCTCGGCTCGCTGTTAGCTCTGGCCCAGCCCTAGCCCGGCAGTGGAAACGCGGCTAATGAGACCTTACTCTGGAAAACACCAGAAGAACGATGCCAAGGGTCCCTGATCACCTGTGTGTCCATTCTGTCCAAGAAGGACAGCTGCTCATTCTTGTGTGCCAAACTATGTGTAACCATATGACCCACCCCCATATTATTGGAAAAACTACCTTGCAGGTGAGCAGATGATAACAATTAAAATTTTGAATGTACTAGATCCCCAAAGATCTATTTCATTCTAGACCTCTTTCCTTCATGTTGCTGTTTAGACGCTGTGAAGCATGTTCAAAACATGAGTTTATTCAGATTACAGTCAACAGTAATTCCCGAGGCCTCTTCTGAGGTTGAATTTTGGTTCTTCACAGATCCCAAATTCCAAATTAAAAGCATGGTTAGGTTTAGAGTGTGGTTAGGCTTAGGAAAATGCACTGCTGGAAGATGAACAGAAATTGGTCAGTTGAAACTTATCATCAAGGTAGAAAACAGCACACTCGTAACTATGAATCCCTTTGGTACTAATATCCCAATAAATCCAAGTATATTTGGGAATCTAGACACTTTTTAAATGTATAATTATAAAGCTACAACTGTATGTCAGAAGACAAACTTTTAATAAAGACACTTACGGTCTATTCATATAAGCATTGATTAGAAAGTCTTTGCTGCACATCACAAAAGTAACTATTTTCCTTCAACGCCCTAAAAAGAGTTAAATATGTTTTGACCGAGTATGCTTATGATACAATAGTTTTTTAAATTATAGGATTAACTGATCAACAAAGCAGCCTGTGCAGCCGAAGTCCAGCACTGACATATAAGACATGTTCACTAAAAGACAACTTGCAACTAATGCACAGTCTGAGAACTCGTTTGTAATGGAATTATTATTATTGGTTCCCAACAGCAGCAGCAAAACATCAAGGAGTTTTCCAATTAAAGGGGAAAGGAAACGACAAAAACAGGCAGAATGCTGGAAAGATCCGGTTCAGCTAAACACAGACTCTGTCAGTGTATTTTTTTCCTCTAGCTTTCACACTTATTTATACTCAAATGCATGTTCAAGACTTTCGAGGGAAGCCCTCAATGCCCTGGACGACTGGTGTAATGACAGTGTGGTTAGAGACCATTCCAACATCACCAAACCACTTCAGCAATAAAGCCAGAAAATTGTGCTATTCAAAACACAATAAATGATATAATAAATGCATGTAAAATTTAAGAATTAAAATAAATTTAAAGATAATTATTGCAATAATTTATAACAAGATATTAAACCCAGGCCACAGACTCAACATCATACTGTGGGCCTGAAAAAGTGGCTAATAAACTGCTTTATCGGGTATAATGTTGAGGTGATTGGGGGGCTGCTACTCATATCTCCTTATTCAGATTTAGAAACACTTCCTGCTGGAACTTAAGGGATTATTGCAAAGTTCAAGTCTAGCTGGCAACAGTAAAATCCGATTATTAACAATGAACAGACTGCACAGACTGGTCACCTTACATTTTAGCAATTACATAAACCTGAAAATCTACAGGAAACCAAGAGCATGATCTATCAGACATCCACAAGAACACAAAAAAGCTATATAAGGTTATGAGTGCTAACATACGCAAACATTTTGTCTTTGTTGCATGTAGACTATGTAAAGCCAATGAACCAGATAGACATGTCAAGAAATAGCCAATGCATTACATGACTAGAAGAGATGCTTTGTTTTGCTCTTAAAAGGCCAACAAAAACACTTAAGCTTTCTATACCATCCACCATGGCATGCAATGGAAAATCACAATTGAAAATCAGCCTCTATATGTTCATTCTTACAAAAACATTCCTCATTTTGAATCTTGGCAACCAAGCCTTTTGGGAGCCACATCAATTGTGCCCAAACTCAATGTCATAGAGAGTAGCCTGGAGTGAGGTGGGGCTCAGCTCTTCCCAGGGGACCCCAGCCAGCCGAATATTGGGTGAATACAAAAATAACTGATTTGACGGGTGATGAATGAGACTAATGAACCTGTGGATCATCCAATTATGGGCTTTTTAGTCCACAAAGGCCATGAAATGCTACCAAGAGGAAATGTAGAGGAAATGCGGGTGCTATTCGAGAAATCAATTGAAAGACATCTAAAAAAATAAACAATATTTCCTCTAGTTCTTTTAAATTAATACATTTACATGAAAATGGAAAGCTTTTTACCTTATTTGCTTTTATTAGTTTGGCATAAACATTTTATATTCACATTTTATTGAAAGAAATATAAATGTATTTTCAATTTATAAAAATCAATTTAGTTTGTCTTTTCAAATATGTTTTATTTTTAATCTAAAGAAACACAATATGCTTATTTACTGTTGATCTGGTTGTCATACAAGTTTCAAAAATGCATGTTCATCCAAAACATCCCATATGTTTGAGGCATTGCAGTTTTTCACTCTTTTTTTTTTTTTTTTTTCTCGGAAATAATAGCATATTCTAAATTCAAATGGTAGGGTTTCTCAACCAGTGATTAGCACCTCGGTTGTAACTATAGAAAAGAAATGTTTGAAGCAAAATATTTGAGTCAAACACAGGTTGATTACGGCCAAACATTATTTCATCTTGTTCTTGCAGCATGCAATTTTTTTTCTCTTTGCCATGAAGCAAGGCTAAACCGTTCCATTCCTTAATCTGAGGGTCATATTTAGGTGACCACGATTATAGCCCTTACGATTCCATATAAATAGCTGATTTAAGCGAGAGGATCTCACTTTGGCCACAAATTTCCCCTTTATTTGGTGAAGCTTCCGTCATGCTTCTCGCTGAGCCGCCGCACAACCTTGCTGAATGGACAGTTTCAGTTGTGCTCTCTGGTAGTAACCACACTATAAGAGGGTGTGTAGTTTGGCATGAGCTATTTCCAACACACAAGACTGTAAACGCTCAGTGAACTCCAGCAAAAACCAAAAACATTTCTCTCGAACATCAGAAAATAGAATGTGATACATTTCTTCTGTTGTGAACGTTTTCTTGTGAATATGAGAAACAAGATTTTGAAGCATACCGTGGCAAAGCAGACATTTTTGATGTGGTTTCTTTGGTTTCACCTTCCTGGAGCCTGTTGCCTCCCTGCTGATTTACACCATCCAGGTTTCTCTCTCTGCCAACCAGCTAATTGTTTCAGGCACCTGATGATCGTCTATCAAGGCAAAAACAGAATAATGGAGAAAGTTAGTCTCTATGTATATGGTATTTATATAGACAGACTGTAAAGACCATTAAGGAAAGGTTTAGATCCTCGTGCAAATAAATAATATGCATCTATATTACTGGCTCATGCCAGTCTGACAATTCATTATAAAATGCTCAATGTTTTACTAAAAAACAGGGCTTACACAAGTCACATTCTGTGTACAGTTCTCATGTTTATTTGGATACAGGGCAAATAATATACAGCAGAGAGAAAATAACATACTGCAGTACATTAACCCACACAGTAATATAATTACACAAATGTATAACTCTGCTTGGTAACTCCCAGTGGAGAAATTACCGCAACATAATATACGGCAAGGTAAATATTAGGAATTTAAATCTCACAAATGTCTTCAGGACAGCATGTAATATGCTGAAAGCACATTTACTGTAGCCATATACCTCCATCTCAGTCTTATTGAACACAATTGCTTGGACCAGTGCCACTTGCATCAGTATGGCAAATGGTTGTGCTGCCTGCTGTAAAATAAGGGCCCATAGACCTTATTCAGAGCAGCGCCATGACAGGTATGAAAGCGAGGCTGTGAGGGATAGACTTACCGTGTTTCCAATGGCATCCGCTGTAAAAAGCTGAATAAAGCTCCTAGATTACTTACAATTTTACACAACTTACATTGTCGGGAGTTTTTTGTCAACTGAAATTTCTTGAAAAGATATTTTTCCAGTGTTTCATGAGCAGAACAATCCGAAAACATATTAAATAACAATACAGCCCATTGAAGAGATGCATGTCTATCCCTCACCAGCCTCGCTTTCATTCTCACTAAAAATCAAAGATGGCGCTGCCGTGAATAAGGCGTATTAGACCCCTGGCCCAGACTTTTACAAGTTTCCTTGCTGTCCTAACTTTTAAATGTGTAAATATCTCAAAAAATGTCATCAAAATTAAAACTTAAAAAGCTAATTTGTTGTAGGTTGATTCAACAGTAACTTCATATTAAATGCCTATTGTCTTTGTGCACATTTATTACAATCCTCAAATGTCAAGTATAGGCTACTATATAGGCTACTATCAAAATGTCAAAAGGAATTCAGAAGGCACGTTATGAGGATTTTGCCAGAAAGTGTCTCAAATATTATTCTAGAGTGGAAATATTTGTGAATGGTGGCAGAGAGGACACTGGTTTCTCTGGGTGGGTTTTATTTGATCCCTGGGAGAATGTGGCAGGTCTGCGATGTGCTTTATTCCAAAATGGAGAAAAGCTATAGCTTATCTGGGAACGCCTGGCATTTCCTCTGGTCTGGGCTCCATCAGGAACTTTTCTACAGACAGGATGACTTTCACAAATAGCTTGCACTGGCAGATGTAAAAAAGAGTGAGAAAGCTGCGTTCAATTTTCCTAACAAGAACTTGAGGAACAACAAGTACTGACTTCCTGGTCAGGAAGACTGCTAAAAAAAAAACTGTGAATTCAAATGTGTTCACATTAAATAATTAAACGAATGTCGTTTGAACTTGCTTGAGTACTTTCATCAACACAATAAGTTAAACAAACTCCAAATATTGTCGTAGAAATTAAACAAACACTGTATACACCCCCTGTATACTCACTCAGATAAGCTCCAAGGTCATTAGATATCAATGCAAAGCGGCAGTATAAGTGAAGGATTAAATACAGAAATTGTGACTGATTATAAACTACCCAGATCATCTTTAGCCAGCTGTTTATGTGTCATCTCAATCCTTCAGAGAGGAATCTCATGCTGTGGGGGGAAAATCTCAGTCCCTTAGAGGGAAACAGTAAATCTCAGGGCCTATAAAAATGTAAAGAAGCCTGGTAAACCTTCTCCTCCGTGACCTGCAGTTCCACCCATTGAAAGAATTTCACATTTTGTTTGCACCTGGTCTGTACTCTCTTCTTACAATCTGATGCCTGGGTCTGGTCAGGAGGGACTGTGGAAGGGTGTGTGAACCCTGGTTGGCAGACAATGGCATGAATGCATAAGCAGATAAGTTTCTATACCAAAAGACTCACCACGTGCCTTGTCTAAGAGCCTAACGTTTTTAATAGTCAGTACAAAAAAAGAAATGAGAAACCATCTCTGACAGGCAAATAGATATGTTTAATCTGAATTAAGACCACAAGCCACTTAACGTAGGTTACTATAAAACTGAACATGGCTTAACCATGTCTGTAAATTATAGGCATCACATTACCAATGATGTCTCGAAGCATTTGATATTTAAAGTTCTACCGAGTAGGTATATAATTTGTCATCTGTGTCCACAGGCGGCTGAGGGTTCATTTCCATATAAACAGACACCAGAAAGAAATAGTACACTCAAAACGAAAACTACATCATTCAAAACAATGAGAACAAGGACTGGTAAGGACCAACAAAACAAAAGTATCATGAAAGTAATTCATACAACTTGTGTGTCATATCAGAAGCAACACGATTGGAACAGACAAAGATTTAAGCCATTATTCACTGAAAAATTTACAGTAACTTGAAAAATCAGCAGCAAGGACGGATATGAAGATTTGGTAACACTTTAGAATAATCTTTCATCATTAATGGATAACAGCACAGGAACAAACGAGTAACGCAATATAAACATTTTGGGAACTACAATTAACTAACAAGAAACTCTGATTTACAAATTATTAAGTAACAGCACTCAGTTAGATGAGGTAGTTCACGATTAGCTAATCAGAAACTACTATTTTTGTTCATATGCTCTAGAGGACTACTAAGAGTACTATAATATAATTAATTCTAAAGTAAAGATCATGGTATCCAACTAGCAATAACTTAAGTATTACCAAATCCTTCAGAAGGTATTATTAATTATTTAGAGCAGCATTCTAACGTGAAAAGTATGATAACTCTCCAGTAGTAATGACTTTTGTTAGGATTTGGAAAAAATAATTCCTCCTGGCTGATTTGGCACTTGAACCATTACTAGTGGGTTACCATGATCTTAACTTTAGAATACTGATCCAAATAATTAGTAATTCCTAGAAGGATGTAGTAATACTTGTTTTGTAACCACCAAAAACCTTTTTTTTTAAACTCAAAAGCTTGAAAATTTTAGTCATTACGAGGGAGTAATTAGTAATTCCTTTAAAGGAGCTGAATGTAAGAAATGTATTTCAAATAATCATAAAATGTCCCTGATATGTCACAAGACATTAAGAAATCATGTTCATTTCAAATACTTATATCACTGACAACAATAGTCCAGCCAGAATATATTCATTTAAAAAGTGAAGTTGCAGCCCTCAACTGATGTTGATGCTGTCATGTTGTGTTTTGGTCTGATGCTCCACCCTCCACCTATCTACTAATCACGGAGTCAGTAGTGTTACAGCATCCGGGTTGCCAGCTCTTACCACAGAAGTGTCGGATAAAAAAAAGTTGGATCCTGCAGCCTATCTGGCAACCTTGAGTCAGGGGGGAGGGGAAGGGGATATACCACTCTACAGTAATTTGAAAGTGATTGCAGTACCAGTTTTGGCCACAATCGGCTTCTTTTTAGAAAAACGCACACAATGACAACAAAGGGGGCAATGATTTCAATTTTAATCAGTTCCTTAGAAAAAAAAAATATTGTATGCCTTCAGAAGATATTCAGAATCATTTGGACAACTTTTCTGTGGAAATTTTGTCTGTGTGGTTGACAAACTTGTTCATGGAAAGGATTAGCCAGGATATTCTTCAAAAATTAATCTCTGTGTCCCACAGAGGAAATAAATTAAGGTTTAAAACATCATGAGGGTGTATAAATGATGATGGCATTTTCATTTTTGGGGTGAACTATCCCTTTAACCCTCAAAATTTCAGTCAAAATATTGTTCTAATTGCTGCATAAGCCAGAAAAAAAGTGATTTGGCCCAGACAGTGTAATTCTCAAGGGTGGTCTTACCTGGTTTGCCGCATGGAGAACTTGTGCACTGAGGTTCACCTCAGGCTGGAGTTGGCACAGGAGAAATAGATTCGGCACGAGGCATACACCTCAAAGTAAAAGAAAGCTGCTCTTTATGCCGCTTGCCACGTGGCAGAAGAGCGGCTGCCATGTATTAAGAACCCAGCAAGTTTAAGAATGCAGGAACTCAGAGTCAGCCAGACTGCACTGCCCATGCCTGACAGCTTGACAAGTGTACGGCCAATCCTGTGGTTTGTGCTCCTCTGCCTCAGTTTAGAACTGACGAGCACAAGAACTGGGAACAAACACTGCTTACGAATGTCCAAATAACACAAAGTAAAATTATAGTGCAAGCACTATTGATTAACTTGATGGATATGGATTTTCTTTCAGGATCACTTTGAACAAAGCCAATAATAATATAATTCATAATATGCCACTATTTGTGGCAGGCCTGATGTCTTTAAAAAAAATAATTTAAAAATACTACCCAAACTAGCATTTTATCAGAAACATTGTTGTTTTAATGACACACTCACAGCATATGAGACTCATAATTTCTTCCCCCCAGAAATCCAACCAAAGTAATCCCTGGCAACAGATAAAATATCATAATGATTCAAAAAGACATTAATGAGACACAACAATGATTTACCGAAAAGACTTTTGGTATAACCTAAAACTGATTTAGTGTCATCCGAAACAGGAATGTCACATCCAGCAATAACATAAAAAGTAAACCAGTTAGCAGACAAAAACAAGCCATTCAACGCAATGTGGTTTTTCCGACCTTTATCTCATCTTAGTTGATATTAACTGACTAGTCGAATTCAGTTCAGAAAAATGTGCATGGCTGCATGCCATTCTTGATTCTTTTTGCAGACACATTTTTGCAGGTTTACTGCATCTCATTGATTAGCCATTGCCTTTAACAGAGGAAATTAGATTAGAGGACCTTCACTCTGGCCACACATCAGACCATTCATGGTACTGAGGTGGATGTAAGTAGATGACTTCACTCCCACAGAAGCCATTAAAGCAATGGTAATAAAGATACGGTATTTGCAGAGCCAGGTCTGCCTCATGATGACATTTTATGCTTCAAACTAAATGACTGCATGCTTTTATGAGTGAGGGCGAGTGTCCCGATGTAACACAATGCTCCAAGAACTGTGAGAGAGACTGCGCTCACTAATACAAGCAAAACAGTTCACGTGGACTCTTGGAGAAACTTGGAGGACCAAGTACTATAACCTGGCTGTGACTGAAGCCTTTGGATCAAGAGAATGAAAATTATTAGGGATTTCTAACGTCAAGGTGGAAATCAAGAGAATGAAAATTATTAGGGATTTCTAACGTCAAGGTGGAAATTAAGAGTTTCAGACAGATTACTGACTCAAATTTGTCATAGATTGGGCTACAAAAAATAAAGAGAAAGAACACTGTTGACATAGCAAGAGCTGGTTAGAATTTAAAATGACTTTACTGGAATCATTTGAAATGTCATACAACTTAATGTGAGAGTTTAGTTTAAACCATTTGCGAAGACACAAAAATGTGTAACATTATTAGATCTGTCAATTGATTGAAATGTTGATATGCAACTGAAATTGTGGTTTGTTTGTGTTTTGCAGTAAAAAAACGATCTATCATGCTTTTTTTACATTTTCAACTTTCTTTAGTGTGCAATGCTGCTGTTTGAGCATGAAAAATGTCGGCAAAGATACAAAACACAAAGTCCACTCCAAAGGGAGCTATCCTTTATATTGTTTCTAAACTTGTTTCTGACGATTGTTTCTGAGTTTTCTTCCTGAAATGTGCACGTCACAATATTAGTCATTTTATTAATTGCTGCCCAAGGCATACCCAAAAAAATGTTTGCAAGGCCAAAATGAATTGAAACCAGGAAAATGCTGTGGTAAAAGCATGGTTCGGTACGGCACGCTTTGGCGCTTTTCCACTGCATATTACGGTACGGCTCGGCTTGGTAGGGCTCACTTGTGGCACTTTTCCACTGCATGGTATGGTACAGTATTACGGCTCGCTTTAAATGGTACCACCTCTGTTGAGGTTCCAAGCGTACCGCACTGATACTAAAATGTGACATGAACACAATGCAGATCACTGATTGGTCAGAGTCAGACAGAATTGTCACTACCAGCATCTTTATACTCTTGGCTAGTAGGCTATATTGCGTGTGAGGATGTTGGAGGTGTAGATTCCCAGCCAGCAATGACATGTGGGGCCCAGATGGGTTAAGTCGGGGTTCTATGGTTACTGTGTGGGCATGGGCTTTGGCTGGGTGAAATCAGCGGGTCCCGTGTAGGTTTTGTAGTATGAGTCCCACATAGGAACCCCATATGAGCTAATTATATGGGCCCCATAAGGGACAGACATGGGCCAAGTGGGCATGGGTTTGAACTGAGAACACATATATGGGTCCTGCATATAATTTTTATGGGCTAAGTGGGCATGGGTTTGAACTGGGAACATATATATGGGTCCTGCATGGTACATTTATGGGCCAAGTGGGCATGGGTTTGAACTGGGAACACATATATGGGTCCTGCGTGGTACATTTATGGGCCAAGTGGGCATGGGTTTGAACTGGGAACACATATATGGGTCCTGCATATAATTTTTATGGGCCAAGTGGGCATGGGTTTGAACTGGGAACACATATATGGGTCCTGCATGGTACATTTCTGGGCCAAGTGGGCATGGGCTTGAACTGAGAACACATATATGGGTCCTGCATGGTTTATTTATGGGCCAAGTGGGCATGGGTTTGAACTGGGAACACATATATGGGTCCTGCGTGGTACATTTATGGGCCAAGTGGGCATGGGTTTGAACTGGGAACACATATATGGGTCCTGCATGGTACATTTATGGGCCAAGTGGGCATGGGTTTGAACTGAGAACACATATATGGGTCCTGCATGGTTTATTTATGGGCCAAGTGGGCATGGGTTTGAACTGGGAACACATATATGGGTCCTGCATGGTACATTTATGGGCCAAGTGGGCATGGGTTTGAACTGGGAACACATATATGGGTCCTGCATGGTACATTTATGGGCCAAGTGGGCATGGGTTTGAACTGGGAACACATATATGGGTCCTGCATATAATTTTTATGGGCCAAGTGGGCATGGGTTTGAACTGGGAACACATATATGGGTCCTGCATGGTACATTTATGGGCCAAGTGGGCATGGGCTTGAACTGGAAACACATATATGGGTCCTGCATATAATTTTTATGGGCCAAGTGGGAATGGGTTTGAACTGGGAACACATATATGGGTCCTGCATGGTACACTTATGGGCCAAGTGGGCATGGGCTTGAACTGGGAACACATATATGGGTCCTGCATGGTTTATTTATGGGCCAAGTGGGCATGGGTTTGAACTGGGAACATATATATGGGTCCTGCATATAATTTTTATGGGCCAAGTGGGAATGGGTTTGAACTGGGAACACATATATGGGTCCTGCATGGTACATTTATGGGCTAAGTGGGCATGGGTTTGAACTGGGAACATATATATGGGTCCTGCATGGTACATTTATGGGCCAAGTGGGCATGGGTTTGAACTGGGAACACATATATGGGTCCTGCGTGGTACATTTATGGGCCAAGTGGGCATGGGTTTGAACTGGGAACACATATATGGGTCCTGCATATAATTTTTATGGGCCAAGTGGGCATGGGTTTGAACTGGGAACACATATATGGGTCCTGCATATAATTTTTATGGCCAAGTGGGCATGGGTTTGAACTGGGAACACATATATGGGTCCTGCATGGTACATTTATGGGCCAAGTGGGCATGGGCTTGAACTGGGAACACATATATGGGTCCTGCATGGTTTATTTATGGGCCAAGTAGTCATGGGTTTGAACTGGGAACACATATATGGGTTCTGCATGGTACATTTATGGACCAAGTGGGCATGGGTTTGAACTGGGAACACATATTTGGGTCCTGTATATAATTTTTATGGGCCAGGTGTCCATGGGTTTGAACTGGAAACACATATATGGGTCCTGCATATAATTTTTATGGGTTAAGTGCCCATGGGTTTTAACTGGGAACACATATATGGGTCCTGCATAGTACATTTATGGACCAAGTGGGCATGGTTTTGATCTGGGAACACATATGGGTCCTGCATGGTACATTCATGGGCCAAGAGGGCATGGTTTTGATCTGGGAACACATATATTGGTGTGGCAGAGGCGAAAAGTAACTATTTAGGTGTGTTGATAACTTACTGTACAAATTTTAGTAACTCTACATGTAGGCTAATCAAGCATGTTGAGAGTGAGTCACAGTAGTCATCAAAGAACAAACATATAGATCGTATATATAGTGTATATACTGTAGGCCTATATATATATATATATATAGAAAATTAGGGAAAAAACACATTTGTATCTTATCAATTCAATCATTAATGATTTGATCGATTGTTGTGGTTTTAACTTTTAAGGAAAACACATCCAGCCCTAATCTGGAGAAGTGACAGTGACATCAGTGTTTAAAAGTAACTTGTTCTAGCTGATTAGTTTTTTTTTTTTTTTTTTTTTTTTTTTTACAAATTGTAATTTTACTTGAGCGGTTCTCTAACACCAGTACTTTTACTTGTAATAGAGTAATAGCAATGCAGCAGTACTTGCACTTGAGTACAGATTTTCAGTATATTTCCCACCTGCCTGTTATGCACACAATACATAATTAGGCTGATTTATATGAAGCCAGCGAAGCAGTTAACGTTTGTTAATTCTCTAACATATTTAATTGTTAATTCTCTAACAATTTAACTGTATTTAATTGTTATTTAGTCAGGCAGTTCTTAGGACATCTATAAGGGGCCTGTAAGCAAAGGCCTTGATTCGCGCTCAAACGTTAACGGGCCATTCGGAAAGCAACGCTGCTAGCTGTCATTTCGAGGAGAAGAACTTCACATCAGACATTCACAAGGTAAGTTTAAATATTATGTTGCCAGAAAAATAACACTGCAGGTGTACAGTAGTCTGTAATTTTTTGTTTTGTGTTGTAACTGTTTAATCTGATGTAGAATCTAACCAAAAGGAAAAACAGCTGGAGAGGTTGGACAATAATTCATAAGTTATCACGATATACTTTTAATAACGGTGAAATGAGTTTTAAACACATTTCCGATATTTCGATGAGTAGCTGCGTTTCACAGACTGGCGTTCATTCATCCGAGCAGAAAGAGCTGCAACACATTTAATACGTTTAAATGCAGCCAATAACCCGTTCAAAACAGGAATATTATCAATAACCCGGTCGTGCACGGCCATGGCTACGTGTTTGATGACATACACCACAGACAGGAGCCCCGCAGCAGTTGTCTGTGCTCAGCGTGGACATGTATATTGAGAACAGGTTTTACTCCAGGGCTTGAGTCTGCTGCGCCATGAACGCCAGTCTGTGAAATCAAATGCTGTAATCATACTGTAATGTTTATGCTGAGCACAGCTAAATGGAGTCTCCTCCCTGACCTGCTCTTAGTTGTAGTAATAAAGATTTCTTTTTTTTGGTGGTCCAGCGTTAGTGGCATGGGAGTACGTCCCCGGGTTGCATATGCATCCAGGACGTTTTTATGTTTTGAACAGTTGTGATTGTATGCATCCGTGCAATTGGATCCGCATGTCATTGTACACGATCCGATGTTTACGTGTTTAATAAACCACGATGCGGTCTGTGTCATCAAGCAACAAAAGAAAGAGATTAAAATTCACTGCTCGTTAATAGCTTTAATAAGGATTCATTAATTAATTCATACAAATACGTCTGCTGCTTGAAAGAATAAAGAGTGATGTATGCAAGTAGTTGTAAAGAACGCATGTATCATTCATTGTAAAGAAGGGGCTACATAAGGTCTAATTATGGGTTTGTAAATTTGAGAGAAATTCTAAATTAATGCATTATTGAACTAAACCCATTATATTTTAGTCATTTGAACTGTTATAGTTTTATTCTAGCTTTAGTCGATGACGTACAATAAGATTTTAGTCGCCTAAATCTAGATACTAATGCTAATACACTAATTAATACTAATTTCTCCTCCATGTTGTGGAAAGATGCAGATATTCGCAGGTGTGCCAATGTGCACAGGAGGTGTGTGGACCATTGAGGTGCGATCACTTGCAATCAAAGATCAAAATTAAATGAAAGGGTTTGTTTAAAGTGTGTGATTCATTTAATGGAAAGCTCATTCACTTCTAGTTGTCTTCATCCTCTATTCTGCAATGTTCCGGTCTCCCGTGGTGTGTGTGTGTGGCAAGCTGTACCGCGAGGAACGTGCAAAAAATAAAATAAATAAAGAAGTGTCGACGCAAAAAATATGGCGTTCAACATTATCATTGACGCGCCGCTACAGCAGTTTATATATATATATATTTTATATCACGTTTTAATGGTAGTGTTGTGTTTTTAATTTGCTGCAGTGTTACCAGTATTTCTTTCTCTTAGGATAGAGAGGACTCTTAGGAATCAGCAGCCCTCGTGTGTCCCAGAGGGGAAGCCACAGCCCTCAAATTTCCAGGTGGCGAAGCAGGTCTTAGAGGAGCAGGTCAAATGGATCCTGCTGGGGAAGCAGCGCCCATGGTTCCAAGTATTTATGTGAGTTTTTTTTTTTTTTTTCTCCCACGTTTAGAGGTATTGAAATGTTCTTTAACGTCAAAGTTTCTGCTTCCAAATTGAAAATTTGGTAACCAGGGTCAGCCCACCAAGACAGAGTCTGACCCCGAGAAATCCCTGTGGGTCCCCCAGAAGTGGCCTCAGCGTGAGTCTGACGGCATCCCCACCCAGTCTCCTGGCCACAGTTTTCCTGTGTTTTCTTTCTTTGACAAAATCCTTCCCATGCTTAATGAATCACTAAACTTTGCAGAGTTCAAGTCCCATGCCAGGTTGCTTCAAAACTTTGTAAATGTATAACAAATCAACCATGTCTGCTACAACATTTTTCACCTAAATGCAGACAGCCCATTCTCACCCCCAAGGCGTCACTTAACTGACGCCTTGGGAAGCATTTGGACATGCTTCAATATCTGACGCTTTAGGTGCCCTTTAGCGTCAGTTAGATGACGCCCTAGGATCGCGTGTACCCTACCCCACCCCACACCTAAACCTAACCGCGTCCTCTAACTGACGCTTTCCTTTAGCTTCAGTTAGATGACGCCCTAGGATCGCGTGTACCCTACCCCCACCCCACACCTAAACCTAATCGCGTCCTCTAACTGACGCTTTCCTTTAGCGTCAGTTAGATGACGCCGTAGGATCGCGTCATGTAAGTGACGCTAAAGGGCGCCTAAAACGTCAAATATTGAAGCATGGTCAAAGGTGACGCCTTGGGGTGAGAATGCGTTGATGCAGAGGTGGAAAGTAACTAATTAAAGAAACTAAAATTAACTAATACTTACTAATACTAGAAAGTAACTAGTACTTTCGTTACAGTACTTCACTAGATGTAAAAAAAAAAAAATCTACTTTCTTGAGTATAATTAAAATTTGGTACTTTTACTCTTACGTGAGTAGAATAAAAATAAAGTATTCAACATCGCTACATTTGTTTTTCACCAAAAGTACAAAGTACTTTGGAAGCACTTTGACAAAAGTACCAAAGAAGCAACAGGGCATTTGACAGACACTTTTCAAAACGACTGTGGTGGAGCACTGCGCTTCAGCCAATAACAGACAGATCTGAAGCACTTCAGCCAATAACGGACAGGTCTGACTTGGGTGCAAAACCAATCAAAACTTTCAGTTCGGCTGGGGGGGCAGGGCGCTCAAACCGTGCTTTGACATTCAATCATTGCGCTTGTGTTTTGAATCAGTACCGCTAACGTGAATGTAAGTGAGTTTTGCGAATATTCAAATATAATTAGAATTATTAGCAACACCTTAAATATGTAATCCCATTGATAATACCAGAGCAGTTAAAGTAAATTAAAAAAAAAAAAACTCGGCTCATAACATGGACGCAGTTATTTCACTGACGGAGAAAGAACAATGTAAGTGTCTAAAACGCATGTATGGCTCAATTAAATGGTAAAGCTTGCCCTCTTTAACAATACAATTAAAGTACAGTAAATGTATGAAGCAAATGTTGTACAAAGCTGAAAAACCTCAACAACAGTGAAATAAGGTTGCATGATTTATCTGTCAATCAGAGGCATGTAAAAGGGTAGTTCGTTACAATAGCAACAATGGCATCCCAGAACAAAAAAAAAAAAAAAACATGTTGGTTTGAACATCAGTTCACTGCTGCTTTGACTAATCTTAAATCAGCACTAATCTTACACATTCTACATTGATTAAAAAAGAAAATCAAATGTTTTTTAATCGTACTATTATTTTACACAGAAATCAATTATTTATAATTCAGATGAAAATAATGTTACATTGTTAAATAATAATATTAATTAAAATTAAGGAAAACAAAAATATTGATCTGAAATATTGCAAAATAATTTTAATTGAATTCAGGTACAATTACCAAACATATCACAAGGTTTTATTAGTTTAATTAATAAACTAATTATATAAAACTATTGTCAGTGCATTACAAATAAACTGGTTTTATGCCTTTATTAATAAAACTTATTTAAAAAATACAATGCCTTATGTCTTTTTGTTTTGTTTTTCCCTCCATTGTACAGAACCGTAATGTATGAACCACACCGTGACTTCTGTGTACCGTTACACCCCTAATACCAAGGGGTCGCCTTTGGAGAATTCATGAATTTTGATATATTCATGGAAAATTGTTTCTAATGTCACTCAAATCTGGTGTGCATTTGAGGCTACTGTATATTTCAACATGTAATGGAAAAAGTGTTATAGGTATATAAAACTCTATAAAACTCCATGTTAAATGTCACTCTAGAGCAAACATTTTAGCTTACCACATGTGTAAATGTGTTTTTCTTGACTGAATGATTTGAAGACATACAAGTTGGAGCAAAAAAGAACCTTGCTAAATTGACTTATGCTCTTTTGTTTTTAGGTGCACTGAAGAGTAATGCAATTACTCAAAAGTGTGAACCGCAAGCAAGTGGAAATGGCACTGGGGAAGTGGCGCATGGACCGTGGAGGGGAGAGGGCTGCAAGAGCCCAAAGATAAAAGGGAGCATCCACCACGCCCTGAGTGTATTTTGTATTTAAAGAGTAGTTCATTTTTGAAAAAAAAACAAAAAAACTTTTGCTGATAATTTACTCACCCCCATGTCATCCAAGATGCATGTCATTCTTTCTTCAGTCGAAAAGAAATTAAGGTTTTTGATGGGGGAAAAAACAACCTTTAAGGTTTTTTAAAAAAAAAATAAAAATAACAAAGTTGAAGTTTTATAAGCAGAAATGCTCGCCTTGCTCTGTTCTGTGATGCGCGTTCGTGACTCTCCTGTTCGAACTCGTTCATCAAAAAGGAACAAATCTTTTTCTAAGTTACATGTATTTCGTTTGTTTAATGAACCAAATTACTTGAAAATAGATTTGTTCATTTGCATTTTGATGAACGACTTCGAACAGGAGAGCCACGAACGCGCATCACAGAACAGACCAAGGTGAGCATTTGTGCTTATACTTGTGCTTTTTTTTTTTTTTTTAATTTTAAATGAGCGTTCGTTTCACTAGATAAGACCCTTATTCATCGCCTGGTGTCGTTTAAAGCCCTTTGAAGCTGCACTGAAACTGTCTTTTGGACCTTGAACCGTTTGGTTCTCATTGAAGTTCATTATATGGAGAAAAAATCTAAATTCCTAAATCAAATAACATCAAAATCAAATATCATCAAAAAAACTAAATTTCTTTTCACCTGAAGAAAGAAAGACATGGACATCTTGGATGACATAGGGGCGAATAAATTATCAGCATTTTTTTTTTCCAGTGAGCTACTGTTGTGACATTTAAATTGTTTTAGTTGTTCAATTAAACAATATATTTCTTGCAGTTCAAAGCGTCAAGTGTCTTGTATTTATCTTGGACTTATGTTCATTCTTCGATTTTAGTTTAGATTGTTTAGCTTAGATTGTTTCCTTAAAATATTTGGCATGGTTGGGCTTAGATAGGCTTTGCATGAAATGCCCAGTTAGGACCCACATTCAGGTGCATTCACAGTTGAATCCTGGTGCAAGCCCACTTTAAACCCCTTTAGGTAGGTGGGCCCCAAATGGGTCTGTCATGAATTGCCCGGTTAAGATCCCACATAACACCCTTATAGAACCCATTTAAAGCCCATCTGGGCATCCACGGCTGGATCCTGGGTGCAAACCCACTTTAAACCCCTTTGGGTAGGTGGGGCCCCAATGGGTCTGGCTTGAATTTCCCACTTAGGACCCACATAAGACTCTTACAGAGCCCATTTAAAGCCCATCTGGGTAACCATAGTTGGATCCCGGGTGCAAGCCCACTTAAGGCCCATTTGGCCAGGTGGGGCCCAAATGGGTCTGACATGAATTGCCCAATTAAGACCCACGCAGTACCCGTACTGGTCCCAATTTTAGTAAGTCTGGGCTTCCACAGCTTGCCCCAATGTGGATCCCGGGTGCAAGCCCATAATGGGGCCCACATTTGCCGCCCATCAAGCCCTTATATGGGCCCCACATGTCATTGCTGGCTGGGTTTATAGCCTTTTCTCACTCCACTTGATAAAATTAAACTCATCAAATTTGATGGCAGATCCAGAAAGTTTCAAACGACAATCACCAGTGATAACTAGAGATTCACTCGCTGTAAAATGCAGAAGACTTCATTCAGACTTCATAGTGGCTACAGAAAAGTCAAGTCAAGTCACATTTATTTATATAGCGCTTTTCACAATACAGATTGTATCAAAGGCAAAGCAGCTTCACACTGATAACATGAAAGTAGCACAACACAGATCAACAACATTGCTAAACACTAAATAATCCCAACTGAGCAAGCTCAAAGCAAGCCAAAAGCAAGGCGACAGTGGCAAGGCACCAAACTCCATCAGATTGGATGGAGAAAAAACCTTGGGAGAACCCAGGCTCAGTCGGGGGCCAGTTCTCCTCTGGCTTACATTCATATTGTTTAAATATAAATATTAAATATAAATATTGTTTATGAATCAAACGGCGCCATAACATATCGACGCCTGCGAGACGACTCAACGCCAAAAAAAGAGACTGCAACCGGACCCATGCGAAAACAAGGATAAATATCAGAAGGACATTACATGTAGTCACACAATGCTTGCTTAAGTTGTTAACATTAACAATTTGAGAACAAAGTATAATTTGCACGGTTTTGTGCGATATGACAACTTAAAAACGATTGTTAGATTTAATCAGCACGATTTACTGTGGATGTTTCTTACTAGTTCAGATGACATTTTCCAGTGAAAATTTTTATGTTGGGAATACTTCCAAAAAGAATAATCTGTGATTCTGAGAGCCAGTATCCACACCGGTGCAGTGACTGACAGCCGCATAGTCTCCTCAAACATTGTGTTCATTCATACGCGTTGTGCCGTGTCGAGGCACAACTCACGTAAAGTTAATAACTCCGCGAATGATTGCAATTGCAGATTTCGAACAGAAATGGCAACAAAGAGGAAAAATGCCGGACTGCAGCTTCAACAAAGACTTATGGGAAAAATATTTCCGGAACCAAGGTCACTGAAAAATGGGTGGGGCACTTTTACCAAAAATGAAAAGACAGGGTGAATAAATAGTCTACTTTGTGTGCAAGATGACATATTGTCACAAATAATCACATCTATGCTGTTACAAGTTCATAAAATCTGTCCGGATGTGACCTCCAAGTCATTTTTAGAGCATCACAGTCATCAGAAAGTAATGGTTGGGTCCTCAGCGGGTGCTTCAGCTGAGGGCCCCAGGAGACAGACGCCACTGTGGCTTTCCCCCACACTCCTCTCTGCCAGACTGGCCCTTAGCAGCAGCACCCAATCCAAAATAGCATAACAAACCACCCACAAATACTGAGTGAGGGAGAGCTGCACCGCACTGACAGATGTTCCTCAACGCAGCTTCTAAAGGCCTGTTCCTAGTTCAGTGTGTGTGGTTACCCAGCCCAGTAGGGCCTCTGCCTGTTTACTAAAGAAATGTGATGGATAATTCAAGATTTAAGCGATTTCTTTGGTGTTTCGTTACTCTTTGATGCTTTCAATTAAGACATCTTTAAGCTCGGCTTGCCCCATATCTCAAGTCTTTAAAATATCTCTTTAAACATTTTCCCTCAAAACCACAGCAACAATTCAAAGACAGGAGGTTTTAACAGATTCGTCAATCGTCAGTGACAATGCGGTCCTGAGCCAATAGGATTTTCATAAAAGCAGCAGATGTTCTTTCAATTGACCGACAAAAAAACTAGGGTCGACACAGCGAGTCAGTCAGAAGTCCAGATGACCATGAATCCGCTCTATTACAACATGATCAGAGCCTGGAACTTCAAGAAGGTGAGGGTTATTTGCTCAGACATGAAACGAGTTAGTGATGTCAAAGACTTGATCTTGGGGGGCACTTCAAAGAGGAGAAGTATTGCTTTCTGAACTTCTTGTGGTGCTGGCATGCATGGGCTTAGAGCAAGGGCTCCTCTAGTTTAAATCAAAACCACAAAATGTCTTCTAACAGGTTAAGCTGTTTTTGAAGAGTAAGACAGAATACAAATAACTCTCAACAGGTGCATAACAGTAAATTTGCCGTTGTATTTTTGTAAACAGCCATGCTTTACTTAGTCAGAAAACTGAAATGATGATATTCTCTCATCAACACCAAAACAAAAAAATCCTGCATCTTTTCTACCCCAAAAAGAGTTCCAGACTGTGACTAAAAAATGACTAGAAAAAAAAAATGTGCAACAATAATTTAAAGTTGGGAAAGCTTTTTGCACATCCACATGAGATTTTTGTGCGAGGATTCATCTTGTAAGAAATAGCTCTTATGAAATAATAACTCTTTTGAAAAGTTAACTACTCCTGGCAAAGGTGTCATTACATTTTATTTAGCACTTTGAAACCTGTTTTAAAAATTTAACGGTTTCAGGCACCCAAAATGCTGTTGTCTTGTTAACGAACAGCCAAAACGCATACAAATTATTACGTTTTAGTTGAAAACGTTGTTGTTTGCCCCTAAGCGTACGTTTATACAACAACAATATACAAAAAATGTAAAAGTTTTTCCTTTGCCCTTTTTTTTTTGGTGTACAGACAGACAACAAATTTGTCAAAACGATCCCGTTCACACTGATCTGCAAAAACGATTGAAAACGCTGTATTATACTGTCAGGCCAGTAGTTGGCGATGTCACTTTGTAAAGTGCCTATAGACTGAACATATTATACACCCTGGCCATAATGCCATTGTCGTGTAAACGAACGACTAATATACGCATACAAAGTTTGACATATTTAGTTGAAAATGCTGTTGTGTAAACGGCCCCTAAAGTAAGAAGCTACTATGCAATGAACTGAAGAACTTCTGTACAACCATCTATACATCAAGTCATGTGGATAGGCTACTAACTGTTTTATTTTAGGAGTCAATGGCTTTTTTTATCTGGATCTCAGCCAAAAGAAAATTTAAACAAGCTGTGATCTGCCGGTCTGTCTGTGAAATCTGCACTTAGGGTGTTAGGCCCTGATCCATTTTGTGTTCTCTTTATCTTATTTTCACACTCCCTTCTGTCACTGTGACAATGAAAAACAGCAGTGGTAATGTGACATTCTTTTGGATATAATTACTGCTCCATTGCATGTGAACAGATATAGCCTATTCCCTAAATATTAGGTCAGGGAAAGCATGAAGAAAAACAGGTTCTTCCATTGGAAGCCTACATCTTGTCCAGAATAGAAATGCTTTTTAAAAACAGCCTTGGTCAAAGTACTCTTCCTGCTGTTGTTGGAGTGTGCCATCATACTTTAGGTGAACACATTTTTTTCCTCTTCACTTTTAATACTGAGGTTATGGTAGCACGTGCATTAGTCTAAAAACCCTGTCGCAATCAATCTTCCAGGAACCACTGGAAATAGTGAGTTAATAATTTAAGAAAAAACAGGCTGCAGTCTAGTCATATTCAAACTACAATGCAAAATCAGAGCAGTGTGAACCCAACAACATACCTGATTCCTGAAAAAGCTTGACCTTGACAACACAGATGGAACCCCTTCACCTTTGGATCATAATGGGCTTTATGCACAGCTGCACTACTTCCTGAACTTAAGCAAGCTCCTTGTTTCCTGTCTGCCATTATTGAACACATTGATTAATTCAGGTGTGCTTGACCTCAGTAGTCACGGCAACAATAATCAGACACACCTGAATTAATCAAGTTTGGCCAATAATGGCAGACAGGAAACAAGGAGCTGGCTTAAGTTCAGGAAGTAGTGCAGCTGTGCATAAAGCCAATTGTAAGTGGATTTCCGGCCCCTGATTTTGAAACAATATTTTGGTTTTACTAAATAAGCTGATCATCACTCTAATTCAATCTATAGAGTTTGATACAGATAAAAGGGTTAAAAAATATCACCCAATAAGAACAGCTCCCGAAAATGTGTCCTTCATGGTTGTAGAAGAAAATTACTTTGCCTTTTACTAGCAGAAATAGAAATGACACAAATGTAGGAGATAATGATAAATGCATACCCAGACTTTTACATGTTTGAGGTCCTTGATGGCTTTCTAGGTACCTGTTTTATGTCATGTTTAGGTCCTCTGACCCACTTCTGTGACTGGTGAGCATTATCTGAGACATCTATAGAGAACATCTATTTTGTTCTGTTTGACTTTTACAAATCAATACATCCGATAGGGCACTGGGTGCAAGTTACGCGGAAAAAGTTACAAGTTACCTTTTGAACTCTTTAACTTGAGTTAAACTAAACTTTAAAATGAGTAACGTTATGCATGCCTGAGGAGAATAACAAGGAAATTAACCATTCTTAACTAAGAGCTGGATTTAGCTATTTAGCCTAAGTTGTTTCCCATCAAACACAGTGTAATTTCCTTTGTATTATCACTGAATTATTTTTTAGGGAAAAAAAATAATGATATGATATATTTATATATCCCCAATTCGATAATATAAACTATTTATATAATTGGTATGGATCTAGATGGATATAGGGTATAATAATATAGATGTAAAATGCCTTCTGCATTTTACAGCAGGTGAATCTGTTGTCACTGGTGATTGTCGTATGAACCTTTCTGGATCTGCCATCAAATTGATATGTTTAATTATATCAAGTGCTGTGAGAAAAGGCTATAAATCTCCACCTCCAACACTCTCACGCAATATAGCCAACTAGCCGAGACTCCTTCTTTATGTGTACAGATGTGACGAAATGACGCAAAGACATGCTCGAATCTCCCGAGGAAATCCACCAGTACCACTAAAATTAAAAACATTATTACAAGCTTACCGCTTTGAATCGAGCTACGGCAAGCAGATAGTTTTGAACACTGACTGGTTATGTATTTTCTCAAATATGTATTTTGAATCATTTTTAACCCAAAAAGGCTGCAGACTGCAGCTTTAAATATGATTGTTTTTGAAATTAGTTGAAATAATCAGAACAGATAACTTTAAATTTATTTACTAAATACCTACTTTATTTTTTGTTAAAAATAAATTCCCTTTACAGAGAAAATTAAACTTTTTTTTTTTTTTTACTTCAGGAACCCAAATGCACTCCATATGTTTTAGATATGTGAATATCTAAATACCTAATATCCATTGTAGAAATTAAAATGCACTGGCATAATCCTTAAATCTTATAGCCGACAAGATCAAGGACAGATGTATGATGCCAAGGTTGTTGATTCAAGGCATCATGTTCTCTGCACTCTTGCATGACTTCAATGTAGGCTCTAAAGTAGCCTACGCTTAAAGCTAAGAAACCTTTTCCTATTTATTGGGTTAAAGACTGTCATTTCCAATCAAGGTGGGCAATACAATTGGTGTTTGTTATCAGATCAATGGCCTGACTGTACCTAACCGCCTCAAGCTGTTGCTCCCTCTCTCACCCTCCATTATTTGAGCTCATTCTTTCCATTAGTCATTCCCACTAATTAAAAGAAAGCTCTTGCCCATCCATGAAGGAATCATCTGTGGATGGAAAGCTGTTTCGGGTACAATGTTCAAAGTAGAGCTTTGTAAACCAGAGAGTAAACAGCTAAAACGTTGTTTTTCATCATGGAAACATACAGTAGCTATTTGTACTTCTTTGAATGAATTTTGAATCAGACTTCCAAATGCTTACAAGCTGCTTATATCCCAATTGAGTTCAAAACGAAGTCATACACAAGGTTGTGGTGTAAAATACAGTGTAAGCATTGGCAGCTTTGAACAATAATGCGTGTTTATTCAAATATGGAAGCATAGGAACATAAACCGTTCTATGGCAGTGAACCAGTACCTGAGTTTAAACAGGCTCACCAAACCTGATCCCAAGCCAGACACCCAAAACAGATATAGGCTACACAATAAATATGAGAAGAGATAAAAGAAAAGTCTAAAGAAGCTTGTCTTCTAGTCAAAATAAAAACATATAAAAAAGCGCAAGCGTCAACAGCACAACCTTACCATCAACAACTTACAATAAATGTAAGAATATCATAATCATTCTCTCGGTTTAGTGTTTCCCTACTTATTTGTTTATTTTTGTTGTTAGTGTTCTAATCAGGCTACTTGTCTGGTCGGGTAAGTAAAATTCTCTTTTACTTGTCCCTTAAAAAAATTTGTCCCGGACTGGCCCTGTATGTCGAGCCCTGGTGCTTTGGCACTGTTCGGTTGGACTGTTACATGTGCAGTCGACATTGTTGAAGGTTTTTTACTGATTATTTTCGTGTTGTTGACGCTATGCCCATTTTTGAGGCCCAATTATTAAAAAATTTTCCCGTCCTGATGTGATGTTTCTTTCTTCTGATATTTTGTCCCCACCCCTTTTCAACACAAACTGACGCCCCTGGGATCTGCAATGATGAAAGTGCATCTTAATTTTCCTCTGGTCAAAAATTTTTATTAGATTTCAAGTTTAAAGTGTTGACCTCAGAATGACAAGCAGTTCCCAATAAACTTGCTGATGTGCAAAGTCAGCTCACAAACCTTTTGTTCAGCTGTCAGCTTTACAAGGGAATGAAACGAATAGTCCAAAAGCTGCTCTGATGAAGCTAAAGAAAAGTCTGATGCTTGGTAACAGTGCATCTTAAAAAATTTGCATAAACATAGGCCTAACATTTAGAGATCTATATTGTTTTTACAAGCTAGCCATAACCGGGAGCTAAAACATTTTCCTATAAACCAGCAACATACTGTAAGTAAATATAGCTAATTAAGTTTAATCCAATGCAAGTCAAATAGGGATATTTTATACAACTTCACCTGAGTTTATTCAGGCAAGTGTGTCTGGTTTTGAGGGTTAATGTAGGTTGTTAAGGATCTTTTGTGCATACTCTTAATGTGTGAAACAGTAAATATGCAAATGCAATGTTCCAGTGGTGCCTATGGCAGCATTATAAAAGGAATTCACATGGAGAAATGGTTGTAAGCTTGGACCAGCAGGTTGGCTGCATGGAAAGTGTGACTCACCTTTGTGGACAAAGTAATAATTTGGGAATGTTCATGAGAAAATGAGCTCGGTTTATGAGAGGTTCAAGTACAGACAGTTAAAAAAAAAAGCTCTACAGGACAGCTTCCTCAGAGACAACACACCATGCTACTTGCAGAAACGTGACTGTTGTGACATTACACTCTTCATTTGACTCAAAGAGTGAGTCACAGAACAACTATGCTAAGGTTCACATTTTTTTTTATAAAGAATAAAATTGTCTTTTGGAAATAATATTTATTCTGTCACATGTTTTTTTAATCAAGACTCATAAACTTCTTCATCTAAGAAGTCTTCCAAATTCATGATCTTGGAAGAGTGAAGAGACCATAAAGTATCTCCAACCCTAAACAACAATCCACTTCAGAATACATAATCATTCATAACCAATGTTGTATTAATGATTAATGACAGAGATGATGTAAATTCTTTGTCCATGACATTGAGGATGGCAACTCAGTACCCTACACTGTGGGCATCCGTCATTTTATTTTAGATTTAAAACGAATCAACAACAATGAGGTCACATAGTTTTTGTCATGTTATTAGATTGGTCCCATCTGTCAGTATCATGACCCTGTAAGAATTGGCACTTTTGTGCTTCTGACTGGCTGATGACAAAGGGTCGACTGCTAAAGAAAACTTGGCCAAAGAGATATAGCGTAAATCACTTGGCAGTCTAATAGTGTTTTGTTGTCTTTCCCTATAGCTCATTACATCTTATTATACCATCTCACATACTTTTAGATTTTGTGTTTTGTATTAAACTGTTGAATGAGCGGACAGCATTTTGCATTGAAGAATTTAGTCATCTTTTGCTTGCTCTATCTCAAAACTTGCCAGGTCTTGTGTAGTGTGGATTGCAACACAACTGCGGTTCGTATTTGAATAACTGCAGTTCATATTCGGTAAATGACAGCTCTTGCCCTTGGTATGTTAAGATGAAAGGGTTACATTATCCCATTAGGCTAAGATTTAAGTGCTCAATGGACATCTTTAGCCTACATTTCATTTTGTTTAAGCCTTTAAAAGAATTTGCAAGACGATGCGATGATTAACTTAATCTTCAGTTCAAGCCAAAAGCTTGATTTCCAGCTAAATGACAGGCAGAAAGTGGACTACCTTCAATTTGACAAACAAAAGCCATCTTATATATATATATATATATATATATCTCAGACCATAATAGTGTATACACTATATATATATATATATATATATATATATATATGTAGTGTTAATTAATATTGTTAAGATTGAGTCTAATATTGTTTCAGCTTCAGAAGCAATTTTCTTAATCTTGATGAAGATTTTTGACTGAAGACAACTATTTTCTTCAGCTCTGAAATGAGAAAAGGTATTACCATGTCCATTCAGTATAAATTAGTTTGATTAGAGACTGCTCTGTTATTCATTGGTGTGAGCTGTTTAAATTTGGTCAGTTATGGATTTTGTGGGTGCCTTAAGCATGTAGATTACACACACTGATCTAGGGCATACTAATTAATTCACAACATAAAGTCGGCCTAACCAAATACTTTTTCTTCTCCTAAGGCCAAATTTTCTTAAGTTACACTGCCATCTAACGCAAGTAAATGGAAGTACTGTGTGACAGCTGACAGCAGTGGATATGTTACAGAAGAATTACTTTACAATAATTTTTTTTATCAGAGTTCATAGAGCCAAATTCTCAGTTAGGCCTGATAAAATCAGATGTGTTTATCCAAATTCAATCAATTTGAAATCAATTGAGCAAAAACTACAATCATCAACCTTTCTCTTCTGAAAATGCAATAAATCTTAATGTGTTGACATAACTATCTATTTTATGCAAAATAATAATAATTATTATTATTATTATTATTATTAGCCCATGATTTAGTCACCCTCAAATCATCCTATACATGACATTCTTATTTCAGACATTCAGACTAATACAATCGGAATTATATTGAAAAAAAATGTCCTGGCTCTTCCAAGCTTTATAATGGCAGTGATCGGCTGTATTTTTTCATCCATGATAAAAGTGCTCCACACGTCTCCGGGGGGTCAATAATAATAATAGCGAAGCCAGCGTTCGTGTTAGAAAAATAACTAAAAACTGTATCCACTAAAATAAATAGCTTCCGGCAGACGGCCTATGCAAGTCGACTTAGCCTACACCACAAGAGTAACGCTTGATGATGTATTGAGAATGAGGAGTTGACGTCATTTTACAGTGCCCCTCCCCTTTCCGCCATGTTGGTAGGTTTCCCACGGCAAAACAGTATTGATTATGTGTGTTTTTAGCTCGGTAGTAGAGGAGTTTCTCGCAATACCGCACTGTTTCACCATGCCTGGAAGTAACTGCTGCGTTAAAAACTCCTCCAGTAACTCACACGATACATTTGGAAAACATAGAAACAATGTGATTACGTTTTTGGGGTTACCGAAATGGACACAGCAGGAGAGTCTAACCTGACGAGAAGACGCCGGATTACTGGGTTTGCTGATGCCTTTAGTATACGATTGTCATTTGTCACTGTTTGCTGTGCCTTAACGAACATATGCAAAAGTGTTGTTTGAGTGCCTTGTTCATTACTTTTTTATTTCATTGAAATAAATGTTTGAAACAACTTGATATGACTTAACAATATTTATTGAGAACTGAAATACATAGGTTAGTTGGACAACATAAGTTTCATGGACAACATAAGTAATAATAATAAAATAATAATACTGTTTTTTAGTGCAAAAGAATAAATATATTGATGCTGCTTAGTCCAAATACAGCTGTTTTGCACTTTGTGTGAGTTTGTTCCTGTAAGGTCCCTTTTCTTTCGCCTTATCTTTTAGCATTGCTTTACTTTCTTCCTTTTTTCTCGTATTCTTAGATCCGTCCCTGTCCTGCCAAAATAATAAATGCGGGAAAATTTAAGAGCTCTGGTTTAGTCGCGTCTATGGGTTCTAAAGGCGTTGCCCCTGGTAACCGATAGCGTCTCCTACCATCATGGACGACCGGCTCAGACTCCGCCCAAATAGGCACGTGACTCCTCATTCTCAATATAGACCATTTCACAAGATGTAAACAACACTGGTCCAGAAGCACTTCCTGTTTCAGTTTGTAACTGTTTTCTTTATTTCACATGTAAAGAAAACATCTTAAATATGTTTGTTTAACTTTTTGATTCAGTTTTAAATGTTCTGTTGATTGTATTTTATCCCAGCTTTTATGTAGTGTTAAAAAACTTAAACAGGAAGTGCTTCTGGACCAGTGTTGTTTACATCTTGTGAAATGGTCTATACATATCTACATAGGATGTAGTTTAGCGTACGCTTTGACGCGTCTCGCGAGGCAAAGAAAACAACAACAAAAAACGCAAGCTCCGACATTTCTCTTTAATTCTTGTTTTAGACTTCAAATTCGTTACTGGTGTTTTGTTTTGCTTTTGTGCTTCTACCTTCGTCATAACATTGTTTGTCAAGTTCAAGGGTCAGTCTTTCGTCGTAAATCGATGTGCAGGATTAATTGTAAATCTAACCCTAACCCCAACCCTACACAGCAAACGAGTGCAATGACAGCAACGTAACCTAAAATAATAGCCAGTAAATGTTATAATAGAATTTAAGCTAACATTTCTTATCCTTCTCAGAGCTAGCTAGGCTAGCTAATGTTCCGAGTTAGCTTACTTAGCTAACAGCTCGATAGAAAAACAAGCTTTACTTGTTCTGTATACTTCATTATCTTTATATATTTATATTGTAATAATTTAGTTCAACATAAAACACATTACCTTCACTGCAGCGATCTCGATGTCTCCCGCTTCCTGAGAGAAAAATATCTGCCGTAAAACACCGAGGAAGAACGTGCAATCGATGCGTACGGTCGTCTGCCGGAAGTTATTATTTATAACATTTTAAATATGGATATTTTTCTTACATGACCGCATCCCTTAACTTCAGAAGACATTTTTTTTGCCCTTTTATTTGCTCATTTTCATCCCTTTAATGACTTTAGCTGTCCAGAAATAGCCTACTGAGGTCCAACTAATATTACTTTTTTATATAGTGCTTTTTTGGCACTCTAATCGCGTAAATACATAGAAGGGGAAAATCTCAACCACCAACAATGTGTTATTGTTTTTAACGTCTTGTCCCAAGAACACTTAATATCTTGCATTTAAAAACTGATATTATGTCATACTATAGGCCTACTAATGATGTTAAAACTAAAATTAAGTTAAAAATATAGCTGCGAGCAGCGATGGCGGGCCCAAGCCGGAGGCACCGCAACCCCGGTTCCTTTAGTTACCTAAAGGCACCCGGGTGGCGGTGCCGAAGGCTTTGGCCCTTTCATGATTAAATGTTAAAACGGCTTGCCATACTCTGTCATTTCGACTAGTCACAATTATGTTACAGATATCTTAAATGATAATACAAACTATCCAAAGTGTAACGACTAGACAGAAAGACGTTGTTGATATCTACAATGTTAATTCCGGATAGGCAAACTTAGCTTTTAAATGTTAAAAGGGCTTGCCATACAGGGACGTAGGCTCAGAGAGAGGCTCACCATATTCAGACCAAAATATCTGACTTCCTCTTGGTCCGAGCTAATGACTATGTATTAGAAAGTTGTACGGCTTGAGGAGTACAATGTATATACCGATTTTTGTAACTGTAGATAAAACTAACAACCCCACTTTTAAGTATATATATGGTGCCTTTAGTGTTATTCTGCACGACGTGCAAAAACTTAACCCCCGCTTTTTTAAGTATATATATATATATATATATATATAAAGAGGGTTATTCTGCACGACGTGCAAAAACTTAACCTCCGCATTGACTGTCGAAGAGAAGTGTGCAGAAGAGCTTACATCAGTGAGGGCTTTGCAAAATATATATACATACAAACACACACACACACATATAAATGAGGTTAGTGTTTTACAATATTAAGGAAAGCAAATGTATTGAAATATAGCACATTAATTTTAAATTCATTCAGCTTCAATTACCAATTTGTAGTTTACCAATTTATCTTACTTTTATTTAAAGCAAACTATACATTTAAAAGATTAGGGTTATATGCATATTTTGTCATTTAAAAAAATACAAAATTGTTATGCAAAAAGATAAGGACTTGCAGAAAAAATCTACAGTCAGCCACACACACACACACACACACACACACACACACATAAACGCAGACACCAGCACCCCCCCCCCCTCCCTCTTCCCCACACAGACACTGATAGAGACAAGATACACATCCAAACTGCAATATCTGACTTTCTTTTGGTCTGAGCTTCTTACTGTTAATTAGAAAGTTGATCGGCTTGACAAGAACAATATACGTGGCATGTTTTGTAACTGTAGGTAAAACGAGCAAAGTTAACACATTTTATGTGTCCTTTTTTAGTCATAAATTATTTTCCTCGCCACGGCCAAACCGTTCGAGATATCAAAAATCCGTCCGGAATTGAGCATCCTCAATGTCTTGACTTCATGCACACCGAGTATGGTGGTGATTGGTAAACACATGCGTTGTAATTTGATGTATTTCTCCTAGGAGATTTATTCAAACAACACATAATTCCCAACTTCCATTTGAACTGTCTTAAAACTTAGAGCAGAGATGGGTGCAGGTCACGCAAGTCTCAAGTAAGTCTCAAGTCTTAACCGTCAAGTCTCAAGTAAGTCCCAAGTATTTTTTTGGGGGGGGGCAAGTCAAGTCAAGTCACAGGCTATGTCAAGTCAAGTCAAGTCTTGTAGTAGGTTAAGTCAAGTGCAAGTCAAGTCACCTTATTATTTTAATTTTACATGCAGAATCTGATCTTAATAAAATGAAAAGACAAGATAAGTATTTGCCAGTAAATTACAATAATTTGCATTGTAAATACTCATGTTCAGTAAAATACACCATGGAATCAAACAAAATTGTAACTTCATAAAATTATTTATTTTTCACTTCTGCCAACAGTGTGTTTGAAATGTTTTAAATTTTCAACATTGAGTCCATAAAACAAATAACAGCTTAACATCCTACAGACTCTCTGAACACCTTCCTCTCTCTCAAACACAGTTTACAAACAATATTAAACTTTGTTACATTTCTCCTCTCTCTCTCTCTCTCTCTCTCTCTCTCTCTCACACACACAGTGGCGGTTCTAGACCATTTCAACTGGGGGGGCCAAGCTGGGGCCAGTTGTACTGTTAGAGGGGCCAGTTACATTTAGACCTTATCATTTTCTGCACTGCACTGAAGGCATAAATAAGCAAAATACCATGTTTATAATTATCCAACAATTTGCATTTCCATTATATTTTTACATTTGCATTACATATATCAGTCTGTATTTGAATTTCCATTTTATTTTTTTACATTGAATATACAGTATGTATGTATATATATATATATATATATATATATATAATTTTTACAAATTAATCTACGATTTTTGTGGGGTTTTTTTTTTTTTTTTTTGCAAAAAGATCAGCAAATTATCCTCTAAACTGGCCTTTTTAGGGGGCTTTCCTCTCAGGGTGAATGAGCTTTTTTATAATTGTTTTTTTCCTGACATCTTTGAAAGACAGAAGCAATAATTAATGCATCCTTGGCCAGGATATAATTATAAAATATGACATGATTTTAAAAGTGACCTATAAAATCGACTATGCAATACACTTTAATTTATCTAGTGCTAATAAAATTATTAAGCCTATTTGGAGAGAGAGATGTTTATAATGTGACAATATGTCAGTCATCGTGATTCGTGTAATAAGATGACTAGGCCTAGACTACTTGTTCTGAGCAGGTGTTGTCAGTGAACAGGCTGTAAAACTGTTGTCTAAGTTACAGACTGATACTAATTAAATGGGAAACGAATCGATTACCTAACGTAACCTCGGTTCTCTCTAGATGAGGGAACGAGCATTGCGTAAGCTAGCTTACGCTACGGGAAAGATTCATCTTACATCAGTCAAGTTGTCATAGTTTTTGTCAAACAAGTTGTGAATTTGTTGTAACATTAAAACAGGAGATCATGACTTACTCCGTGCTCCAAGTGATGTTCGGAGCTCCAGTGATTAGTTTCATCTGTGGGACGGGTGAAGAAACTTTCGGAAGATGTTGTAACAGAATCATATGAACAATTCCAGGATATGCTTTTTTTCATTGGTTGTTGCGTTAAATTTTACCCAGATACAATAGTGCCCTTTTCTGATTGGCTATTAAGTAGCACTTCTCTTTTTTTGATTGGCTGATGCGTAGCAGGGTCGACTGCTGAACTCCAGGCGAGACGCGCTTGATTCTCACGTGAGAGCGGCGCGGCCAGAGAAATTGCGTATATTAAATATATTATTAATAGTTTTTCCGCATGAGAAATACAATGTGTGACGGGAGTGTGAGACAAAAGACTGAAACGAGTGACTGTCATGCTCAATGCGTGACACACTATAAAAAAAATATTTCACACTGACTCCACATTTAGGGGGGCCACAAGGGGGTCCAAGCTTGTTGTCGCAGGGGCACTGGCCCCCCCAGGCCCCCGCCTAGAACCGCCACTGCTCACACACACACACACACACACACTTTCTCTCTCTCTCAAGAAGCAAAAACATGACTGCTAAAGGTTGTATCAGCGATGGCGGGGTAACATCACTTAACATCACGAGTGATATTCCCTTAGGCCACGCCCCCTTGTCTCCCCAAAGTATTATAAGCAATCATGCGCATCCCGTGTGCAGAATGATGCACTTGAAGCAACACCAAGTCACAGCACGCAACGCTTCACATTGAAAAGAACATAGCGAAGGGATGGTATCTATAATCTATGCTTAGTAGGGCTGCACGATTTGGGAAAATGTCATATTGCCATTATTGAGCCAATATTGCAATTGCGATTTGCGACTCCGATATAATAAAATGGTTTCATGAGTCCAACTTGCTTGGTTCTAAAGTAAAATGCACACACAGATTAATGTTTATTTCTCAACTCAAACTAAAAACAACAACAACAATAAATGATTGATAACACCTATAATGACCAATAAACCATCAACCAAACCAACATTACAGTGATTCCATCAATTGAAAGCCATCAACTTTTTAAAAAATTATTAGGCTTAAAAAAAATATATAACAGCTTTTAAATTAAGTGAACTTCAAACAATCCCCGCATAAACCCATAATAAAAACATATTTACCTGTGCCCTTCCTGTCTTAACAGGTACAGAAATTGAATAAAGTTATCAAACAGTCTGCGCTGCCTGAATCATAAATTATATATATAATAATCCTTATTAAAGCTACAAAAGTTCTTTACTCAAGATCAGTGAGTAATTTTCTAATTTCCCTTTGTTCTTTTAACTTTACTGAAAGAACGCTTTATTCGCTGCTGGCCCTTTAAGAGCACCCGTTGCCGAGACGCGGATCTCACACGCGCCTCATAGCACAACTCTTTTATCCATAGACTTTTCTTATGTTATGAAGATACTAGACAAAACCACATTTTGGCATAATTGTGTGTGCTATTGTTCGTTCAAGCTCGAAAGAGAACTGTTTATTCTGGGCTGGCACACGGTCAGTGCATGCGCATTATGCGAGTCTCATCTAAATCTAGGGCACTCACAGGCAGCTTTTCACTTCTTGTCGTGCAAAATGCGAAAAGGCATTTGAACCAATAAGAGGGGGATCTTGTAACACTAGTCAAAGGATGACAAAAAAGAAGAGATGCTGCGCTAATAGCCCTACTTTGTTTATTTCATATAAAATCGCGGCATTTTGCGTTATATAATTGCATAGGTTTGAGATCGCTATTACGACTGCGATATAATTAATCGTGCAGCACTAATGCTTAGTGTATTCTAAAGGGCAATAAACTCCACTCCAGCAAGATAGTCATTTTATGCAAATCATAGACCTTTATGCCTTATCTACAAATAAAGTATAATATTGGGAACATTGATCTTGAAGAGAGTGTCGTCGTGTTACTGTCGCAACCGAACGCGACGCGCTAATGCTGATGCATGGAGAATGACTGAGGCGAGATGACTTTCCGTTAACTTTAACTTAGAGACTAAAATATTAATTTTACCACACATTAAGCTATTGAATGACTTTAGAAGTCTTGGAATATAGTGTGAAAACTTGATTGTGCTTTACAGTTTTTTATGCCTTTAGTGGGGCTTAACAAAATAACACAATATGCAGAATGTCGGACGTCACTTATAGGCTAAACTGTTTTTATAGATAAAACTATTTACATTCGGCAGTCATGAAAACAAATCTCAGATAACGGTTGACTAGGTAACAATGTGTAATTTTGCGCCGGAGTTCTCCTTTAACTTACATTAGCTAGCTAACTACGAACGAGCTAACCAGATAACATTAACAAATTGACAAGCACTTACTGGGCAGAATGGCTGGCTCTTCAAATGACGGACGAAATTGGAGGTTGTCATCTGACTGTCCGCGATCTTAACGTTGCATGTCTTGCAAAGCGCTGTTCTTTTGCCATCTTGTTGTAAGAAATTCTTGAATCCGAAAGCGACCCTCGGTATCCCTCCGGCTGACATGTTGATGTGATCTGATGTAAGTGGGCGTGGTGTGCGCGTAAGGTATGAGAGGGCATGACTGATGATCTCTGATCCAGTCATGACAGCGCTATTCTCAGCCTGCGCTCCAGCTGGATCAACTTTATTTTTTTTTACATAATTTATATATTTTATATTCAAACTGAAAACATGATGTGATTAACACTCAAGTCATATTATTACATGCAAGTGTGTTTGATTTATGGACCAAATTTTCAGATCAAGTTTATGGACCAAGTTAATTTAATTAATAAACTAATTATATAAAACTATTAATGCACTACAATTAAACTGGTTATATGCCTTTACTTATAAAAAAATAAAAAACTTATTTAAAAAAATACCAGGCTTAAGGCATTTATTTTTTATGCAGGCCATACACACAGGAGTGAAATGGTTAATACCCCTCCCCTACAAACACACACACATACACAGACAGGCAAAGACAGCAGGCTCAGATTGAGCAAGACCACATTCAAACAAACATATCTGACTTTCTGTGGGTCCTAGCTAATGAGTGTCAATTAGAAAGTTGTCCGGCTCGAGGAGTACAATATACATACCGATTTTTGTAACTGTAGATAAAACTAACAACCCCACTTTTGTCAAAAGGTGGCGCTACTGAGCCCTCACCACGCCCGTTTCTGAAACTTTGCACGTGTCTACTGGCTAATAAATGTGATGTGTCTGTCGAGTTTCATGCAATTTCAAGCATGCTAAGGGTCTCAAAAGCATCCTAAAAGAATGGTAACGTTTGATGCGTCGCCACGGCAACAGTTTCAAAGATATCAAGAATCCATTCACAGGTCTACATCTGCCGTATGTTTACATTATACAGATGACGTTTGAAGCAAATCGGGTAAAAATAAAAGGGTGATATCAAAGCATTTTGAAAGTGACACACTTCCTGCTGCCAGTTGGTGGCGCTATAACTTTGACTCACAATAGTCACATCCATGTGATCGTCCTCTTACAGCGAACACACTGCTGAAGTTTCATCAAGATCAGTTAATGTATGCTGAAGTTATAACACACTTCCTGTTTCACGTTTCTCGCCATGATTTCGTTTCCTCGCCACGGCCAAACCGTTCGAGATATCAAAAATCCCCTCGCAAACTTTCATCCTCAATGTCTTGACTTCATGCTGACCGAGTTTTGTCGAATTTGAATCAAAGCTCTAGGAGGAGTATTTAACATTCCATTGCGAGCGTTTTACAAACAAACCTCAATAGCCGACTTCCTGTTGGGCTGGGGTAAAAAGTAAAAGCGCGAGGTATAGATGAAACTATGAGATCAACATGTGCACCGAGTTTCATATTATTATATACAAACGTGTTTGAGTTATGGACCAAGTGTTCGGACCCCGTTCCAGGGGGCGCTGACGAGCCGCCCTGCCACGCCCGGGTACCAGCTTCAGCCCGGCTCTGATGGCCGCGGGTTCTGACCCATGTGCAAAGTTTCAAGAGTTTTCGAGCACGTTAAGGGCCCCAAAAATGCCCAAAAGGTTACAAAATAATAAATATAGCTGCGAGCAGCGATGGCGACCCAAGCCGGTGGCACCGCAACCCCGGCTCCTTTAGTTACCTAAAGGCACCGGGGTGGCGGTGCCGAAGGCTTTGGCCCTTTCATGATTAAATGTTAAAACGGCTTGCCATAGTCTGTCATTTTGACTAGTCACAATTATGTTACAGATATCTTAAATGATAATACAAACTATTCAAAATGTAATTACGACTAGACAGAAAGACATTGTTGATATCTACAATGTTAATTTCCGGATAGGCAAACTTAGCTTTTAAATGTTAAAAGGGCTTGCCATACACGGACGTAGGCTCAGAGAGAGTCTCACCATATTCAAACCAAAATATCTGACTTCCTCTTGGTCTGAGCTAATGACTATGAATTAGAAAGTTGTCTGGCTTGAGGAGTACAATGTATATAACGATTTTTGTAACTGTAGATAAAAATAACAACCCCACTTTTGTCAAAAGGTGGCGCTATTTAGTCCCTGCACCATGCCCGTTTCTGAAACTTTGCACATGTCTACTGGCTAATAAATGTGATGTGTCTGTTGAGTTTCATGCAATTTCAAGCATGCTAAGAGTCTCAAAAGCATCCTAAAATAATTTCAAAGTTTGAAGCTTTGCCACGGCAACAGTTTAAAAGATATCAAGAATCCATTCACAGGTCTACATCTACCGTATGTTTACATTATACAGATGAAGTTTTTCATCTGTTTTTCATCATTATACAGATGAAGTTTTTCATTCATATTATTACATGCAAGCGTGTTTGATTTATGGACCAAGTTTTCGGACCCCGTTCCAGGGGCGCTGTCTAGCCCCCCTGCCACGCCTAGGTACCATCTTCAGCCCGGGCCTGATGGCTGTGGGATATGACCTGTGTGCAAAGTTTCAAGAGTTTTCAAACCCGTTAAGGGCCTCAAAAGCCATTAAGAGTCTCAAAATCATCAAAAAAAAAAGAATTTTAAAGTTTGATGCGTTGCCACGGCAACAGTATCAAAGATATCAAGAATCCATTCACAGGTCTTCATCTGCCATGTATTTACATTATACAGATGAAGTTTGAAGCAAATCGGGTAAAAATAAGAGGTTGATTTCAAAGCATTTTGAAAGTGACACACTTCCTGCTGCCAGTTGGTGGCGCTATAACTTTGACTCGAAATAGTCACATCCATGTGATCGTCCTCTTACAGCGAACACACTGATGAAGTTTCATCAAGATATGTTAATGTATGCTGAAGTTATAACACACTTCCTGTTTCACGTTTCTCGCCATAATTTCGTTTCCTCGCCACGGCCAAACCGTTTGAGATATCAAAAATCCCCTCACAAACTTTCATCCTCAATGTCTTGACTTCTTGCACACCGAGTTTGGTTGTGATTGGTAAACACATGCGTTGTAATTTGATGTATTTCTCCTAGGACAACTATTCAAACAACCCATAATTCTCAACTTCCATTTTAATTGTCGTAAAACTTAGAGCACGAAAGTTGTTTGGCCTGATGTGATCTATAATTGTACCGAGTTTCATATTAATTCACGCAAGTGTGTTTGATTTATGGACAAATGTTCGAATCCCAGTCCAGGGGGCGCTGTCGAGCCGCCCTGCCACCCCGATGACCAGCTTCAGCCCGGCCCTGATGGCCATGGGTTCTGACCCGTGTGCAAAGTTTCAAGAGTTTTAGAGGATGTTAAGGCCCCCGAAAATGCCAGAGAAGTCGCACACAGCAAATAAAGGGTTAAAATTAACCTGACAGGCGCCCCTCCTCTCACTCACACAGAGAGACACTGAGAGACTGGCAAAATTCTAAGATTTTCTCTACATTCAAACAAAGATATCTGACTTTCTGTGGGTCCTAGCTAATGAGTGTCAATTAGAAAGTTGTCCGGCTCGAGGAGTACAATATACATACCGATTTTTGTAACTCTAGTTAAAACTAACAACCCCACTTTTGTCAAAAGGTGGTGCTACTGAGCCCTCACCACACCCGTTTCTGAAACTTTGCACATGTCTACTGGCTAATAAATGTGATGTGTCTGTCGAGTTTCATGCGATTTGAAGCATGCTAAGGGTCTCAAAAGCATCCTAAAAGAATGGTAAAGTTTGATGCGTTGCCACGGCAACAGTTTAAAAGATATCAAGAATCCATTCACAGGTCTACATCTGCCGTATATTTACATTATACAGATTAAGTTTGAAGCAAATCGGGTAAAAATAAAAGGGTGATTTCAAAGCATTTTGAAAGTGACACACTTCCTGCTGCCAGTTGGTGGCGCTATAACTTTGACTCACAATAGTCACATCCATGTGATCGTCCTCTTACAGCGAACACACTGCTGAAGTTTCATCAAGATCAGTTAATGTATGCTGAAGTTATAACACACTTCCTGTTTCACGTTTCTCGCCATAATTTCGTTTCCTCGCCACGGCCAAACCGTTCGAGATATCAAAAATCCCCTCGCAAACTTTCATCCTCAATGCCTTGACTTCATGCTGACCGAGTTTCGTGCCGTGTGTTTGAATTCTCTAGGAGGAGTATTGCACATTCCATTGCGAGCGTTTTACAAACAAACCTCAATAGCCGACTTCCTGTTGGGCTGGGGTAAAAAGTAAGAGTGTGAGGTATATATGAACGATGAGATCAACATGTGTACCGAGTTTCATATTATTACATGCAAGCGTGTTTGAGTTATGGACCAAGTGTTCGGACCCCGTTCCAGGGGGCGCTGTCTAGCCCCCTGCCACACCCAGGTACCATCTTCAGCCCGGCTCTGATGGCTGTGGGATCTGACCTGTGTGCAAAGTTTCAAGAGTTTTCAAACCCGTTAAGGGCCCCAAAAGCCGCTAAGAGTCTCAAAATCATCAAAAAAAAAGAATTTTAAAGTTTGATGCGTTGCCACGGCAACAGTATCAAAGATATCAAGAATCCATTCACAGGTCTTCATCTGCTATGTATTTACATTATACAGATTAAGTTTGAAGCAAATCGGGTAAAAATAAGAGGGTGATTTCAAAGCATTTTGAAAGTGACACACTTCCTGCTGCCAGTTGGTGGCGCTATAACTTTGACTCACAATATTCACATCCATGTGATCGTCCTCTTACAGCAAACAAACTGCTGAAGTTTCATCAAGATCAGTTAATGTATGCTGAAGTTCTGACACACTTCCTGTTTCACGATTATCGCCATAAGTTCGTTTCCTCGCCACGGCCAAACCGTTCGAGATATCAAAAATCCCCTCGCAAACTTTCATCCTCAATGCCTTGACTTCATGCTGACCGAGTTTCGTGCCGTGTGTTTGAATTCTCTAGGAGGAGTACTTCAAATTCCATTGCGAGTGTTTTATGAACAACCCTAAATAACCGACTTCCTGTTGGGCTGGGGTAAAAAGTAATAGTTTGAGGTATATATGAACGATGAGATCAACATGTGTACCGAGTTTCATATTATTACATGCAAGCGTGTTTGAGTTATGGACCAAGTTTTCGGACCCCGTTCCAGGGGGCGCTGTCTAGCCCCCCTGCCACGCCCGGGTACCATCTTCAGCCCGGCCCTGATGGCCGCGGATTCTGACCCGTGTGCAAAGTTTCAAGAGTTTTTGAGCATGTTAAGGGCCCCAAAAGTGCCCAAATAGTCGTATAAATAATAATAATAATAATAAATATAGCTGCGAGCAGCGATGGGGGCCCAAGCCGGTGGCACCGCAACCCCGGTTCCTTTAGTTACCTAAATGCACCCGGGTGGCGGTGCCGAAGGCTTTGGCCCTTTTATGATTAAATGTTAAAACGGCTTGCCATACTCTGTCATTTCGACTAGTCACAATTATGTTACAGATATCTTAAATGATAATACAAACTATCCAAAATGTAATTACGAATAGACAGAAAGACGTTGTTGATATCTACAATGTTAATTCCGGACAGGCAAACTTAGCTTTTAAATGTTAAAAGGGCTTGCCATACAGGGACGTAGGCTCAGAGAGAGGCTCACCATATTCAAACCAAAATATCTGACTTCCTCTTGGTCCGAGCTAATGACTATGTATTAGAAAGTTGTCCGGCTTGAGGAGTACAATGTATATACCGATTTTTGTAACTGTAGATAAAACTAACAACCCCACTTTTGTCAAAAGGTGGCGCTATTTAGTCCTTGCACTATGCCCGTTTCTGAAACTTTGCACATGTCTACTGGCTAATAAATGTGATGTATCTGTTGAGTTTCAAGCAATTTCAATTTCAATTTGACTGTTGAAAAGAAGTGCGCCGATTAGATACTCAGGATCGGTATCGGCTCTGACACTGCCATCTTTGACGAGGCTGATTCAAATTCTATATTGTGCATATACTATTCTATGTTAGGCACAAAGGCACAAAAACTTTCTAAAGTACCATAAAGTTTTTGTGTACTGTATTATTAGTGTTCTGAAGCTATTATGTGATATAGAAATTAATATTTAAGTCATTAAATTCAAGAACACAAACTTTTCCCTCTCTGCGCCTGTCAGTCATTCTCCATTCAGCATTCAAACAGCACGTCACATTCGGTTACAGTCAATGATGAAACGATCTTCAAGATGATTGAATGTTAATCCTATTATACTGGATCTTTAAGATAAAGGTCTAAAGGTCTATATTTTCGAATGAAGAAACTTTTTCTTGCTGGACTTTATTGCTGTAACTTAATCGTGTTACTTTCTACCGGGTGTCGGACGCTGTCGGTTAGATCACAACACTAGAGTCAGAGCACTATAATTGTTCTTCACGCACACAGTAACTGAAATTTAAAACCTTTAAAAGAAAAGGCTCAATAAACTATTGCATAGATAGATAATGTATAATACACTGTTCATAAATATGTATTTCCTTTGTGCTTTGAACTTTTCAATACGGACTCACTGCGCTGTAACTTCATGTGGCTTCAAGCACATCATTCTCCGCTCGGGATGCACATAAGTGCTTTGTGCTGCACCGTATTGGAGCCGTAATATCATAATGCAGTGACGTAATGACAGATTATTAATTGCCTTTCAATTATATGTTGCTGCGTCATTAAACATCTGTCCTATGCATTTCAAACATTTATAGCAGCCATGGCTATATTTTTTATGATTTTTGTTATCTTGTTTTTCATGAATGTATTTTTCAAAAATAAGAGCAATGTGTATTATCTATTATTAATATGGTTTATAATAGCATTTTTGTCATAGATTATGACAAAGTAATCATATGATCCACCAGCGAGGAACCAGCAGAACAGAGTGAACATTCTTTCTGTTTAGTTCAATCCTACTTAATAGGAATTTATTTAAAATGCTCGCTCTACTCCACACCATTAATGTCTTGTGCGGACATCCGTATTTCGACTTTCGGTTTTAAGTAAGCGATTTAAAAGCTCCCAAGTCCCAGCGGAGTCACACGTTGATTAACCGGTGGGAATATACACAATAGGCCTACCTGATATTGAACACAAGAGGGCAGTATAGCACTACGTATGACTCAGATTATTATTTTTTTTGAATTTTACAACAATTCTGGCTGTTTTTGAACGTAAACATAATTCTTAAATGAAAAAAAGGAAAAATTGGGGAAGTTATAATATTTGTATAATTTAATTTAGAAACAAATGATGTATAATTACATTTTTAGAAGATATGAGGCTTTTAGTGTTTACTTTTTTGACATTACTTTAATCTTTTGCCATAGTTGCACATGTCTACTGGCTAATAAATGTGATGTATCTGTTGAGTTTCAAGCAATTTCAAGCATGCTAAGAGTCCCAAAAGCATCAAAAAAGAATGTTAAAGTTTGATTCGTTGCCACGGCAACAGTATCAAAGATATCAAAAATTCATTCACAGGTCTACATCTGCCGTGTATTTACATTATACAGATGAAGTTTGAAGCAAATCGGTTAAAAATAAGAGAGTGGTTTCAAAGCATTTTGAAAGTGACACACTTCCTGCTGCCAGTTGGTGGCGCTATAACTTTGACTCACAATAGTCACATCCATGTGATCGGTCTCTTACAGCGAAAACACTGCTGAAGTTTCATCAAGATCAGTTAATGTATGCTGAAGTTATAACACACATCCTGTTTCATGTTTCTCGCCATAATTTCGTTTCCTCGCCACGGCCAAACCGTTCGAGATATAAAAAATCCTTGGCACCTTTTCATCCTTAATGTCTTGACTTCACGCTGATCGAGTTTTGTCGAATTTGGTTCAGTGCTCTAGGAGCAATACTTTAAATTCCATTGCATGTGTTTTAAACACAACCCTAAATAGCCGTCTTCCTGTTGGGCTGGGGTAAAAAGTAAGAGTGTGAAGTAGGCTATATATGAAACGATGAGATCTATATGTGTACCAAGTTTCATATTATTACATGCAAGTGTGTTTGATTTATGGACCAAATTTTCAGACCAAGTTTATTGACCAAGTTAATCTGATTAATAAACTAATTATATAAAACTATTGTCAATGCACTACAATTAAACTAGTTATATGCCTTTACTTATAAAAAATAAAAATAAAAACTTATTTAAAAAATACCAGGCTTGAGAAATGTATTTTCTTTATGCAGGTCATACACACAGCAGTGAAATGGTTAAGCCCCCTCCCCCTGCACACTCACACACACACACACACACAGAGACAACCAAAGACACAGAGACACAGAGACACAGAGACATGTAGGCTCAGAGTGACCATATTCAAACAAAAATATCTGAGTTTCTGTGGGTCCTAGCTAATAAGTGTAAATTAGAAAGTTGTCCGGCTCGAGGAGTACAATATACATACCAATTTTTGTAACTCTAGTTAAAACTAACAACCCCACTTTTGTCAAAAGGTGGCGCTACTGAGCCCTCACCACGCCCGTTTCTGAAACTTTGCACATGTCTACTGGCTAATAAATGTGATGTGTCTGTCGAGTTTCATGCATTTTGAAGCATGCTAAGGGTCTCAAAAGCATCCTAAAAGCATCCTAAAAGAAGGGTAAAGTTTGATGCGTCGCCACGGCAACAGTTTCAAAGATATCAAGAATCCATTCACAGGTCTACATCTGCCGTATGTTTACATTATACATATGAAGTTTGAAGCAAATCGGGTAAAAATAAAAGGGTGATATCAAAGCATTTTGAAAGTGACACACTTCCTGCTGCCAGTTGGTGGCGCTATAACTTTGACTCACAATAGTCACATCCATGTGATCGTCCTCTTACAGCGAACACACTGCTGAAGTTTCATCAAGATCAGTTAATGTATGCTGAAGTTATAACACACTTCCTGTTTCACGTTTCTCGCCATGATTTCGTTTCCTCGCCACGGACAAACCGTTCGAGATATCAAAAATCCCCTCGCAAACTTTCATCCTCAATGTCTTGACTTCACGCTGACCGAGTTTCGTCGAATTTGGATCAAAGCTCTAGGAGGAGTATTAAAAATTCCATTGCGAGCGTTTTACAAACAAACCTCAATAGCCGACTTCCTGTTGGGCTGGGGTAAAAAGTAAGAGCACGAGGTATAGATGAAACGATGAGATCAACATGTGTACCGAGTTTCATATTATTACATACAAGCGTGTTTGAGTTATGGACCAAGTGTTCGGACCCCGTTCCAGGGGGCGCTGACGAGCCCCCTGCCACGCCCGGGTACCATCTTCAGCCCGGCTCTGATGGCCGCGGGTTCTGACCCGTGTGCAAAGTTTCAAGAGTTTTTGAGCATGTTAAGGGCCCCAAAAGTGCCCGAATAGTCGTAGTAAATAATAAAATAATAATAATAATAAAATAATAATCGTAGGAAAACAATAGGGCCTTCGCCCTTTCAGGGCTTGGGCCTAAAAATCGTTAGGAAAACAATAGGGCCTTCGCCCTTTCAGGGCTTGGGCCCTAATAATAAATAATCCTTAGGAAAACAATAGGGCCTTCGCCCTTTCAGGGCTTGGGCCCTAATTAAGAAATGTGTAAAGAAATAGGTAGGCCTACTCCAAATAAAGTTTTATTATAATTTCATATCACTAATGTCAGTAAATATGTTAATGGATTAATTATAAAAAGAAATTTTAAATACATTTTGTTATAGTTTTTTTTTCACTAGGGCTGTATATGATATAAAAAAATGTTGCTCTAATGTCATAAATCAAAAGTAATATGCTGTTTCTGGTGAATGATGTTGTTGAATGCCTGATGTATTTCTCTGCAGCTGTATGTGGTCTAGCATCTCAAGCCCTCATTGATTTATGACTCAAAGCGAGGCTGCCTCTGTAAATGTAATCTACAGAGCGGTCCTGGGTCACCCATTCACACTGGATAATAGTGTTTACAACAGGCGTCACTGGCTGACGAACCTTTTTAAGAGGACAGTCATTTTTCAAAACACCATAATCGCAAGAAGAACATTGCCAATGTATATGGCTAAGGATATCAGCAGGCTTCATTCTTCCCAGCAACCATTTCCAATTTAGTGTATTTTTACTTCATGGAAATATGTATGCAGTGGATATACTGTAGTCTGGCTCTACTTTGAGGAGAAAGGCTTTCATTGGTAGTGATTCCAGTGTCCATACACTGAGGTGAATTATAGGGGATGAGACACATATGGATCGTATTCCCTGTTTTTTTTTCCCAGGATGAGAGCAAAGTCAAACCAATAAAACAGTGTTATGTTACTGTCTAGCCATATGCTTAGTAACACAGTTGCATAATAGAAATTAAATGTTTTTACTTGACCCTGTAAATTGCTGATGAGAAATCAATCAAATTCACCAGCATTCTTTAATATGTTCAAAAGATAGGTTAGTTCAAGCCTAAATGCATTGTATCTTAATTTTAATGTGCTGCTTTTGCTGAGAGTCCTTTTAACAGCAGTGTCTCTTGAAATGTAATGATGATGCTTCCTTTCATTGCCTTCAAGGGAGAGCAGATCATGCAGCAAGATTCTGGTGGGCAGGCAGAATTCAGATGGGCTGCGTTTACTCCGAGAAGACACTTATAGGAGTCTGTAGCCGTGAGCCTCTATCATGTGGCCAATTCTCTTGAAAGAGGCTCACATCCTCAGGCCAAAGGCCCCAGCTGGTCAATGTGCTGTTAATAACTCTGCCAGGAACACTCAACGCAAAGAATCTGTGACGAGTTTTGACTTTGATAACATAATGATTCTAACAGCACATCTGATATGATAACTATATGAAGAGTTCAGATGCAAAAGCCTCTAAGTGCCATTTGAAATTTTCTTCTAGAATGATCATTTTGATCAAGCTTGTATATTTAAGTTCAGTGATTTCACTTAAATGGCAATGATAATTACCTATTAATTGTTATTTAAGTGAAATACTGAACTTAAATATACAAGTTTGATAAAAAATCATCATTAAAGAAGAAAATTTCAAATGGGATTTAGAGGCTTTTGCATCTGAACTCTTCATATCAGCTTTCTAAAGATATACTGTACTCATTAGCACTTAAATCAGCATAAACTGATTGTCTTTAATCAGCTATTAGTATTCACGTAAGATGTTACAGACCTAATTTTAATTAGGTTTAATTTATCATTAGAAGTAGCATTATTAATATCACTATTATGTTAATGTATGTAGAATTAGGTCAAGTAATAATGGAAACACACAAAAATATTAAAATTCAATAACACTTTCAAAAATAGGCTTTTCTAAAGTCTGAAGAAAAAAATAAGGTGAGACCTGTACAGATTTATTATCAAGGTTGACATCAAAGACAATTATTTAAGATGTTTTAATGAAAGCAATTGGAATAACGCAACAAAAAGCCAGGAAACTGGTGTCTAATTGAGTCAAACATTGCATGGCACAAGCTGGGTT